>OY856412.1:382640456-383137956 GCA_963693085.1 Alisma plantago-aquatica
GAATAAATTTGATTTTGTCATATCAATCTAGCATATACAACCAGTTTCAGTGGAGGAAAATCATATTTCATAACAAACTCAACAACCTAAATTCATGGTTCATCAATTTCTTACATTTGTTTGACTACTCTATAGTAGGATATTATCTATGTTGATGTTGCTTGTTTAATCCTGGAATTCACTACTAAGTGATAGTATTTCATTTCTAAAGAACTACAAGTTCATGATTGATTATGGGAACAACTACATTAACATCTTGTTACCAGTACTCAATTAAGTGCAAAGTATTCTCAATCAAGATTACTTTCTTCTTGTGTAAGTTACCAATCTAACATTAATATGTTTTCTTATTCTATATAATTTAAAATAAAATCATTTAGTGTTAATATGACAAAGGACTCTAATGAACCAAAAATTGAGATGCATAAGTCAAAATAAGTAGAGTTGAATACATGTGACGTAGATGTTAGGTACAATTTAAGAACATATCATCACCACAAAACAAACTTAAGAACAATGTAGTATTAGATACTTTGTACAATGCAACCTTTACCGTTACAAAAATATTAGTAATTGCGCCAGGGATATTCAATTTTCGCACATTTCTCCAGTGAATTTCTTCTTGTAATATGGTTTATCTTCATACATTGTTAATGATGAACATGATAGTAGTTGATCATTGATTTTTAGTAATTTTAGTCAATTAGATTGCGTAAGAATTAGACACTTACATGTCTATAAATATAATATTTTCTGTAAGATTTAACATCCAAACTAATTGTGCCTCTATTAATAAACTATTTATAATTTTTATGGTTTGGATAATTTCTCACTCTCAATATTTTTAGATAGATGGTTACACATAATAGAAAAAATAACCTAGAAGCATATGTTGTAGGCTATTAACTACATTACTAGATAAAGCCTACATGCTTCGAATATTAATTTTAGACAAATGTTGGTAGGGTGAAATGAATATGTCTAAAATTTGTTACAAAAAACATACCACTCCTAGTCACATATTTCACATGGAAAACATTGCTATATAGAATGCTTTGACACCATAAAAAATAGATTCGGATAAGTATTATATGTATGTCAAAGTCCTTATACTATGAAATTCTAGATAAAAATATGTATAGTATAATAATATGTTAGTTGACTTTATAGTTATGTGTTCAATGTTCACTATACATAACTATTGTATAAAATGCTATTGTGGCATCTTTATCAATTAGATTAAATTTTTCATTGCAAACTGCAAACCCAAAAAAAGACAGGAAACACAACAAATTAGTATATAATTGAATTGTAATGTAAAAACTAAATTATAAGTTTAAACAACGAGGAATGAACATTGACTAAAATATTAAATTGTTATCAACATGATTTTATTCACCTATTGCATTCCTAATTTCATAAGAGTACTAAAGCCAATTTTTGTATGAATTATTGTCATATTAATTATTAGTCCCTTGTTTTTTAAATTTTTGTAGTAATGTATTACTAAATATTTAGTTGACTACATATATAAATTCATATGACTATGGATATCACTTTTCTAGTCAACTATGCACATCACTTTTAAAGAAACTAAAAAAGTGACAACAACCTCACAAGAAGAATTTAGGATTTTCCCAAATTTGATGTATGATCTATATTTATGAAACACAAAACTTAACAATATTCCATTTGTTATAGTGTAAAGAAATATGATTTTCTGATTGTGTGGTATAATGAATTCCAAACACAATTTTTCTATCATTCATCGTAAGATTTATATGTGGATATAATAATAAAATGCTACATCGTGACGTGAAGCTATAATTACGATTATGATCTTGAAGACATTATAATTCTACTTCAAACATTGATCATATTATTTATCCTATCTTTATTATTGTCTATGGTGTATAAATAACTGACTGGAGTTCTTTTACAAAATAATATGTTATGTTATATAATATTAATAACCCAAAAATAATGCAATATATACATTAAGTGTGACATGTGAATCAACTCATGGAAAATTTATGCCAAAAAAATTATATTATATTATATTATATTAACGCATAAAAAACTTATATATACATATGTACTAAATCTTTAAAATAGAACTATGGGTCTTACATCCTGAATAGTTATATTTCATACTTACAGATTGGAATTAAACTTTTACATTAACATGTATTATTTTTTTCATTTATGTTCTTGCAATGTCAACATTTAACATAATCTATGTTAATTAATAAGCTAGATAATTGAGTTCTTCACATAAAAATGGTTAACTCCAATTTACAAAAACAAACAGGTAATTAAAAAGTGGAGTCAAACTCCAATAACATAATATTAACTTCTTAAAAAAATTGAAGACTTCATTCATGAATGTCTCTTATGAGTTTAGGTGTATGTGTCAAGTTTTATGGTTGATTGTGTGTCTTAATGGAACTATAACCTTGTGGGTGATCTTGTTCAATTAGGTTAAGGATTTGTGAAAAGTTTAATTTACATTCTGAAACACAAATGTAGCAATATTTCTTGCTAAATACTTTTAGAATATTTTTTAAAATTAGTGATTCATTCATCCCATCGCCTAGGTTTGACCTCATGACCTCTCAGTCTTGCATCATCATTTTTACCACTATGGTGCCACTTCATTGGCTAAATACTCTTAGAATATAAGACACTTTAACAAATACCACTAACAAAAGGTCAATTTCTCACAAATTGATGGTAAAATGATAAAAATAACTTTAGTTCTATAATAATATCTTGTAATTTATTTTTCAAAAGGTGATATGATAAATTTCAAACCTAAATTTTATGTCCAAACAATTTTGACAATTTGAGAACAAAAAGCAAATTCAATGATGTAGCCAGTTCACCAAAGAAAAATATGTTGTTATGAATAATATTGAATAGTAAGTAGGGAGTGATAATTCTATCGCGTACTTGATGTAGTTGAATAATGTTGGATCACGAAATCTATATAAAGATGCTTATTTTTCTCAAAAATGGGAAATGATATTGGACTAAAATGAGAACTCAAACTCATGTATATCCTTGATAGGATGGAAATGAATTCTGATACGTACCTTCTGGTCGTGAAATCCTCAGCAGCGATGCAAACCACTGTATGCAATGACAAACTGATAGACAACAAGAACGTTGACGTTGTTCTATTACATGACTTGGTATAAGACCAGGAGCTCTGGATGCACTCGATGTTGGAGGACAATACACTATCCTCGGTATCACTTGAGATGGGTAGAAGCGACAAAGATGGACGACCGCATATAGAAGCAATATTGGGTTTTTGGGACTGGTATTAGTTCTAGGTTTTATACACTAGGTGAATACAAAATTGGTATTTGCTAGTGATAGGACTTAGAGGATGGAAAAACTATTAGTTTAAGAGTCCAATTAATTTTGGAAAGCAAGAGGGAGGAAAAGAGTCTTTGTGCTTAGTAGAGTAGAACAGTAGATATATGAGAAGGGCATTATAAAACTCACCTTTAGGAAGGTGAACATGTTCAAGAAGTAAGGTTCTCGAGGTAGAGAGGTTGTTTTCTCCAACAAAGCTCCTATTATGAGCAAGAAGTACTTTTTCCACTTTATAGGTGAAAAACCCTAGCAAAAGAACATGGAGATGACGTGTATAAGGTCTCTAGGTAGTGTTTCACCATGGAAGGCCAAGGTTCCAACCTGGAAGAAGGTGGGAAGAAGAATAATAGCATTAAAATAGGAAAGAAAGGAGTAAAATTACTAGTTTTGGTCAAAATCACCAAGAAGGAGCTTTAGAAACCCTAAATAGAGCAAATTTGGAACCCTAGGAGCCTTCTTCACCAAGGTAGGCACCCTTTTTTACCTTAGGACAACATCTTCATAGCCAAAAAGAGTAGTAACGATGGTATAAACTAGAGAAAATAGATGCAGAGAAAGATTTTTAGAATTGGGAGGTGGGAAGGGGTGGATATGGCTTTATAAGGAAGGGCGCAATCATGAGGTGTCTATGGGACTTTCCATGTGTCCTTAGCCTAAGGCTTCATGGCCATGCAAGAGGACAGCTCATAGAGACTTCTTGTACATCAAATGCCGGTTATAAAATTCCATGAAGACTTCTAGGCCATCCCCACCATCCCCCACTCAAAGAAATAACCCCATTGGTTGACAGCGTTTAAAGATAAGCTCATTTATAAAGAGGATAATCCCTAAAATGCCCTTAGAGAGAAACAGCTTCAAATTAAGGTGCAACTAAGTGCCCCATGGTTCAAAATCTTGAAAATGGTAAGGAAATATATAAGGATTGTAATGCATGTGATAATTTGCAAAGAAAACCTCTCAATTGGGTAAATTGCATAAAAGTCTAGAATGTTCTTAAAATTGCATAACTTGCACAAACAACATTCAAATTGAACCAAATTTGAAACTTAGGTTCATTTTATGATTTCAAAACATATAAAAAGTTAAATTAAGGTTTAGAAAACCTCAATAAGTTCCTTAAATAGACTTTCACTAAGGTATATGTGCATAAACCCTTATATTGGTACAAATAGTGAATAAAATTTCACCAAACCACTATAAATTCTACTAATTAAACATGAATGACATAAAGGACTAAAATGAAAGGGAAGCTTGGAAAAAGAGTTACATGGAGATTACATCTAAGATTTATTATGTTACAAATCTAGATCTGGATAGGTAAGACCTTGATTGTAAGGTTGTTGGCTCCTTTGACCTCAAAGGAAAGTTGGGTATCCTTGTTCCAGAAAAGAAAGGTCAATTGTATGTCTTATAATAGAATATAAGTATACATAGGTTGCAAAATCATAGGGCTTGACCTCTCAAGGTAGTGTAATGACTCTCTCCTAGTTTGAAGAGTGGAACCACTCTAAAACAACTTATTCAAGTGCTTGTTTTAATCTCTCTCATCCTTGCTATGAACATTTAGATTGCCATCAAATTCACTATTTGCAATTGTGCCTAGCTGAAGTAAATTAAAGGTCTAAAAATTTTTGTGCAAGTGTTTTAGCTCCATTCACCTTCCCCTCTAGAGCCCTTAGATCCAACAAAATGAGTACCTAGACTTAAGTGACACATCCAACCCCCATGATAATGATTAATGAGACATGATCTTGCTGTTATTAATCGAAGTATTCTTATTTGTAATCTTAGGATCTCTATGATGACTCAACTTCCAAGATCTAGTCATTCTTTCTATATATGGTTTTTCTAAATTTAGTTGTTAATTAATGCTCATATCAAGCTACGCTTTATACTCCTATTGGCCAGACTGGTGGTATTCAAATTACATGTATGAATGTAGTATAAATTCTTGGCTTCATATAGTTGTTGTGAGATACTTGTTCACTATGACTACTATGTTATGGTCTTGATTACATATGTTAAACAAACTTGAAAAAATATTGATAGATATCCATTATACAAGCTTGTGTACCTGCCTATATTATCAGGATAAGGATACAAGGTTGGGTGTCCTACTTGAGTTGTCATGATAGGGCACACCATGTTGATACAAGGGTTAGCTCTTGGAAATGACCTTGAGGTCCCTTACAAAAAGGGTTAACTCTTGACATATAGTCTTGTAGTCCCTCACATTGAAACATGGTAACTGATCATTCTCTTAGGGTACACACTTTATAATTAGTAAGAGTGAAGGAAATAAAATCATCACTGATATTTAACCATATATATTCATTGCTAATACACATATAGAGTGATACCAACAAAAGTATATTGTTATCCCCTATACTATGAATCTAGAGATATGGGGCTTCTGTCACGTTAAATGAGAGAACAACCAGGTCATGGTTATCTGTCATCCTTTTGTACATGAACAACATTCCCGAGGTTGTCGTCCATGAGTTAGAAAATCGATATCGTTATTTTCACTGCTAAGGATATCAGGACTAAACGAGATGTTCCTCCAATTAAGCATGCTTGTTAACTCTTCCATAGCCTATGCATCTATATTCTACTTATCTTCTGGGATCAGGGTGCAAAGTCCATTTATGTTGTCATCCATGAATAGCGCAAGTTCAAGATTGTTGATATTATCTATCGTTGCATCTATGCATCACTAAGTTGTTCTTCAAGGATGTGTGTGTTGCAATAGCCTTCTCAGTTGACAATTGATTCAACCCTATTTTAGGACTTCATACTATGTATTTTTTCTATTTAATCACATATATACCTCCTAGATTTCATGATATTCCTCCCAGTATGCTTATTTGTATAAAACACACTTATGGACATTATTTGCATATTTTTTCAGGCATTTGGACCACACTTGATGGAAGAGAGAGAAGGAGTGATCCTAGGGTTCCTCTACCCTTGGAGAGGCCCAAAGTCAAGTATGATGCTCCCTTGACCTACCCCTAGTTGACAAAGACCCATTGAAGAAAAGATGTCCAAGAAAATCCAAAGAACAAATTCAAAGTGTTGATCCAGGTCCCAGCACGGCCGTGGTACACTACTACAGAACCTACCTTTAGTGTCGATTATTTAAGGCCTTTAGTGTCGGTTTATGAGCGACGCCTATGTGGGCGACACTAAAAGGTCACCCATTACGCATCGGTTCCAGATTTGACACCCAAACTCTTTGCGCGCGACCGAAAACGCGCCATCAGGGGCCTCTAGGCATCGATTATTAGTAAGAAACCAACGCCCAAACCCTTCGCGCCACAGAAAGGACGTCATCTTGGGCAGTATCAGTGTTGGTTATAAGCCAAAACGCGACGAAATATGTCTTCGCGCCAAAACATCAGGTGTTGGTTATTTGTAAAAAATCGACACTATAATGTTATGTGTCGGTTTTTTACAACTACCGATGCCTATCATTGGCGCCAGCTTGGGCCCTATCAGTGTCGGTTTTTAGTAAGAAAATGACACCATATATCTTCGCGCCACAAGATATAGGCGCCGGTTATTTCTATAAAACCGACACTATACCTTTTTGTGTCGGTTTTATACAAATAACCGACACCTATTGTTTTGGTTTTTTTTTGTCAGTCTGCAGACCTACTGTGGCTGGTCGCAGGATGAGAAACCTACAGTTCAGTTAACTGCACTGTAGGTTTTACGACATCCATTGATATCAGCCAACAACAGGCCACAAACCTACAAAATTAACAAAAAAATATATATTCACACATGCATTTAGCAATGCAACCTGCAATTCCATTTTATATCACACATTTAGAAACATTCATGTAGCTAGTAATCTGTAGTTCCATTCATTTCACATTCACACATGTAGAAACATTCATATAGCAACCAACACTTTCATTCATTTTCACTCAGACACATGTAGAAACATCCAGACATGTAGAAACACTCACACATATATTATAATTCAGAAATTCATTTACAAAATATCATTGTTTAGTCATTATTCGCTATCAGCATCCCAATTATATTTTAATTCCCCAACTATTTGTATGGTTGTTGCTCATTCTTCTCTTACTTCATTTAATTCTCCCATCGTATAGGGAGCATGTACATCTAGTAAGTCCTTTCCTGTAGTGGGGTCAGTATTAAACACCTACAAAGAGAATGATGTATATATATAATTCATGAGCTATAAATGAGATTGATATATTTCGATCATATTATCTAATGAGACTGTATAATACCGTAGCAATACACTCGATATCCAGTGCGGCATGTTTGATAATTATGTGCATATATCGCATGGCATAGTATCCACATGCCCATCCGTTGTCTTGTGTAGCACACTATAAATTCAAATATACAAAATATTAAAAAATACAACTAATTAAGCATTGTTCACATAAATAATATATACATATATTGCAGTCGGGAACTTACTTTCACGTTCTTCCAAATTATTGGCTGGTTCTTTTTTGTGGGGACCTTTCCTCCAGCCTTTTTGAACTCATCAAAACCCCTACATGTTAATGTAACACAGAACATTGCAATTAAATAGTAATGTAATAACATATGTTAACAGATACAAAAATGAAATATTTCTCACCGGAATAATGTCATTTTCATTATGTGTCCAAATCTTGTATTCGATTTAGTCCCCTTAGGATCTAGATAATATATAGTGAACGTCTCGGGGAGAATAACCAGCAACTCCCAATGCTTACCACTAGAGGTAAAAAAGTTAAAAATTAATAACTCAAAATCCACAATAAAAATGTAATTTTATTAAGTCCAAATTATAATAAGGAAAGTAAACTTACTCTACATTGAATGGAGCCATTATCACCGTCTTCTTATTTATAGCAAAAAATTTAAAAGCCTCACAGCAGTATTGTTGAACTGACGTAGGGTCTTTTTCTACTAGACTAATCAAAGATGGAATCAAAAATCCTACATGTTCGAATCCAAAATCTGCACATATCTTGTCTAAGTAGCTGCAAAATATGTATTAATTTCACATGCATTAATAAATAAGAAACCAGATCACCAGATCATACACAAGGTATATGGATGTATAAAGAAGGCCTCACCTTATCCATAGCTCTATCACAGATGTATTTAGCCAAGCATATCCAAACAACTCCAAAATATCTTGTATAAATAGTTTGGTTTTGTATGCTTGACCTGTAGAATCTGAATCAGAAGAAACAGTTATAGGGCAGTTTATATCATGTTCGCCTAACCATATTGCCATACCCCTACAGTTAGGACCTAACGGGACAGGTAGGTCCTGTGGAACCCAATAGGTAATGTAGGAGGTGGAAGTGGAGGCCTAGATGTTGTGGGTGTCTTCTTTTTAACCTGTACATATATATATATATATATATATATATATATATATATATATATATATATATATATATATATATATATTAGATCAACTGACATCATATACACACACTAACAATATAACATAATGTAAATTTAGCATACAGTTCCCGTAAAGACGACATCCTCTTTTTGCCACAATATCACTCCGCCTTCTACCTCACCAAGCGTTTCACAATCTGGGTGGGCATGTGGCAATTGAAGATCTGCCCATCATTGCAATACATGTACCGGGCTGACACGAAGCCAACCAGCTGGTAATGGAGACCCGTGAAATTGTTCCCCGGGTAGGGATGGGTAAGTCGACGCCTCTGCAACGACATATTCATTACTTTTTAGACGGCATCGCTTCAACCCCTACAAATTTTTGTGTAAAGAATGTTATATACATATATACATATCATCTTTTTTTTGAAATGACTACATATACATATCATAAAAATACTTACAGCGGATGTGCTAGGTGGGTCTATAGGATTACTCCCAACCTCTACAGTAGGAGTAGAGCCTGCAGTTGGAGCTATTGTAGTAGGAGCTATAGGTACTGTCTGCTGAGGTGCAATCTGAGATGACTGCCAGGTTTTCATTGCTTCTTGGAGTCTCCTCTCAAATATCTTATCGACCTATACATGGATAAAAGAAATGTTAGCTTCTGATTATTGGATTCTCTTTTACAGTAACATTATCAAGAAAGAATATGTTACCTCTTCTTGTGAAAGTCCCACTTTTTGGACATGTTTGCGCTGAGATGGACCAAAAAAAGCTTTGATGCCCACACCTGCGCCTGCAGCCCTAACACGTCCAGGATGCTCTGGGTTACCTAGAGCAACTGTCAATTCATCCCTTGTTCCCCCAGGGATGAACTTTCCTTGTTTTCTTAGCTCGTGCAACTCCTGCTAATCGCCAAAACAAAAATTTGTAATTAAGTAAACAACACAAATAATCAATATTTGAATGATTGATGTAAGAGTTGTATTTTACCATTTTTTCATCCGC
Source organism: Alisma plantago-aquatica (assembly GCA_963693085.1). NCBI lineage: Eukaryota > Viridiplantae > Streptophyta > Magnoliopsida > Alismatales > Alismataceae > Alisma > Alisma plantago-aquatica. Next base: position 382,650,252 of record OY856412.1, read on the forward strand.
CTCAGCAGTTGTGGCCTTTGTTATTTCTCCCTTGTTATTTTGCCTCCCAGCTATCCAGATATCATGGCGAGGCAGAGGTGTGCTACCTATGGTAGATGACTCCTGAGTAGGAGCAGACTGAGCATCAGCCTCAGACTCTAGTCTTTGGCGAACGCCTGCATATCCTCTTGGACCCATTGTGTGGTCGTGCACATTCATCGCACGCCTTGATCTTTGTGCATCACTGAGGGCCTAGTTAGTATGCACATTAATTATTTGGTTAGTAACACTAAATGTTAATCTTGAATAGGTGAATATTAATAATGAGATTGAGACGGACGCCTAATACCTTGAATTCATCAGTTTGTCTTGAAGCGACGAACGCCTCCCATTCTTCTTTGTCTAGGAAGTTCCACTATTCAGTGGTTGTCTTCTTCCTCTTGTCAGCTTCTTTTATGTATTCTCGTGTGATATTTGTCCTATAGTTCCTTAGGACTCTCCCACAGCGTTGCATCACGCATTTACGATGCAACTTTTCATCCAATTCAAATATACTCTGCAAAATAGAATTGATATTAACTAGTATCCAAAAATTTAGTAATCTACAAAATAGAATTGCAATAACAACTCACGCATAAATCCCTCCATATTGTGTCTTTCTTCTTCTTAGGAACGTGATGCCAAGAATCCAAGTGACAACCTCAATGGCTACGAGTAACAAACCCAAGATATGAAACAAATGAATTACGATTCACACCACATGCATTTCCTGCATTATCAAAATCCACAACAAGTTTGGGTCCATTGCCCTTTTGTGCAATTAACTTCTTCATCATAGTGATTCCCCTTCTCTTGTCAACTTTTTGGTGTTGTTGATCAAGTGCATCAAGTTCTTCAGGTGGTACTTGTGCATCATCAACCTAAAATTTGACAAAATAAACACATTTACAAGATATAACTATAAATGGACATATAGATATAAATATATGATATTTTTTTAAAACTTACATTGTGAGGTGGCACATTGATGTCCTCACCCTCAGGGTAATCACCAACATGGTCATCAGGAGAATGGTCAGACATCTGCAAATTCACATTCAAATTGTAAACTTCACATTGTAAAATAATTGAAAACAAATATATATTAGGACAAGATTAGGGTCTAGGGTTAACAAATACATGTGATGTCATCATTATATATAATAAATGTGTACCACCTATCCATTCTTGAACACCTAATCTCACTATTAAGTGTATAATGTGTATTGGGTTTTCAAGAAAATTTCGGCAGCATTTCCCTGTTGTTCTCCAAGTACATATGTACTTAGAGAACAAATGGGAAAATGTTGCCGAAATTTTCTTGAAAACCCAATACACATTATACACTTACATCCTAAGCGAGATTAGGTGTTCAAGAACAGTCCCAAACCGGGGACTATACAAGATTTACTCCTAATGAGTAAATCTTGGACGGGTTTCTAGGCCAACAAATAATGTGTTGTCATTCTTATACCTAAAATCCTAGTTCTTCAAGTTAGGTGATTATTGATGTCTATAAAATCATGATTGGCAATTTAGGGAAAAGTGCATCATTTACATTCCAAGCATGTCACATGTTTTTATTTATGTATTGATTTTGATATTATTTAATCATCTACTGATTTAACTTTAGTTATCAACTTTTTAACTTTAGTTATCAACTGATTTGTGTTTATTTATGTATTGATTTTGATACTATTTAATCATCTACTGATTTAACTTTAGTTATCAACTGATTTGTGTTTATTTATGTATTGATTTTGATACTATTTAATCATCTACTGATTTAACTTTAGTTATCAATTGTTTAACTTTAGTTATCAACTGATTTGTGTTTATTTATGTATTGATTTCGATACTATTTAATCATCTACTGATTTAACTTTAGTTATCAACTATTTAACTTTAATTATCAACTGATTTGATTATATTATATTTATTCATCTACTATTTGTATTTATTTATGTACTGATTTGAGAATTGATTAATCATCACTGATTTATAATTTTATATTAGTTAATCAACTGATTTGTATTTATTCATCTACTATTTTTTATTCAGCTATTTACTCATTTGAATTTATTTATACTGCTTCTGAAATTATGTAAGAATCTACTGATGTAACTTTATTTATCAACTGATTCATATTTACTTTTCCACTTATGTATTTATTCATCTACTTATTTGTTTTTATTTAGTTATATATTGATTTGTGTTTATTTATGTACTAATTTTGATATCATTTAATCATCTATTGATTTAACTCTATTACTGTATTTATTGTATTTTATTCATCTACTATTTGTATTTATTTATGTGCTAATTTAGGAATTATGTAATCATCTACTGATTTATATTAGTTTACCAACTGATTTGTATTTAATGTATTTATTCATCTACTAGTAATGAAAATGGTTGTCTTTCTTTCTAGTGATATAAGAATATCAAACACATATACACGAAAACGTTACTATAGTTTCATCTGTTGTGTAGCCTACAACAAGTTTTGTGTAGCCTACAACAAGGTATTCAACTTTAACATTGGATAACCATTATAGTTTCATTGACATTATAAAGAACAATAGCAATGAATAATGCAAATGTAAAGATAGAAAAACATGAGTTGAGTCTATTAGACAGGCGGTATTAAGCTAGGGGATGAGACATCGACCATAATATTTGCAACTTGCTCAGGTAGCTAGAGGGTGATTAGGATTCCTAGCCTAGGTGGAGGAAGGAAGGAGGAAGAAGTCGGCATACCTTGAGGGAAACAAGGTGAAGCTGACAGCGTCGGAGCAGAGGAGAGTAGTTGGAGGTGACGGCGGCGAGGAGAGGAGGACCAGCAACCGGTGACGGCTCGACGGAGCGGCGGTGAGGGCGTCGAGGAGACCAGAAACCGGCGGCGACGACGACGGTGACGGCGGCGACGTTGACGGCGGCGAGTGACGTGCGAGGTGAGGAGACGAACGGTGGCGCGGGGAGCCAATCGGCAACGACGACGGGAGCAATCGAGGGAAATCGCCAGACCCTAGTGCACATCGCAATGAAATAGAGACAATGGGGAAAAGTTCTATTCGCGGGGCTACTAACTGTACCATAGGCATCGGTTATCCAAAAAACCGACAACTAAACCTACCAGTGTCGGTTCTAAACAGAAACTGACACCAATACTTGACTACAATCGTCGGTTGTTAACAACAAAAAAACCGACGTCTATTTTCATATACCGATTAAAAAAATCATTTCTCGATTTATGACCATGGTCGTCGGTTCCTACCTAAAACTGACGCTTAAAGGGTGTGGAAAATTCCCCGCGGACAGTGCGGGAAAACTCATCAGCGTCAGTTGTTGTAGTAAAACTGATGACCAAAACGTGCCCAATTTCTGTCTCGTGAATAACCTTTAGTCGTCGGTTATTCATTTATCAACCGACGCCATATGTCAAATTTTGGAGGTAAATTTTTTCGCTGGAAATTTTGGATTTGGCGGTTAAGTTTAGGTGTCAGTTTTTTATTAAGTAACCGACACTTAATAAAAGTGGTACCCGTGTCTGGTCTCCCTTCATAGATTGGATGTCAGTTTAAGTTATCAACCGACACTGTAGAGTTTAGGTGTCGGTTTAAGTATACAACTGACACCTTGAAAAGCGACTTTATAAGACATTTCTGTAGTAGTGGTACCACAAAACGGTCGTGCTAGATCACTTGCAAATCAATAGACTCACCCCCAAGTCAAGCAGTCAACACTATGATTGTACAGCCAAGAAAGAATGTGTAAGGGACAGCCACCACAACCATGCCACCTAGCACAGACGTGCTACACAACTGAAAAACGGGTGTGGCACAGCACCACAGCCAATATCACCTGGCTCACCATGACTGTGGCACCCTTACCCTACGATGGCCGTGGTGACCCACCATGGCCATGCCAGTTTTAGCCCTAAACTAACCAAAACCTTGTGATTTTTTTCATTTTAATTGCCACGACCATTGTATCCTACCACGGCCGTGTTCACCCCTACCCACCACAGCCATGGTGACCCACCACGGTCATGCTACTCACAAAACATACAAGGTTTTTCACTGCATTACCTATTTTGCCCCTACTTAACCTAGTTCTTCCCCCCCCCACACCTATATATACCTAGGTGGCAGTTGGGGCATGAGGGTAGCTACCTTCCACCACCTCCTAGCTCCCTAATTTTCCCCTTAGCCATTCCACTCCATTTCCACCTCCACTCCACTCCATTTTGCCATTTCCACCACCAAAACACTAGTTTATACTAGTTATTATCCATAATCCCCTTCATTCCATACGCTTGCACCTTGGAGGAGAGAGGAGGTCATCTTGCATTAGCTAGAGAGGAGGATTCCTTCATCTACACCGAGCTCCATGGCTTCTTCTACCTCTTTCTCCTTTTTTTTATTTTCCATTTCAATGAGTAGCTAGGCCCCCTTGGGTGGGCTCTTTGGGGGAAACTATGCTAATTTAATACCATTTTGGGGGGAAATGACATGTAAACATTATAATTTCATTTGCTAATGATGATGTTCTATTTACATCTTTTTCTCCATGAATTTCTTGTTGGTTTGTGTGTGAAATCGCTTAGGAATTTAGGGAAATTGCTTATAGGTGTGAATTTTGGGATTTACCCCTAGGTCAAATTCTTGGATCCTAAGGTTGCCTTCCATCTTCCTACATCATAATAAATCTCCCTAAACCTAAGTGAGAGATCTAAGTATCTATATTAGATAATTCTAGTGCAATTAGCAAAGAGCCTTCTCAAGGCTAGAATATGGGGGAATTGGGGCCCAAAACCCTAATTTCACCTCCCCATTACTACCCTCGGCCCTTAATTTCCCTAGGAATATCTAATCTAGAACCTAGAATTGATGGGACTCTAATTGAATTGAACCTAATCCCTCACCCAATTCAGCCTCGTAAGGGTAATGGGAGTTGTTAGGGACTACTTCCCCTATACATATCCCATCTCATCCATGGCTCGTTAGTAGGTTAGGTCAATTGATTAGACTCTAACTAGTTGTTTAGGGCTTGGCGGCCGTGGACATCCACCGCTACCCGTCAGGGGTCTTTCCCACCCGTCAGGGTGTCTCTCTCGTGTAGGTTCAAGGGGAAGCTGATCGTCTGGTCTAGTTTCCAGTAGAAGACATGGATATAACAGAAAGATATGCAAAGATGATGCTGACCGAGGAAGAAGAAGCACCGATCGATGTCCAGGCAGATGATGTGGAATATGGAACCAAACACACAGAGCTGGCATTGGTCATGAGATTGTTAACAGATAGAAGCTACAACTTTAGGGCTATGCAGCGAGCCCTAACGAATTCGTGGGGGCTGAAAGGACAAGGTTTTGTTTAAGAATGTCAAGGCATATATTTTCGTTGTCCAATTCTTCGAATGGAGAGACAAAAGGAAGGTCGTCGATGGATCTCCTTGGAACTTCGACAACAGACTCCTACTGTTCAAGGAGATAACACCGGAGGAGCAACTGGACAAGGTGAACCTGACGATGAGTCCGATTTGGGTGAGATTATACGGTCTCCCGCTGGGCTACGGAGGCGAGAAAGAAATCAAGGAGATCGCAGGGCGGATAGGCGAGGTCCTTTCAATGGACCGAGATGAGCTTGGGTGGGAGACGTCGTCTCACGTTCGTGTTCTGATCGACACCTCCAGACCACTCAAGCGCATGCTACGTATATGAACCAAGGGCGGCGGTGTGTCATCCATCAACGTGAAGTATGAGCGGTTGTCCCTGATTTGTTACATCTGCGGGCGGCTAGGGCATGGAGAGAAGGACTGTGGGGAGGTAGGTGAAGAAGAGAAGGAGGGCGTGCAATGGGGGCCATGGCTGAAGGCATCCCCAAGAAAGCCACGCCAAAGCGTCTATGAGGAAGTCTATGGGGCAGGTGCTATGAGGAAAACTCTCAACTTTAATTGGCATCCTACAGCGACGGTGACGGCGGTGGGGAAGGAGCTGAGGGTTGAAGACGAGGGCGTGACTGTGGGGTGGGGGGATGAGGGCGGGAAGGTGAGGGTGTGGACGGGCGGCGGGATGATCAGGAGGAAGATCGTCACAGTGAGGGTGGAAAAGAAAGGATGGTGGGGGGAAGATTGGTGTTGGAAGAGTAGAAGTAAGTGTATCAACTGAAAGTGAAGGAGGTACGGGGGAGAACGTCAGTGAAGAGGGTGGGGGAAGCTCGAGAAACCTGAATGATCTCCTAAAGGAAGGGACACGAGGCCCAGATGGAAGAGTGCGATTCTCCTTAGAGGAGCTATTCGCTCTCAGGAATTCTGTTGTCATAGCAAAGGAACTGCCACCAGTGGAGGAAGAGAGGTCAGATATGTCGTCGATGGGTGGCGTCCATCAAGCTATGAAGGGAAAAAGTGGGAAGGAAGACAGGAAAGCACAGGGTTCACGCAAGGAAGATCCAGTAATCAAAAGAGTACAGGGTAGGAATAATAAAGTGGGGCACAACAAAAGTCAAAGCAATAAGAAGGACGTCAGAGTTAAAAAGAAACACACTCCCTGGGTATATAAAATGAGCAGAGGTGCTAGATTGGGCATTCCAAAAAGCGAGGTTGCATGGGACTCAATTGCGGGAAAGAGAGGAAGAGACAATGAAAGTGCTGACATGGACCTAGATGAGAAGGTACAACAATTCGATACTAGGAAAAGATCTAGGCAACAGGGGAACATGGGCTTAGTAGATGACATGGTCGAAGAAACCCAAGCAGCGGTGTTTGGTGTTGACCAACACCGTGAAGGACAATGAAAATCTTTAGTTGGAATTGTCGAGGGATGGGTCAACCTACTGCGGTTGTGGTTCTGGAGAGAGAGCCCAAACATAGTTTTCATCATGGAAACTATGATTGCAGACACAAAGTTAGAAGACGTGAAGAGAAGTTGTGGTTTCATTGACGGAATCTGTATTTCAAGTATGTGAAGATCGGGAGGTCTGGGTTGTTGGTGGAAGGACGCTAAGGTGGAAATCATTGGTTACTTGCAAAGACATGTGGAATGCTTGGTGGATGAGGGAAGGTTTGGGAAATGGAAATCTATAGTAATCTACAGGTGGGTGGACCAACCAAATAAATTCAAGACATGGGAACTGATGCGTAAGATTAAAAGGGAGACAAATGTTCCAGTTATTTTCTTCGACGACTTCAATGAAATAGTATCTAACTCTGAAAAATTGGGAGGGCCACCCAAGGAGGAAAGAATCATGCATGTCTTCATAGATGCTATTGATGACTATGATCTAGTCGATTTGGGCTACACAGGCAGTATCTATACATGGAGGAGGGGGCTGATCATGGAGACGCTGATTCAGGAGAGATTAGATAGAGCGTTGGCAGATCTTGAATGGAGAGGAAAATACACATACTGCAAAGTGATTCACCTACCTATATACGAATCGGACCATGCCCCTATTATCATCACTGCTGATACAAGACAGGTGGACGGGAAGAAAAAGAAACAGGAGTTCTTTGCCTTTGATCCAGTTTGGATAGTGGAGGAGGAATGTCAGGTCACTATTGCCAACACATGGACACAAGGCAGGACAGAGGGATTGGTTGGAAAAATTAACAGATGTGGAGCCAATTTGAAGGAGTGGGCTGAAAAGAAATTCAAATTCAGAAAGAAAAAAATTCAGGAACTTGAAAAAGAACTTCTGGATTTGCAAAATCAACTACCAGATGCACGGATGCTGCAAAGAGCGAAAGACGTAGCAGGAGAGCTCCAGTATTGGCTGAGACATGAGGAGTCATATTGGCACACTAGAGCGAGGGCCAATGAGATGCAGGAAGGAGATAGAAATACGACGTATTTCCATCATAAGGCTTTCAATAGAAGAAGGAGAAATATGATTGAAGGGCTGAAAGACAACATGAGAATATGGAAGATGGAGGAAGAGGATATTCAGAACATGGTCACCGTTTTCTTTGAAGAGCTTTTTAAAACTTCAAATCCCACAGACTTTGGGGCAGCAACTATGGGTATGGAAAGAAAGGTGGACAGTGAGCTCGCTATACAGATGGAGGAAGATATCACTGATGAGGAAATTTTGCACGCTCTCAAGAAAATGCATCCTAACAAGGCTCCAAGACCGTATGGTATGAAGGCCCTTATCTTTCAAAAATACTGGCACATTGTTGGAAAAGACATGGCTAGTTACATAAAGGGGTGGTGGCGTGGATAGAGAAGCATGGAGGAGGTTAATAACACTCTGGTTGTCCTAATTCCAAAGGTGGAAAAGCCTACGGAGATGGGTGAATTCATACTTATTAGTTTGTGTAATGTCATCTATAAGATTGCCTCAAAAGTGATTACAAATCGCATGAAGCAGCACATGGACAGCATTATTTTTTAGAATCAAAGTGCTTTTATCCCAGGGAGATTGATTATGGATCACGCTCTCATCGCCTATGAAATTTTTCATACTATGAAGAAGAAAAGAAAGGATGGAAGGGGTAATATAGCTCTCAAGCTCGACATGTCCAAAGCCTATGATAGAGTGGAATGGGGTTTCCTTATGCACGTTATGGGGTGTCTGGGTTTTGGTGACAAGCTAAGGGATCAGATCTATGAGTGCATATCTACTATTAACCATGCCTTTGTGTTTAATGGAAACCAGACCGTAATGATCAAGCCTACCCGAGGACTTAGACAGGGAGACCCTCTCTCACCCTATCTCTTTGATCTATGTGTGGATGCTTTTTCTACTTCACTTCGCAGAGCTGCTAACAATAATCTCATACATGGGATTAAAGTTAGTAGATCTGCATCGAGTATTTCACATCTTTTTTTGTAGACGACAATATTCTCTTTACAAGAGCAACCACCACGTAATGCTTGAGAATTGCTGAAATTATCAGCTAGTATGAACAGGCATCCAGGCAAAAACTTAACTACTCGAAGACATAGGTTGTATTCAGCAAAGGAATGTGTCTATCAAAAAGAGAAGAGATTAAAGAGATGTTGTAGGTTAAAGAGGTGGAAAGGCATGCCCAATACCTGGGTCTACCTATGGCTATAGGGCGGTCTAAAAAATAGATTTTCAACTATATTAAGGAGAGGGTGTGGCAGAAACTGCAAGGTTGGGCAGAGAAGTTGTTATCAAAACTGGGCAAAGAGGTGTTGATAAAGGCAATGGCACTATCTATTCTGATGTTTGTCATGAGTATTTTCCAGTTACCGGTAAGGATGGTGGATGAAATGCACAGTATGGTGGCAAGATGGTGGTGGGGGGCCAAGGGTAATGAGAGGAAGATAGCCTGGATGAGTTGGGATAGGATGTGTAAACCAAAGAAGCAAGGGGGATGGGTTTTAGGGACTTGTATGTTTACAACCAAGTGTTGTTAGCTAAGCAGGTATGGAGAGTACATTCAAAGCCTAATACGATGGTGGAAAAAGTTCTCAAAGCAAGATATTTCCCTTCATCTGATATTTGGGAGGCGAGGAGAGGTCATAACCCAAGCTACACCTGGCGTAGTATATGGACGGCGAATGCTCTTGCTGTGGAAGGGGTAGAATGGAGGATTGGGAGTGGTGCGAATATAAACATATGGGAGGACCGGTGGGTGCCGAAGAGGAGAGACATATTGTGTGAATATAGACATGTGGAGGGTGAGCAGCCCATATATGTGAGTGAGCTCATTCATGATAAGAGGATGGAGTGGAATCGTGACATTATTCACACCATCTTTTCGGAAAACATAGAAAGGGATATTATGGCTATACCTCTCAAGATAGAGTGAGTTCCCGACGTCCGATACTGGTGGCCATCAAGAAACGGCGAGTTTTCGATCAGATCGGCTTACTGGCTAGGAGTTATGGGGAGACAGAATACATTAGCACATATATCCGAGCCGGGGGAGAGCATATGGCAGTTGATATGGAGGAGTGGGCTTGCTCTAAAGGCGGCACACTTCATGTGGCGAGCAGCAACAGGTGGACTAGCAACAATGGGCAGATTATATGACAGACACTGCAACACGAATGGTACTTGTTTATTGTGCTACTCAGAAAGGGAGTCCATCCCACACATGCTATTCAAATGTCCAAGCGCCGGCGAAATCTGGGATCAAGTGTCACATTATGCCAGGGACAGTGCGGAACTGTGGATCGGGTGAAAGACCTCACAGTGATGGAGGCCATTACCACCATCATGAGCATCGAAGACAAAGACATACGGACCATAGGTGGGGAGCGGCTGCACTGTGGGCTCTGGCAATTCTGGGCGCCTCGGCTAGGTCTTCCGGTGGGCGGTGGCGGCCTTGGGGGAGGGGGTTCCGGTGGTCAGTGCACGCCTCCCTACTCCCCCCAGGCTTTTCTCGCTCAGGCACGTTCGAGATCCGACGACGAGGAGCGGGCGGTGGAGGCTCGGCGGACTCCTTTGAGCGGCGCGGTTCTGCTGGAGCTGACAGCGTGGGGGTGTCAGACCGCCGGTTGCATTTGGATTCTGAGGCCCACCTCAGTTCCCCTGTGAGTGGTGCCCTCACCGCTTCTCCTTGCTGCCGGATCAAGCGGCTTGGTGCTTCCTTCCCTGTCTGTTTCTTTGTTTTTTCTGTTTAGGTTTAGGTCATTTTGTTGGGTTGTCGCTGGTTCACATCCTTGGTTGTCGTCTTTCTTCTTCGTCGTGGTAGTTGTTTCCTTGCATTTTGAGTGGCGTTTTGCTTCTAGTCTGACTAGAGCACGTCTTGTTTAGCGTCTCCTCGGGTTTCTTCTTGGGCAGACGGTGGGATCGGGCACCCCTTGGTGCTCTAGGCAGAGGAGGAGGAAGCTGGGTTTTGGGCTTCGTGCGGATCTTCCACCCCATATTCGCAGTGGTGGTTGGGAGTGGCGGTGGAGTTCCCAGCACTCTCTACTCCCCGCCCTTTTATCCGCATGAGCCATCCTTCCTTTGTACATGCATCGCTGGGGTTTGGCCTCCTTCCTAAGTTTGCTGGTTGGCAACCTTAGTGTGTCGCTGGTTTTTTTTGTGTGTTTCTCGTCCTGTTTGGTGGGTCATTGTGTCTGTGTTGTTAGTTTTGAGTCGTTGCTTTGGGGTCTAGCTCTTTATCTTGTAATCTTTCGTTGTCTTCATGATGGTAATCTCTGTCAGTGGCTTTGCATACTCCTTTCAAGATGTACTCATAGGTTCTGGTAGATTGACGAATTCCATCCGAGATAGCTGCTTTAGACAGCCACGACAAGAGGTGGACGGTGCAGAAGCGTACCTATCGCATCTCAATCTGAGCCTTGTGCTATGTCTTTCCACAAAAGGAGTTCCTGCTTGTTTACTGGATGAGAGATGTCTATCTTGTAGATGTCGTATGGCTTACTTTAAATGATATTGAGCTATTTTAAAAAAAAAAAGACAAAGACATACGGGAGGATATGGTTGCCACCATTTGGGCGGCATGGACGTTACGAAACGCTCACATCTTCAAGAAACAAAACCAAAGTGGAGCATCTCTCAAGACCACCTTGTTGGCTTTACTACGTGACCACAGCAATATGAAGGCAGCGCCAAACAGCCAAGGAGAACGGCACACTACAAGAACCCAACGAGTGAGGTGGACAGCTCCAGCGGCCGAACATGTCAAGTTGAACATTGATGCATCGGTAGGAGAGGATGGAATCGAGGTGGCGGGATGGGCTCTCAGGGACAGCCATGTCACTGTCCTAGGCATTGGCAGCAAACAATGGATGGGATGGAAGGACATAGCTATTGCGGAGGCCTTAAGTCTACGTGAGGCCATTCTCTGGATGACAAAGCATGCATGGAGCAACATAGAGGTAGATACTGATTCACAGGTGGTGGTCAACTCTTTTCACAAAACCGGCGTGAGGTGTGACTACTTGGGAGGCATCTTGGATGACATTAGGTTGCTCATAGGCAACATTAGTTCTTTCTCTTTATCTTTTAGTAGTCGTAGTAGTAATAGTTTAGCTAATTCTATAGCTAATGATACCCGTCGTGGGTCAGTCGAGTCTTTTGATTTGGTTTCGTCTTTTCCCATTTTGTACTTGAACCTTGCTAGGGCCGATTGGCCACCGTAATGAAATATGGCACGACACCTTAAAACAAATCTAAATGGATGAGTAATGTATGCATGTTATCACCCCCAACCTCATTGAAAAGTTCATACCCTAAACAGCCCACACCTCACAATAATGCTTAAAACCCTAGTTTTGTGCTTGCTTAGCTCAAATAGTTGTTTTGTTGCTTAGTTAGCTTCTTACTTTGCTCTTGTCTTGTTCATGCTAGTTCAGCTCTTTAGTTACTCTTTTTCTCTTCTTGCCTGTCTTAGTGTAAATTTCCTTTTTATACCTAGATTAGTGTTTCTTTGCTTGCTTAGTCTTAATCTATTCTAGGGTTAAATGTAGATTTCATTATTGCCTTTAATTACTCATTTGTTCATAGTAGTTTAAAAATAAAATCAACCTTTAAACCCTTAACCCTAGACTCCATAGTGGGAAAATAGCCAAATTAACCTAGCTCTAGTGCCCCCTCTTCTCCCTGTGGATTGACCCTATACTTGCCACCTTCCTATGCTACGATACAAACCCGTGCGCTTGTGGGTGTAGCTATTTTAGTGTGAGTTGGTGTTAAGTTAGGTTTTATGAATATCAAAAGTGAATCCACACATGTGTTCGAGCCTCGTGGAGTGCATCTAGTCACCCCTTGTTGGCTAGTGTGTACACCTCTGGCTCGATGCACCAAGCTTTCTAGCGCTATTGCTGCGGATAGAAAGTGCCATAGCTACCTAGTGGTTGTGTTGTTGACTCTCCCCTTTGGCACCGTCTTTTGCCAATTTACTTGTTACATTTGAGAAACACACCAATCTTTCTGGTGCCATTACCGGGGAGAAAGGCACTCGGCCTAGCTAGTTAGTTTTGCTTTGACTTTTCCTATTGCCCTCATCATTGCTATTCTTTATTTATTATTCTTTGCAATCTTTGTGTATATTAGTTTACTAACTTGTTCTCTTTTGTTTGGTTCTACTTTGTGCATGTGACAAGCCATTTGGGGGAAGACAATATAGAAGGCCAAAATGCACTTCACAAGCCACTTCAAGATTACTTCATGCCTAGCAACTACAAATCGCCAATTTCTAGCAGGGTTGATAAGATGTCAGGGGAACAATTCTCCATCCCTCCAAGTCTCCTTGGGGTCCTACCCATCTTCTATGGCTCAGAGAGTGAGCACCCCTACAAGAACTTGGATTCCTATCTTGAAGTATGCTCCATCTTCAGGATGCCGACGGCAAGTGATGATATAATCAGGCTAACTTTGTTCTCCTTCTCGCTCAAAGACAAAGCCAAAAAGTGGTATGATTCAAGAAGGGGCGTCATGAGTTGGGGAGAGATGAAAAATGACTTATTGAGTAAATTGTACTGTATATCAAGGTTGACACAAATGTGGTGTGCCATAGCAAGTTTCAGCCAAGTAGATAATGAGTGATTTCACGAGGCTTGGGAAAGATTCTAAAAGATGTTGAAAGAATGCCCATATCGTGAGATCCCTTTGTGGCATCTAGTTCAATCCTTTTACTATGGTCTATCTCATGCAAGTCAAACTATAGTTGATTCTTTTTGTGGAGGGGTTTTTATGGCTAAACCACCTGAGGAGACATGGCCCTTGTTTGAGAGTTTGGCAAAAAGTTCGAGGATAAAAGCTTCTAGCATGGTTAGTTTTAGTGACCTATGTTTTAGTGTGACATCTCCAAATCACAATGATTTAAGCCCACAATTAATGAAAATGTTTGGTGAAATGGTGAACTTTATGACAAACCAAGTGATTAAAACTCCTTTTCATTTGGTCAATGCTATTGAATTCTATGGGGAAGAAAAAAAAAGACATCACTCCTATAGCTACCAGGAACCCCAAAGTCCAACATATAACTCAAGGTTTGAGGAAGAGGTTCTCTCTATATTGAAAGTATTTGATGATGTTCAACGAGATGTAACAAGGAAGAGAGAATACAGTAGCTATCTTCCATAATTCCTCTCCAAGAAGAAAAAATATCTTCAAAACCCATCATGAACCATCATGAAGCAAGTGGACCTATGGCTTCTTCACAAGTTTTGTACAGTCCACCCCCCATGCAATTACATCCTATTCACTCCTTCCAAGGCTATCCTAAGACTTACACTCCTCCACCACCTCCCTCACCACAAATTTGCCAAAACTTCACCTTCCAATCCCAATTCTCTCATCCCCCTCAAATCTCTTCTCCACCTCAATTTGAACCCCAAGTGCCACCTCCACCTCCTCCACAACCACAACATGCTCCCCCTCTCCAACATGAGCAAGGTAGTGCTATGACTATTCTAAGGAGTGGGAAAACTCTTAAGCAGCCCACAAGTCAAAGAAAGGTTGATAAAGCAAAGGAAAGGAAGCCAAGTGGTGATATTGTGATTGATATTTCTAAAAATGATGTTGTGATACCGCATGTTGAGTTTGGGATTCCATGTGATCTGCCACAAACCACTTCTGTAGGTCCTACCATCCCTAGTGTTCTACCTCATATTCATGCAAACACAGCAAAAACAAGTGATCCTCCATTCGTAGAAGTACTAGATGAGCCACCAAAATTGAAAAGGAGGAAAAAGCACAATGTTGATATTGTTGAGGTGTTTTTCCAAGTGAAGGTGAACATTCCACTTTTGGATTCTATGAAGCAAATCCCATCATATGCCAAGTTCATCAAGGATCTATGTACAATGAAAAGAAGGTCAACAGGGATGATTCCAAAGAAGGTGAGATTAACTGAACAAGTGAGCGTCATCATACAACACTCACTTCCCATGAAGAGAAAGGACTGAGGAGCCCCACTCTTACCTATTTACATAAGGGGAAATCGCATAGATAGGTTCTTACTTGATTTGGGATCTAGTGTGAATTTGATGTCATGCAATGTCTATGTTGAGCTAAGTTTATGCAAGTTGAAGCTAGCACATTGCACTCTCAAGTTGGTGGATAGATCCATAAAAGTGCCTAGGGGTAGAGTGGATGATGTCTTGGTGATGATAGATAAAGAAAAAGGCACGGTGTTCCCAAAGGATTTCATTATAATCGATATGGAGTCACAGGATAGGAAGATTCCTATCATTTTGGGAAGGTTGTTCTTATATATAGATGATTCCGACATTCATGTATGTAGTGGCACTATGATAGTCTCATTCATGGACATGAAGATCAACATCAACATGTACAAGACCCCAACCCGGCTAGTCCGAGATAGGGATATTGGACATGATCACTTCACAAGCCCAAATGGGCATTTGAGAGAATGACACCAAGCTGAAGAAATTGCTGATGGTTATTGTGATGAAAGGGATGAGGAACCTAGATTGAGTGCAAAGGAGGGATGCATGTTTTGCAAGAATGGACACATGAGAATTCCAAATGGATGAATGAATGAAGAATCACCATGAAGCCTAGTTGATGGCAAGAAACTTAGCACTTGTGGGAGGCAACCCACCAAGGTTTGGGAATTTTTGACCCAACCTCATGTTTTTGATAATTTTGCTTGTTTTTACATTTTTCCAAGAAAACACACACACACTTGTATTTGATAGTTTTTGTGTAGTTTTAAGATGTGCAGGTGAGAACAGAGTGAAATAAAGAAGAATGGACAAAATTTTGACAAAGAATCAATGGAATATCAACTTGAGATAAAAGTATTGATGTTTGAACCAGATTTGAGTGTCATACTATAGTTACAGTGCCCACCACGGTCGTGGTGATATGGAACGACCGTGGTGGTGCACTCGCCTCAACAGAGAAATCATCAAAAATTGAGAAAATCAATGAAGTATAGGATCAGAGCAGAACGACCATGCAAGGCAGCACGACCGTGGTACTTGAATCCACCATGGTCGTGTCATGCAACATGACTGTGTTATAGCCTGATTAATTTTGTAAAATTCCAATTCACTTGCTCATTTCTTCAATAAAAAAAATAATCATGCTACACATCGTAGCACCCATGCAACCTTCCACCCACCCTCTTCACCCCTCGAATCTTCACTAAATCACCCCTAAATCATTCTAAATCATTCCCCCACCATTTTCACTACCTTAATCTCTAGATTCCACCAATTTCCATCCACAAAATCACCATTTTCTCTCCATTCTGCCCCAACAGCCCCACTCTTCAGAGAGATTTGAAATTTGTTAATTTCACCTCCATTTTGTAGCAAGAATGAAGAAGTTCGCAAGGAAAGCAGTGGAGAAGACTAGGGATGGCATCCCCTACCAAAGGAAACTAAGGAACAACAACCCCTAGTTGACGGATGTCGAATTAGATGCAATGGTGGATCCTATCACAGAAGATGTCTATGCATAGCCACGGTGGGAGACATTGTTGTCGTCGAGAGCATCAAAACCACCATTGTCTGCTTCCCGACCTCTGTCTCATCTGAGAGACCTTCAGCTTCAGCTATACATCCATCAGTCTTAGCCACATGGCTGTCTGTTTCTTCGACGGTATAGCCACAACTAGAGTCGCAGCCACGACCGCGTTGACATCTCTTGCTTGATGATGAAGAACATGCAAGATATCAAGCAGCATGAGATACCACCACAACACCCCCGTCCACAGACTGGGGTCACCACCGGAAGGAAAAAGGAAACGAAGCACCTGGAGTGCTTAACACAAAGTATATCCACATCCAGAGTTGCAGCCATGACCGCGTCAGCGGCTCTTGCTTGATGAGGAAGAAGATGTGGAGATGCAAGATATCGAGCAACATGAGATACCACCACAACACCCCCATCCACAGACCGAGGTCACCACTGGAAGGGAAAAGGAAGCTAAGCACCTGGAGTGCTTAACACACAAAGTGATAGCAACTCGCTATGCGTGCCAAGCAACAATGGAGGCTATGGGCTTCTACACCTATTTCCAGGGTCTGATCAAGAAGATGGGATTGTTTGATATCCTAACGTTACAGCAAGAGTCATATATTGAGCTGACTTGACAATTCTTTTCTATGCTGGAGAAAGCAACTAATGATGGCGAGAATGACATTAAATTGATGATTGGGTACAACAAATGCAAGATAACCTCAAAGCTTTTGAATCAAATTTTTGCCCCGAGTGAAGAGATGGAAGCCCTCCTAGATGGAGGAAAGATAGAGAATGATTCTAGTTGCACACATCCGGCAATATGGAAATGCTTCACCGGTTAGAGTACATATGTAGCGGGGAAATCCAAGACGACTGCCATCCATAGTCCATTCCTCTACTATGTTCAGAAGGTGTTAGCAAACACCATCATTGGCAGGTACAGGAACCAAGGCAGCTGCATAAAGAAAGATCTTTTTGTACTTGATTGGATGACGAAGGAGAGGCATGTAAACCTGGGAGCGTTACTTATTGAGCATATGAGGACAATCCCGTTCAAGAGCACAAATCCTTTTATAATGGGAGGGATAGTGATGTCAATAACCATTTCCTTAGGACATTACATGACAAGTTACACAAAGGCAGAAAGAGGAAAGTTGGTTGACTTGAATTACTTGACTTGATCTTCCATGATTACAGTTGTGTATTAGAAGATCATCTACCAAGTCAACCCACAATGCCTAGGAGTCCCCTTGGAGCTGCCTTACCATACTCCACCCCTCATGCCACAATATGGACCCATGGAGGATTTTCTGGAGAAATTGAGGAGGTATGACGAAGAGAACCCCAGAGGAGAGGACGTCCTTGAGGTGAGTTTTGCCGAGGGTCTAGGAAAACCCTCACAAAAATCTAAGTAGAGGTGGGCGACGGAGCAAAGACTGGCAAGGTGAGTGAGATAGTGAGAAGATAGGATAGGGGTGTTAGATCCACAACATCCCTCAATGAATGCATATGATATGGGTACTATTCATGCACATCTAGAGAGCATTCAGGCAACGCATGATAGGATATTGCAAGAAAAGGAGGGCTTTCAGTGAACACAGGATGCCATGTGGTTCTACCATCAGCATATGCATTACCGGGTCAACCATCTTTACTAGTTCCAGAATGCCCAGGCCCAGAGGAATCCAAAGTGGGGTGAAGACTGGTGGAGTTCTTTAGCATATTTTTAGGACAACTCTCTTCCCCCACAGTCAGACTATTGGGGTACCTACTATAGACAAGGAGGAGCACCCCCACCACCACCACAGTGATCATCTACCCTATCATCCTAGACTTTACTGTCATGCTGAGGACAGTATGCTTCAAAAGTTTGGGGTGGTAGGGCAGTATGCCCTTGTTCCATTTTCACTCATTTTGTATCTCACCTACAATTTACTTTTTGCTTATTATTTTCCCCCTTTTTTCTTGTTTTTCTATCTACTTTAGAGTTTACTACTTTACATACATACATACCATGTAGTTTACTTTTTTGTCAATTTTGTGTAACTTTTAAAAAATTTGCTCTTTTTGCCATGCATTGCATATCATGTATATTTTCAGTAATTTTTGCATGTTTTAAGCTAGGATTTTCTTGTTTGCTACTTTAAGTTCAATAGTATAGTTTTAGATGTGATTGGTGGCAACTTGGCACCATTTTGGCCAATTTTGCCCAAATTTGGGATTTCTTGTCTAAAAAGTGTCTTTTGACCCAATCTCTATTGTTTTGAGTAAAAGTGATGACATTTGACAAATTCAAGTGAAATGTCACAATTTATTGCTAAGTGGTATCAATGTTTGACTTTTTACATGTGCATCACCTCTCTTATGATTGTGACTGATTTGGTTGAATTGTGAGTTGAGCAAGCTTTGAATGCTTAGTGTTTGGGGAATCACTTGATTGATATATCAATTTCATCTTGTTCATTCATGTGGTGTGATATCTCGGATGAAGTATTCGATTAATTTTCATGTAGGATGTCTTATGTGGAGAATCATACAAATGACCCCTCTTCGATCTGACTAGTCTTCAATCGTCTTCATACCCCTCCGCCTCATAAAAAGATTCCCTAGTGCACATAATCAACCTTGGCCGCCTACAAAGTTTGGGGTGGCCATATCTTTATCTACACTTCACTCTATCCACCATATGCCCTATCTACACCAAGGGAAAGAAAAAAGAAAAGAAAAAGAAAAAGAAAAAAGCAAAAACACAATAAAAGGATGCTCCTATTTAAGAGCATTCAAATAAAGAAAAGATGAGTGTGTAAAAACACTCGAAAAATCTTACCGCAACACTTTCTTCCACTTTCATACAGATTGAGCTAGGAAACATCAAACCTAGATCATTTTGCCCTTTTCCGTAGCCATGTGGGTCATTTGGTGTGATATGAAACATAAGATTGAATGCATGAAGGTGAAACAACACTCCTAGTTGTCCTTAATCAACACCACCATGAAACTATTTACCTGAAACATTTTGGAAGAAATATGGATAACTTGTGTATTCTATGCACTATATTTGAAGTTCATATTCTTTGTGCTCTTTTCATGATTGGATTGTGAAATTAGGAGATGAGAGAGGTGCAATGCTTGTGCTCGGTCATCTTTGATCCCATTAAGCAATAATCATCTTTTACATTGCATTTATCATTTCTTACTGGTGGAAAATTTGTACAGAGATTGAGTTGGGGCATACATAAGGATAAGTATGTTTCAAGTTTGGGATGGTGATTCAACCCTATTTTAGGGCTTCATCTTGTGTCTTTTTATCTTCAGTCACATCTATACCTGCTAGATTGCATGTTATTCCTCCCAATATGCTTATTTGTATAAAATGCACTTATGGACATTATTTGCATGTTTTTCATGCATTTAAACCACACTTGATGGAAGACAGAGAGAGAAGGAGTGATCCTAGGGTTCCTCTGCCCTTGGAGAGGCTCAAAGTGAAGTCTGATGCTCCCTTGACCTACCCCTAGTGGCCAAAGATCCATTGAAGCAAAGATGTCCAAGAAAATCCAAAGAGCAAAGTCAAAGTGTTGATCCAGGACCAAGCACAGCCGTGGTACCACAGAACCTCCATACTAGGTCACTTGCAAATCAACAGAGTCGCCCCCAAGTCAAGCAAACAGCACCACGACTGTGCAGCCAAGAACGGTCGTGCAAGGGACAACCACAATGATTGTGCCACCTAGCACGACCGTGCTACACAACTGAAGAATGGGTGTGGCACAACACCACAACCGCTATCACCTGGCTCACCACGGTCATGCTAGCCACCACGGTTGTGGCACCCTTACCACACCATGGTCATGGCGACCCACCATGGTCATTCTAGTTTCATCCCAAAATTGACCAAAAACCTATGATTTTCCATTTTAATTGCCACGGCCGTTGTATCCTACCACAGTCGTGTTCACCCATATCCACCATGGCCGTGGTGACCCACCACGGTCATGCTACTCAAAAAACCTACCCATTTTTTCACTACTTTACCTATTTTGCCCCTACTTAAACTAGTGCTCCCTCCATACCTATATATACCTAGGTGGCAGTTGGGACATGAGGGTAGCAACCTTCCACCACCTCGTAGCTCCCCATTTTCACCCCTTAGCCATTCCACTCCATTTCCACCTCCATTCCACTCCATTTCACTATTTCCACCAGGAAAACACTACTATATACTAGTTCCTACCCATTATCCCCTTCATTCCATACCCTTGCACCTTGGAGGAGAGAGGAGGTCATCTTGTAGCAGCAAGAGAGGAGGATTCCTTCATCTACACTAAGCTCCATGGCATTTTCTACCTCTTTCTCCTTTATTTTTGTATTTTCCATTTCTATGAGTAGCTAGCCCCCCTTGGGTTGTCTATTTGGGGGAAATTATGTTACTTTGATACCATGTTGGGGGAAAATGACATGTAAACATTATAATTTCATTTGCTATTGATTATGTTCTATTTACATCTT
Source organism: Alisma plantago-aquatica (assembly GCA_963693085.1). Lineage (NCBI taxonomy): Eukaryota > Viridiplantae > Streptophyta > Magnoliopsida > Alismatales > Alismataceae > Alisma > Alisma plantago-aquatica. The sequence continues at coordinate 382,671,143 of OY856412.1, forward strand.
TTTCTCGATGAATTGCTTGTTGGTTTCAATGTGAAATCACTTAGGAATTTATAGAAATTGCTTATATGTGTGAATTTTGGGATTTGCCACTAGGTCCATTTCTTGGATCCCTAGGTTGCCTCCCATTATCCTAAATCCTAATAAATCTCCCTAAACCTAAGTGAGAGAGCTAAGTAGTTAGATTAGATAATTCTAGTGCAATTAGTAAATAGCCTTCTCAAGGCTAGAGTGTGGGGGGAGTTGGGGCCCAAAACCATAATTTCACCTCCCCATTACTACCCTCGGCCCCTAATTGCCCTAGGAATGTCTAATCTAGAAACCTAGACTAGATGGGACTCTAATTGAATTGAACCTAATCCCTAACCCAATTGAGACTTATAAGGGTAATGGGAGTTGTTAGGGACTAGTTCCCCTATACATATCCCATCTCATCCATGGCCAGTTAGTAGCTTAGGTCAATTTATTAGATTCTAACTAGTTGTTTGGTTTGGAAATCTAAATGGATGAGTAATGCTTGCATGTTATCACCCCCAACCTCGTTGACAAGTTCATACCCCTAAATAGCCCACACCTCACTTTACTACTTAAAACCCTAGTTTTGTGCTTTCTTAGATCAAATAGATCTTTTATTGCTTAATTACCTTCTTGCTTCGCTATTGTCTTGTTCATGCTAGTTCATCTCTTTATTTTCTCTTTTGCTCTTCTTTCCCATCGTAGTGTTAATTACCTTTTCATACCTAGCTTAGTATTTCTTTGCCTGCTTAGTCTTAATCTATTCTAGGGTTAAACGTAGATTTCATTATTGCCTCTAATTCCTCATTTGTTCATAGTAGTTTAACAATCAAATAAACCTTTAAACCCTTAACCCTAGACTCCGCAGTAGGAATCTAGCCAAATTAACCTAGCTCTAGTGCCTCCTCTTCTCCATGTGGATTGACCCTATACTTTCCACCTTCCTATGCTATGACATGACCCTGTGTTCTTGTGGGTGTAGAAGTTTTAGTGTGATTAGGTGTTAAGTTAGGTTTTATAAATATCGAAAATGAATCCACACATGTGTTCAAGTCCCATAGAGTGCACCTAGTCACCCCTTGTTGGCTAGTATGTACACCTCTAGCTTGACGCACCAATCTTTCTGGCACTGTTGTTGGGGATAGAAAGCACCATAGCTACCTAGTGGTTGTGTTGTTGACTCTCCCCTTTGCACCATCTTTTTTCAATTTACTTGTTGCATTTGAGAAACACACCACCACCTCCATGGGAGTAAATATTGTACTGGTTCTAAGATTTGATACTATATGACTGCGTGTTTTAATGTTTGATTTCTTTTTTCTATTGTTAATCAGTTTGTTTCATAGGCCTTCTTGGGATAATTTTATAGCATACAAAATATAATTACTATGAGGTCCCCGATTCGCGACGCACCACTGGAGACTTGCGACGCACGACTCACGACGGGCGACGTGCGTTGCCCTAGGACTGGCGTCGCCTCAACGACAGACGGACGGGCGTCTTCGAGGTAAGCCCCTCCCTTCCCCCTGGAGGGGGTTCTCCCTCCTCCCTCCCCGGCGCCATGGCTGCGGTGATGCCTCCTGGAGTTGAGGCACCTGCTGTGCCAGAGTGCCCCACCCTCAGACGGGCCTGTAATCAGGTTCTGGCCGGCGGTGGACTAGACAGCGAGAAGCACGCATTAATCCCTCATGAGAGGATCGACGGCAAACGATTCATGACTATAGATGAGCCAACCTACGATGGCATGGAGAAGTGTTGGGAACATACAACGATCATATATGTGATGGGCAAGAGGCCATATTACCATCATCTCCTTGCTTGGATTTGTAGGGTTTGGAAACCTAAGGGAGGATTTGACCTATTTTCCAAACCGAACAAGTTCTTCCTGCTTCGCTTCAACTCGTCTGAGGACAAGACGAGCATTATAAATGGTGGACCTCGATGGTTTGATAGTCGTTTGGTGGTTGTCAAGGACTACAAGACGGGTGACGACTTGTAGAAGGACTTCTTCAACACCATATTGGTCTGGATCAACATACCAAGCATGGGGCACAACTGGTCCCCTAGGTCTATTGGGAACGTCGCAAGCGGAGTAGGGAAACTACTCAGGATTGACTACAAGTCCTTAGGGCAGGAGTCACTGGGAGAGGCACGTGCGTTGGTGGAAATCGACGCCAATGAAGAACCTCTGCTGGAGGTGTGGGTCAACATGCCTCGGCGTGACCCTATGCCGGTGAAGATTCAATATGAGCATGTCCCGAAGAGGTGCGTCAGGGTATTTGGCCATGATGGGTGGAATTGACCTATCAAACCGGTTACTGAGGTGGTACAACCTATTCCAACAACGCAAATCTGGAAGGTTGTTGGTAAGAAAGGGAAGGCAACAGTTGTTGCTAGTGCAACAGAAGATGAACAAGGGGTCGATCAGGTCATGGTTGTTAGTTCAAGCAGCGGACAAGATGGTGGCGCCTCTTCCTTGGGTGTTGTTGGCACTGAACCAAGGATTGATGGCGGGCCTGCTGATGGTTTTGGCAACAACACAGGGGTCTTGGGCACTGCTGCACATGTATGCAGCTCACAGGCTGATGGTGTTGCAACTCCGGTTGCTGCTAGGGATGCTGGTGGGGCGATGCAGCATCGCGGTGCGGATGTGAATGAGGGTGATGGTATTGCTGTTACTGGAGGATTGGGCGGTGTTGTAGGCGTTGCAACTCCGACTACTATGGCAGCATCTCCGGTTGCTACTAGGGCTAACGGAAGGGCAACGCAGTGTCTTGGTGTGGAGGTGAATGAGGGTGTTGCTACTAGTGTTGTTGGTGGGGCGACGTAGTGTCGTGATGTTGCTTCTAGTGTTGCTGGTGGGGCGATGTAGCGTTGTGGTGCGGAGGTGAATGAGGGTGTTGCTGCTAGTATTGTTGGTGGGGTGACACATCGTCGTGGAGTTGATGTGAATGAGGATGTTGGTGCTATGGTGGATGCTTGCATTTATCGTTCAGGGGAGACTAATGATTCTATCATACGATCCACTGGTGCTTCCTCTTCTTCATCGTCCAAGGCTTCAAGGGCGTCCAAAGGTGATGAGTCTTGTAAGACCCGCTCGGCTTCCAGAGGTCATTAATGACTTTTCTCATGACTAATATTTGTGGCTCGGGGAAGCCACGTAAAAAGATATAAGTGAGGAGAACCATCCCTGATAATAAAGCGTCAATGTCCATTCTTTTTTAATTTAAAATCAAGTCTCACATGATACATACATCTGATTGTATGTTCCCTAAAGGCTAGTTGTGGGTTTCTAATCATCTGCATGATCATAATGGTCGTATATATGTTGGATGGAATCCTAATTGCTGGACTACTTCTGTGGTTGAGATGGAGGATCAACAGGTCATTTGGAAATGCACTAATAAAGGTGGTCTCATCATCTAAACTACTGCTATCTATGCTAGGAACTCTGTGTCTGAGCGTTATTTTCTATGGCGTACCTTAGAGAGGATTGTTATTAGCATAGATGAAGCTTGGCTTATCACTAGTGACTTTAATAATATCAGGAAGCAAGAGGAGAAGGTTGGGGGTTGTGAGGTGCCCTCTATTATCCTTAGTTGTTTTAATGTTGCTCTGGATAATGTTGGTCTAACTGAATTACCTGTCATTGGTAAGGAGGTTTATACATGGCATAACAAGCAAGGTGTTGCTAAAAGGGTGGCGTGCAAACTTGATAGAGCCTTTGTTAATGACGCTTGGCTGACTAAATTTCCTGGTTCCAAAACAAATTTCATCACATGTAATTATTCAGATCACTGTGCTCTAAACATCAATATCAAACCTATCTCTTTCAAGAAGAAGCCTTTCCATTTTCTCAATTTCTGGCTGGATTGGGAAGGTTGTAGGGACATTATTAAAGAGGCTTGGATTACTGAAATCCACGGTAATCCTCTCTTTCAATTCTTTCACAAACTTAAGAATGTCAAAGGGAAGTTGAAGACTTGGTCCAAACAGTATGTCAACCTTAAGAACCTGATTGCTAGAGAAAGAATGGAGCTTGATGACATTTCAGCTATGTTTCGTAGATGTCCTCTAGATCCAGACCTTATTCATGATGAAAAACAAACCCTTGAAAGATTGGACTTGCTTCTCAAGGCAGAAGAGGTTTATTTCTGGCAGCATAGTAGAATGGAGTGGCTCTCCAATGGTGATAGAAACACTACTGTCTACCATACCATGGTCAAGAGACGGGATTCTATCAACTCTCTTTTGCAGGATAATGATGCTATTGTCGTTGAAACTGTCTAGTATTTTGAACAACTATACAATCAACCTTGTGATGATTCAGTCTCTTGTATTCCAGATTGGTCACCTCTTGTTTCTGGTATTGACAATGACATGATTTGCTCTACTCCTAGTTTGACTGAGGTTTGTGATGTTGTATGGAGCATAGGTCCTCACAAAAGCCCAGGCCCGGATGGCTTCAATGGTTACTTCTATAGGGGTAATTGGAATGTAATTTGTGATGATCTCCTTAAGGTTGTCCAATGGATTTTTGAGGGGGGAAACATGGTTAGGCAAGTCAACCATGTTTTTCTTGCTCTTATTCCCAAGAAGGACATTGTTTCATCCCCTGCTAACTTTAGGCCTATCTCCTGCTGCTCGATGCTCTATAAAATTATCGCTAAAGTCATATAAAGGAGACTAACTACTCTTATTCCAAAGATTATCTCTCCCTACCAAGGTGCTTTTGTCAAAGGTAGGAGTAATGATGATTTTTCCCTTCTTGTGGTTGAATTCAATCTTAGATTCTATCGGAAGTCCATCCCTCCTGCTGCTTGCATCAAGTTGGATATTACTAAGGATTTCGACTATGTTCGTTGGTCTTACCTTTGGGATTGTCTCTATGGCCTCGGGTTCAATGAAAAGTTCATCTCCATTCTTAAGCAATGTGTGTAAACTCCATCCTTTTCTCTCTTGCTAAATGGTTCTTCAGTTGGCTTCTTCAAAAGCTCCAATGGTCTTAGGCAAGGCGATCCCTTATCCCCTCTACTTTTCGCTATTTCTATGGAAGGTCTCAGCAGATGTCTTGAGGAGGCATATGATAATAGACTCATCATGAGCTATTCCATCAATGGGACCAAAGCTCTTAGCCATCTTCTGTTTGTGGATGATGTTCTTATCTTTTCCGAGGGACGTCTATGCAGCCTTGTCAAACTCAAGTAGGTTTTGCTTGATTTTGGTTCTGTTTCTGGCATGAAATGCAATCTGAATAAAACACATATATTCTTTTCCTCTTCTTGTCGTAACAAGGACGCCTTGATTGGCTGCTTGGGTATTCAGCGTAGTACGTGGCCCACAAAGTATCTTGGTTTTCCTATGGCTGGAGGCAACCTCAGGAGGTGCCATTTCCATGAATGTTTAGATAAGCTCAGAGATATGATACAAAGATGGACTGGTTCTGGAATATCTATGGTTGGTCGCCTTGTGCTTGTTAAGCATTATGCCATGGGTCTGATCAGCTATTGGATGTGTATGGTTGACATCCCTCCCGCTGTCTAATGAAGAATGGAGTTGTTACTTTCTGACTTCCTTTGGGGTAGCTCAGTACACCCCTCTAGTTGGTCACGTTTATTTTACCCGCTTGGCGAAGGTGGCTTGGGGCTTAGGAGACTTGATGAACTTGCTAATTACCATTCGTTACGTTGCATCAAGAAGTTCAACCAAGCTCAATGTTTATGGAGCTCATGGCTTTCTTGTAGGTATGGTGATACCTTGTCTATTGCTTCCAGGAATGGATCTACTTGTCATAGACGTATGGTTGCTCTATGTCCTTCCTTCTCAGCTTGGGAAGGCAATGATCTTTGAGAGAACGCAAGACAAAAGCATCCATCTGATAAGTCTTATGGAAATTTTTGGCTCTCCAAGCACTATCCTAGATGGAGTCTTACCACCTTTAGAGAACTCACTAATGTACTACCTACTATGGAAAAGATTAGTTCCTGGTCGGGGGCTCCCGTTCCTGCATGCTTACTATGTGGCCAACACAATGACTGCATCACTCATCTCTTTGGGGGCTGCAAATACTGGAAATATATTTGGGGACGTGCTCAACTTAAACTCAACATCGGAGCCTCATATTCTCTTTATGAATGCCTCATGGATCTTGGTAAAAGGTCAAAGAAATCCAGAATCATTGAACTTTGGGCCTCACTGGTGTTGTTCACTTCATTTGGGAGGAGCGTAATAAAAGGCTACATAACGGTGGTGCTTCTGACTTTGTCGCCATCTTCAGTCATCTTGCACTTGAGATCAAGAGAATGTACTTTACTTTTAAATCTTGTCTTGATGTTCCTCCTAGTATAGCTAGGAATTGGGATCTATTGTAACCAATTCCTAGATGTGTGTAGTCACATGTATGGGTGTGGCTTGTAACTTTATCCCCTTTTAGGGGGTTTTTGGAATATACTTACCCAATTTTCCAAAAGAAAATATAATTACCATGGTGTATCTCTTAGAGATATGTTTTATGATTAATAACTTTTGTGTCTTGTGGTTTGAGCTATGATAAATACTCATTTATGGAGTCAATTAACAATGTACAATGACCTAACTCACTTTTTATGATTTCTTATTTGGAAAGTCTTGACCTTCACTTTTAAGTGTGTACAAAATATAACTTCCATCATGTCTATCTTAAAGCTATATTTTACGATTAATAACCTTGTGTTGGGGACACATACCCATAGTTTTCACATAGCATATGCTCTTGTATGTTAGTAAGAGAGTCTTTTAAATGTTTTTGCTTCATTTCTTGTTATTATATTATGATTTTTCCAAGAAATATATGTTCTTAAACTTGTGATTTTATATGTTTGCATAGCGTACTCTACACAACAATGTTGATGTGTACTCATTTTTTCAGTTAGGATAACAAGTACATTACGAATCTCTAATGATGATCAATGCTTCCACACTTATGATAATGTTTCCTTAATTTGATGATATATACCAACTTCCAAATGGAATACAAATGGTTGATATATGAGACATATGATCTTAGGTCATGTATTATATTAACATTCTTTTATGCTTTCTTGTCTCATATCTCAGTTGTTGTTTCTGGTTTTATTCATGCATAGGTTATGTGATCTATTCTACAGACAAACACTCGGGTCCTACACCTTTTTCTTGCTATCTATTAGGAGTGAGGATTTAGGTAACAAAAGGTTATGTGACACTATCATTGTGATTCACCGTTCGAAGAAAATGTTATTAACGAAGCGGAAATGATCAATAGCAGCGGATTACTAAAAATCACTATAAATTAAAACCATTTACAAAGAGATCCAAACATAAGAAAACTCTTTTATAAAGAACCAGTGTATTTTATTTACATCCTGGTTCATAAGTACATATCCTGTATCATCCCTTCTCGAGGATTACAACATCAACTGCTCTGTTAAAACTATACACAGGCAACACAAGAACCTCGAGGCATCAAGCCAAAATCTCATATCTATTCATTAAAAGTACTAACTAATAACTCTGAGGACATGAGAGTACAGAGATGACACATAGGACTTTCTATACAAAATGTTACAGCCAATGCCTCCACCTGGAATATCACTGTTGTCCCTATTGTGTTGTTGATTCTCTTTCCCTGCAATAGGGTTTCTTCCTCTTCTTCTGCATCTACCTAAAAATTTGGATCCCACGGGGGTGAGACAATCAAAAATTTTCCCAGTGAGAGATATAACTCTCTGCCAGAAACATTATTATTGCAGATAAACAGTAATAAACTGAGCAAGGGTTCTTTTATATTAACATCACTATTAATCATTGTATGAACAAAATAGGATAATCTCCTTTCTTAAGGAGAAAAATTGGATCTATCCATGGTAGAATTATACATCATCTATCTACTTCGCAAGGAATGCATGGAATAATAAATATATCATCTATCAACTAAAGATGCATAAAGAAATGTAACATCAGCCAATGATTTTCATATTCAATCCTTAAGCAAACATGCTATACGGTTGATTACATTTTACAATCACACTTATGCCCTGAGGAGATGAGGTATACCGCTCATACTCCAACCGACCATTACGAAGTCAAAATTAGTGCCATACAAGGTCAATGGAAGAGTTGGCTGCTATGACCTCCCTTATCTCGGTCAGTACAAGATTCAATGCAGTACACTTGTGTCTATGCTAAATAGCTTTCTAGGGTATACTGGAAACTTTACTATAGAGTTACAGCGTCAACTGCACTCTTTCGGCATCAACAGATGTAATGTTTATCTCACATCGATCTGTCATTAAAATTATTTGGAGATTAGTGATACATCCATCATGACATTCGGGGGATTAATGATACACCCACCCTGACATATATAATGAAGGATTGAGAGATTTTATGTTTATCTCGCATCAATTCCTCCATTAGGGCGTAAGGATCTTTTCGCCCATCACCCCTGCATATTCAATAATATGCATTTCGGGTTATGTCGCGGAGCAACACGTTCACCATCCAGCAAATTTTGACGTTGATGGTTATATGGCCAGGGCACTACATGATAAGATTCCACTTGATTAATTAAGTGTTTTAGCATATTCTTTAAGCATCAGTCATGTTTTCAAACATAAATTATTATAACAAATGCTATGAAGAATGTGTAATACTTCTATCAAGACATTTCAAAACTTTATAAACATTGGGATCTCAGTCACTTGTCACATCATGGGAATTCTCATCCCTTAACATCTCATCATCATGATTATGGAATATGGGTATTCAAACCCTCAGTTCATCAAAGAACACTTGTTACCACTTATAAGGTAACAAATACCTTCAGGTAATCTGACCAAGGTAAACATGATACTTGCTACGCAAGCATCTCACATGGCTCTCAAAGCTAATTTAGTCTCTTATTACCTCTTACTAGGAAACAAAGCATATAATGGCTCATAAGTCCCATAAACCATTTAAATAATTAACACATCATAGCTCATACCTAGCTATGCTCATCACCTCATGGTTACCTGCGTGATCATTACAAAATAAGAGTTATATCAATTGCATATCAGCTCTATGCAATGTAAGAGTAGCATCACTATTCCCTGATTTAGGGTTAGGATTTCTCTTACATATCATCACCCTTCATTAGGTTTAGGGTTTTCCAAAATTAACCATTTAGGTTTTCAAGATCATATCGAATAATGATCAAACCCTAATTCATTGATGTACACTGTTGGGAGCCAATATTGATAACATAAGTATTCAATCATGCTTATTTGTTCTCATCATTTATCATTAAATGAATTATCAATACAAAATATGAGTTCCTCTCCCAACTTTACCAAAATATGATTACATCATACTTTATTAGCTTGGCTTAACCTTTTCTTACGGTATGTTGGCCTACACTTATCAAAGTGCATTTCATCTCAATGTAACAATTGACATGGCACACTTCATGTGTTAGTCATCCAAGTATATTGGATTTAGAATACATCAAGGTGTATCAATCTTGAGATGCTGGATGTGATATCTATCATGTCTCAATGTATCACTTCCCTCATCACCTTTATCTTAAGTTCATCAACTTATCTTGTATTAGGGTATCTCCCATCCTAATACTTTATGCACCAGTTCATCACATTTATCATGTATTGTATTGGTCATAAGTCATTTATTGAAATATACAACGATTATCAATGATATGGACTCATCTCGAGTTAAGGCATTATTGATATAAATACATCCATTATCAACCACTTTAGGTATTTCACTTATCAATATATTAGTCACTATCCCATTATTAGGAATAGGGTTTTTCATCATTATCAATTAGGGTTCATAACATCTCCCCATATTTGGGTTTCACATAGCATTACCTGAAGTTAGGATTTCTCAACTCATAGCTCAAAATTAGAGTTATGGTTTATCATCATATTTCCCAAGATTAGGGTTTCATGCACTATAACCCAAAATTAAGGTTTTACATATCTTCATCCTATATTAGGGTAGGGTTCCATATAGCATCACCCTAGATTAGGGTTTCACATGGCATCACCCTGGATTAGAGTCTCTCATCATATTACTATATTAGGGTTTCACATAGCATAACCCTAGATTACAGTTTCACATAGCATCACCCTGGATTAGGGTTTCACATGGCATCACCCTAGGTTAGGGTTTCACTATCTTGAATTAAGGTTCCTTATAGCTTTTCCCCAAATTAGGGTTTCATGTGGCTTTACCCGCAATTAGGGTTTTCATGAAGCATCCTCTTAAATTAGGGTTTTTCATTATTTTACCCTGAATTGGGATTACTCATATCAACAACCTAGATTAGGGTTATACCATTAACCTAGATTAGGGTTTTACCTAACATTGCCCTAAATTAGGGTTAGGGCTCATCAACCTTCTCAATTAGAGTTTCATGATCTCTTTATTAAAGATCATACCCTGACTACATATTTTATTCATGTTGAAAGTGTTGAGGCTTATCCACTATATGATTATCATACACGTATGAAATCCTCTCTCTATCTCTCATCCTCTCTAGGATGTTGATTGCTTCAAGCCTTATTAGATTAGGTCAACCCTTCATTCAAGTACATATATTTAGGATTAGCATAAGGTATTGAGATATTGCTTTCATAAGCATCAAAGGTTAACCCTTATAAGGATACTAATCACCCTAGTACCTTAAAGGTACTACCATTGTAATTATCTTTGAGGTATATCATTAATAATCATAGGGTTAATTGATCTTTCATAGCTTTGAGGATATTAGGTCTCCAAACGGTATGATACTTTTGAACCTTCAAACGGTTTTAAGATGTTTGACCTTCAAACGGTCTTGAGGTGCTTGACCTCCAAACAGTCTTGATCCACATCTTCAATCGATCTTAAGATTGTTAGACCATCAAACAGTCTTGATCTCACAATCCCTAAACATTTTGAGATTGTTTGAATTAAATATAATTAACCCCAAACGGTTTGAAACCGCATGAGCAACTTATTATTGAAACCAATTCAGCATTAAACAGTTTGAGACCATTTTCTCTTCAAATGGTCTGAAGACCATTTGATCCCAAACGGTCTCAAGACCATTTGGACTCAAACGGTCTCAAGACCATTTGGTCCAAACCATCTTGAAACTGATTGGATCAATTACGGTTTCCTTCAATCAATCAATTGATTTTAGGGTTTTGTTATAACCTCAATTTTTGGGTTCAATTGGTGAGAAATGCAATTTCTCATATTAAGGATAATTGAACAATTAATGATGTGATTTGTTTTGAATAAATGAATTCTTTGCACAATAGCCTTGATTGGTTTCTTTGTGGGCTTTATTGGCTATTGGGCCCAATAACATGGCAATAATAAAGAAAATTCAATTAGTGAATGAATAATTGAATAATGGATAAAAGAAATATGTAGAAACCTCTAGAAGGCAAATCCAAAGAGGATTTCGTGCCTCTTGGATTCCTTGGGTTCCAAGGAGTCTAAGGTTGCAAAGAAAAATAAGAAAAAGAAAAGATTATTCTATGTATTCCTTTATGAAGAGAGAAATTGGGAAATAATGGTAATATGTGGAGATTAAGTGAAAAGATGGATAATTGAGTTCCCTTTATGGAATTTCGTATCCATGAGATTTATAAGGATAAAAGGGATGCCAATGAGTAAAATAAAAGAGAAATAAAAAGAAATCCTCAAAAAGGAATATTTAAATAGGAAATAAACAAGATAATGTGAATTAATGCATAAAGGTGCAATAAGGAAGATAATGAGTATTCCAGTAAAATAAATTTCGAAATAAGAGAGTGCCTTGGGATCCAAGGAGTCCCAATATAGAGGAAAGAAAGATAAAATACCAAAAAGACAAAATAAGAGAATAATGATAAATAGAAATCTAATAATAAAAGAAATTGAGATAATGCTAAAAACAATGTGCAATTCTCTAAGAAGAATAAGTGTTTACTCATCATAGAGTGGAATTCGAATTCACTTGGTTTCTTGGGATAAAAGGAATCCCAATAAGGAAATAAAAGGTGAATGAGAGAGAAAAAGAAGATAAATGTGTTTCATTATTAATGGATTTTATGTTATTTTCATAAGATGGTATTTTCCATCAAAAGGAAACATGATTTCGTGTTAATGGTTGAAAAAGCAAGAATAAAGAGAATATATGAAGGGAATTTCGAATTCAAGAAATAAGAATATCTAAGAAGATTATGAGGAGAGAGAAGAATACTTCTCCTAGAAGAAAGATGATTCCTATTGAAGAGGGATTACGTTTCATTATGGGAAAAACATCCTAGGGCTTCGTAGACCCTCCCCTATATGAGGGGTACGACCTAGGGCCGAGTCCAGGGAAGTCCCACGCACCTCTCTCTCCCCTCTTCATGTTCTTTTCACGTAAAACCCTAGTTGAAAGGAGCACCGCAACCTTTGAAACAAGGAGGAACCAGGGGCGGGAAAAGAACGAAGCTTCTACATCAGTTGAAGGAGGATCGACCCCATCTAACCCTTGCGCAAGGTCGGAAGACAAGCAGCAAGCACGGCCGCCGTCCAGGGAGCAGCAGCGCGGCTACATGAGGCGGCAGACGTGCAGGCCTAATCTACTTCTGACCTCGCCACCGCGGCTGCATCTTGAAGGCCTTGAGGGTGCTATGGAGGTCGCCGGACCCAGAGGAACGGGTTTTGGTGGCCGACGAGGTCCGGTTGATGGGGAGGAAGCCCTGCAACCCGCGGCTAGGGCGACGCAGGGAGCTGCGCAAGGAAGAAGAAGAAGGGAGAACCGTTGGACGGTTATGCCCCTTCGAGGGCTGAAGCGCGGACTGACTTATCAAGGGTAAAGACGTCATTTCGAAATGTTCCCAAAACAAGAGCCGCGCCTACGTTGCATGAGGGGTGACGTGGCATCTCCCAATTGGTCCAAACTAGGTAATTTTGCTAAAATCATAACTCCTAATTCATAGCTCGGATAAATACAAGTTATATATGAATTTTGATCCTCAGAACGAGAGGAACCCAAATAAATTGTGATTCAAGCCTGATTCCTTATGCAATTCGAAAGATAATGGAAAATATCAACTTTAGTGTGTTAATCGTTTAAAGAACCCTATGTTGGTATGATTAAAATGATTTGTAAGGTTTAATTAGTGATTAAAGTTGATATTAGCCTGTTAATGATAAAAATGGATTTTTGGAAGAAAAAGGGTGGACTTGGCATATAATTAGTTAGTTTAGAGTTCATATGCTTGCAATATGAAAAGTGCATAAAAGCTATCATTTTAATGATTTAATTAATGAAAAACTCTTAGATTTGATGATAGATGGTTTTAATGTTGTTCAAAGGATAATTTTAACCTGTTGTTGATAAATATGAGGATAGGATCCAAAAAGATGGTCATTTTATATAATTGGTTTAATTTAGGGTTCTATGTACATGAATATGCCTTAATGGGATTAGAAACCCTAATTTATGTTGGTATGAATTCTAATGGTTTTAATTGTACAAATCGACAAATAAAATAGAATTATGATGATTCGAAGATAAATTGAGTAGCAAAGATCTTAATGTTGATAATGTGGGTTTAACCTAGTATGCAAAAGAGAGATTGTAATCTTATAAATCATAATATGATGGAATTAGGGTTCGTAGCCCTAATCCTTAGTCCAAACAAGAAATAACCCTAAACCCTGGTTTAGGAGCACATCTAGATCTGAGTAATGTAATGTGAATACATGGTGACACATATGTAGTATACATGTTTCAGATATTGTTGATTATATGCTTGGTTACTTGGATGTTTGGATGCACTCATAAAGTCTATGATGTTTGGCATGTTTTCTGCAAGGAATAAGGTATGTGGTTACTTATGGTTAACCGCTTATGTTTCCCGATGTTTCCCGAACGTTTCATTGCTTTGAATGCAACTAAGCTGCTTGGATGTTTATATTGTAAATATAATGTGGCTATGACTATCACTTAATGTGTATACCTATAAACTCAGATCCTGGTTCTCTCTGTGGCAAAATAGCTAACCTAGTACATGGCTACCTATGGGTAGGTCATCAGGTTAGAGAAAGGCCTAGTACATGGCTACCTATTGGGTAGGTCCATCAGGTCTATGGATGACCTAGTACATGGCTACCCATTGGGTAGGTTCATCAGGTCAATGGTTGACTTAGTACATGGCTACCATGGGGGTAGGACCATCCAGTCATAAAAGAGTTAGATATTGGGCTATTCTCGGATAGTGCCATGCGACTCTATACCTAAAGAGAGGTGATATCCATGTCCACTGCAGGGACAGCCCAGAGTTGTGAATATGTATGGATTGAGTTATATGGTTTAAAACGTAATCTTGCTTGTTAAATCATTAATTGAATGATTATGTTGTTAACTTAGTTGAACAATTATCTGCTCCTCCCCACATACCAGCTTCGGCTGATCGTTGTTTTTGTTTGTCGGCGTTTTAGGTAAATCCTCAAAAGCACAAACAGTAAAGCGACATAATGTGAATTCAAGACTTAAAGAACAAGGAGGAATTAAATAGAGTGGATAAGTTGTGGTTAGAAGATAGTTTCCCACTTTTCAAGGTATGCAAAAAGGAAAAATTTTATTACCATTTTTTTATATAGTCTGCTAGAATTTAATAATTATTTATAGTTATATGTCGAACCTTTGATCCGGAATTTCATTGGTGCGGCTTCAACCTCTCGGTCTCCCTTAATTGGGGGTTATCGGAAGGTGGGGTCGTAACAGGTTTGCACATATAATAAACCATCCAACATTGATACCCTTAAAGGTTCATCAATATACAACCCATGTATCTCCATCCATCCATAAATCCACTTGACCTCAAACGGTCTTTAGACCGTTTGAGCCATTCAACATTGAAATTAACTTAATCGATTTAGGGTTTCAACCAAAATAATCCAATTAGGGTTTGTAATCAATGGATCACCCATTCTTTAATCCAATAAATCAATTTAAACCATTGGATATTCATTATTCATATCAGAAATAGACCGCAAATGGTAATGAAGTTCAATTTACCCATTCGATCTTGAGATCCATTACCCATTCGATTTTTAACTCAATTACCCATTCGATCTTGAAGTCAATTACCCATTCGGTCTTGAACTCAATTACCCATTTGGTTTTGAAGTAAATTACCCATTCGGTCTTGAAGTAAATTACCCATTCGGTCTTGGGTTCAATTACCCGTTTGGTCTTGAACTCAATTACCCATTCGGTTTTGAAACCGAATCAACTCAATCGGTTTTGAAACTGAATCAACTCAATCGGTTTTGAAACAGAATTAGCTCAATCGGTTTTGAAAACCGTTTGCCCATTCCTTTGTTGAGGTGTGTGCACAATATGACATCATCATCTTCAAGCTTTAAACCTTCTAAATCAGTTGTGATTCCTATGGTGATTTCAACAACTAATCAAAAGGAAATCGAGGAACAAGAAAGGTTCAACACAAGATGAATAAATTACAAGCAATAATGACATTTAAGGGTTCAAGTTATATAACCCACCTTCAAAGTTGAATCCAAGCTTCAAGCTTCACGTCCTAAATGGTGAATGAAGCTTTCTCAACTATCCAGGGTCCGTTCTCAAGTCTTTGGATGCAAGGGATGATCAAGGTTGAGCATTGAATGGAGAAAAGAAGAAATCAAGCATTGAATTTCGATTTCCACCATGGAATCAAGGTTGAAGATGACTATGGAGCTTACCTACAGGTTGGTCCACGTACTCCTGCTTCTCCTAAGCTCCCTCATTTTCAATCAAAGCAATGAAAGAAAAAGGAATCGAAAAAGCCTTACATGTGGGTTGAAAATGGGATGTATATAAGGGAATTTCAATGAGAGAGAAAGTGATAAATAATTCCTTCAACTTCCAAAAATGGTGCCACATACTCCCCTCCATACCTTTAATACGAAGACATCTCCCCCACATTGTAATTCATCTTCATTATCCATGAATTAAAAGAAGACAAATTAAGCACCTTAATCAATATAATAATAATATCCAAAAATGAGTGGATATTAATTTTTCTTTAACTAATGTGAGTGGGCTCTCCACTCACTTTAGATATTTTGGTGCCATTTCAAGGAACAAGGACGTCCTTATTTATACAAATTCAACCATCTCATTTTTGGGGGCACTTCCATTAATATATTTATTTTTGCAATAAATTGAATTAGGGTTTCAATTATGCTTAAATCTTGATTATTTTAATATCAAGATTCTCTCTCATCCAAAGAGATTCAAATGAGACTCCCTTTGATTTTTTTGTCTTTAATTAATACCAAGAAACATCAGGGACTCTCTAGAAGTGGTATTTTGCATATTGAACCCTAGGTTTTGGGTAAATTGCACATTACATCAAAACTAGGTTTTAATGCACAAACATTACTTAATAAGCTCTTTCTTGGTGCTCTGGCTACCACAAGTCATACCTCTACATCATTTTCATTCTTATGATGCTTCAACACTTGAGCAACATTTTATCATGTAAAATTTGCAATTTAACCCCTTAACTTGGGTAATTTGCACTTTAGTCCAAAATAAGTAAAATATTGTTTCAAAATTATTCAAAAAGGACTAAAATTGAAACATAAGTTCCTCTTGAGCCTTAATTATTTTTCAAAAGATAAAGACAAGGATATAAATGACTTACTTAAGCAAAACCTCTAGGGTTAAGACATAACCCAGGTCAGGGATGTTACAATTATAAACCCCTAACAAGGATTTTGTCCCCGAAATCCCAGGTAAAGGAAGACAAATATTATGTATTCATCATATCATCAAGTCTCCACATAACATCTTAATGTCATGGAGATGTCATAGAACTTTTGTCAACACAAAGTTCTTCCATACAGGGTTATCATAGAACTTGTCACACAGGACACATACTCCGTTGTCCTTTTCATTATTGACTGTAGAGTCAACTCTGTGTCATATAACATTTTTCTTTGTCAGGGATACATTATACGTGCCTCGTTCTATTCAAGTGAGAAACCTCACTGATTTATCACCTTTCTCAACTTATAACTTTATGTGACATGATTCTTGGTTCTGGGGAGTCTCCCATACTCCTTACTTAGTTTTGCATTTCACTTCCAAGGAAAGACCATAGTTACATTTTGTCACTCACTTGTGACTACAAGTATTATCAGACATTTGTTGTGCCATCCAATCTGTTGACACAACACTAAGCTCTCTACTGTTAGTACCAACTATCTTATTAAATGTACATACTTTTGTCATAAGGGGAGGTTACCTATCAATTAAGAACTTATCTTAGAGGTATCTTAAAGAATGATTTTTAGTTTGATAATCTTCTCCCAAAATGATTTTACAATTGTTCCTTCAATTAATATATACTTCTCGATGTTATGTTTATGTGGAGCATAAACCCCTAACATGTGATGTCCATACTATTTTATGTAATTATACTGATTTCACAGTTGACCATTCCAGGTAATCAACATATATCGTCTAATTAGAAGTTATACTTTTACTTTCCCATACCACCTGATATTTCATACATACCAGAATTCCTTACTTTAAAATCCATCATATGTGTCAAAAACCCATCACATCCTCATCATTTCCATCTCTCTGTTGTTATTACCAGAGCCCCACATATAAAATGATCTTTCTTTCATCTTTAGAACATTATTTGTTACACATATCTTTATCTTGGAACCAAATCCAAGATGAACTGATACTCTTCTAAGTGTCCATCATTAGATTATTTCTAATCCATGCACATGAGTGTCACAGTAATCACTTGATTGTTATGTCCCTAAAATAAAAGAACCCAAAGAAACATATTTCTTTCTCTTATCACCCCATCATCACCTGGGGTTGTTTATCAAAGAGAAAGGATTATCATATCCTCTACTTATAACATGAACTTTCAACTGTTCATGAATCATTCATTCTTATTTGATCCCAGGTTCCTTGCTATCATCATAGGAATTATAAGGATGATTACATTTCTTTACTCATTCCTTTGTTATTGTCTAACATATTTATGAAAATTTTGTGATTTTATCACATTTCCCATTTCCACATCATGGGAAAAGATCTTTACTATTCACACAGGCTTTATCAGACAGGGATCATCTCCCTTGTCTCATTTTCTTTATCATGAGGATTATACTTTTATTTCCTCATACACACAGATGGATCTGAGATCATTTCAGATTCCATTTTATTGTACTAAGGATGTGATAAAAATATCCATGCCATATTTCTAGTTTCTTTATGCTCACTAGATTGTTTTAGAATGATTACTTGATCAGAGTACTCAGAAAGATAACAATCTAAGAGTCCCATACTTTCCCTATCTCCAATAATTATATACCTGGCCAGGGTATACAAGTACTGAGATTAGGTAGTATGCACTTTATTTACTATTATGTTCCTCACTTTTCATATCATCATAAACACAGGATTTAACATTCTTGGATTTTATTTAGGCATCACATCTATATCTCATCCTTTATCACATAGATAAGAGAAATTATAAAGCATTTAAAATAATACTAAGTATAATATAAGTCTTTATCTTCCTTGTGTCCTCATATGACTAGTCAAAGGAATCTCAAAAACAATTAATTTCTTATATTTAACACATGAAATCATGGAATATATATTAGAAAGTAATTATTTCATCTGACCAGTCTCACCTCATAGTTTGTTTACTGCCTCAGGCTGAATCTTTTCATAGAATCTTATCGTTTCCTGATGTTGACTTTGTGCTTTGTTATTTAATGTAGTTGATCCTTCCTGGGACGTCTGTCCACATCCTCGAGTGCCACCAGAAAACTGTTTCCCCTGATGACCTTGATGTCTCTGCCTCAGTGGTTGGGTTACCATTGTGTTCCCAACCGGACAGTGGCCCTTACTAGATGTCCTACCTGTCTACACCGGTGATAGGTTCTAAACTCTTGATATGGCCTAAAAGGTCCTTTACCCTTTCCGGGTAGCCCTTTCCCTAGTGCACTAGACATTGGTTGTATCGGGGGTACCAAAAACTTCCCCTGTTTGGAACTACTAGGCCTCTGATCCTGAGTTCGGATAGGCCTTTTCTTAATTCTTTCCTCATTATCCTTTTCTGGACAATCTTTTCTAATATGTCGAGGCTTCCTACACCTGTGGAAAATCCTGGTTTTAGGTTGTAACCTATTCCTTTCATCATTATTCATTGCTCCAATATGCTGATGTTCAGCAAGAATCCTATTGGAGTCCCAAACTTCATCATTGGGGGCTAGTAATCAAGGTTGTATTGCTAATTTATGGTCCACTATATGCATCATTGTTGTCCTAGCTTTCCCAACAGTGACATTAAAAGAAGGATTCCTTATTATATTTGGTTCATCTTGTGGGTTCTCAGGCAGTCGTTCTTCTCTCGCCTGGTCCCTTGCACCTTTTATTGGTGCAACATTGATGCTCTCAAAAACATGTTCTTCATGTGATCCAGACATCTTTAAGTTCTTCTCCTCCTATATGAGTAGAAGAGACTATCACATAAATTGGAATACACTACAACAGACTCAACAACCTTAATCCTATGTCTCTGTAGACTCAGCAAACATAATACTCTGATACCACTAAATTGTGAAGCATCGTTCGAACAAAACATTATTAACTAAGCGGAAGAGATCATTAGCAGTGGATTACTAAAAATCACAAAAAATTAAAACCATTTACAAAGAGATCCATAAACAAGAAAACTCTTTAATCAAAAAGCAGTGTATTTTATTTACATCATGGTTCATAAGTACATATCATGTATCATCTCTTCTCAAGGATTACAACATCAACTGCTTTGTTAAAACTATACACATGCAGCATAAGAATCTCGAGGAATCAAGCCAAAATCTCAGATTTATTCATTAAAAGTACTAACTAGTAACTCTAAGGACCTGAGAGTATAGGGACGACACATATGACTTTCTATACAAAATGTGACAGTCAGTGCCTCCACCTGGAATATCACTACTGTCCTTGTTTCTGTTGCTACTACTCTTTCCCTACAATAGGGTTTCTGCCTCTTCTTCTGCGTCTACCTAAAAAGTTGGATCCCGCAGGGGTGAGACCATTGAAAATTTTCCCAACGAGAGATATAACTCTCCGCCAGAAACATTATTATTATAGATAAACAGTAATAAACTGAGTAGGGGTTCTTTTATATTAACAGTAGTATTAATCATTGTATGAACAGAATAGGATAATCTCCTTTCTTACCCATCATAGAATTATACATCGTCTATCTACTTTGCAAGGAATGCAAGGAATCATAAATATATCATCTATCAACTAAAGATGCATAAAGAAATGTAACATCAGTCAATGATTTTTGTATTCAATCCTTAACCAAACATGCTATACGACTGATTACATTTTACAACCACACTTATACCCTGAGGAGATGAGGTATACCGCTCATACTCCAACCAACCATGCGAAGTCGAAATCGGTGCCATACAAGGTCAATGGAAGGTTATTTGAGTCTAAATTAAATTTATATTTTACACCTTCCCCTCTAATTGCAGATCATGTTATTTGATGCCACGAACAATTATAGAGAAGTTCATCGTATCACATTTTCATCCTAGACAAAATAACCCATTGCATAACTTTGATTGGAGTATCATAAATTGGTGTTCATGTACACGTGAAAGGTGAACTATGTAATAAATTTATTGGTTTGTTCCAGTACACGTCATTTTCTCAAAATTAGTGTCATACTCTCTTACTTTCACCCACATAACACAAATTATGTCACTGCAGGTTAAGTTATAGATGGCTGTCATATCTCTTATGCAGGACAACTATCACGACAAAAGGAAGAGAGGATAAATGAATTATAAAATATATAGTCCTAGATTCAAAAAGTATGTGTTGCGATATATGGAAACCTCAAACTTGGGGACCACGTGGAACTGCCAGTTATTGACGAGAATGATTTGTCTTTCAAGAATTTCCATGAATATCAATATCAACTACATGAGCTTCCTATGGACAATCAAAAGCAGAGCACAGAAAAGTTCTCGATTTTCAATCAAGAAGAGCAATACCTTAGCAGTCTTTCTCTTCTTATGAGTTTATCAATGTTATCATATTCATTGACGATAATACAAAAAGAAAATCAAGATAGAAGAAGATGTACATGATCGTGTGTCATATAGGGTCTGCAATGGATAGAGGTAGTCAGAAGAAGATATTGTATACATGTATCTTTTTTCCATGCATATTGTAAAACAGAGGCCAAATTAATGTCCTCCCCATGTGTACTCATTTTTCAAATATAAATAAAAGTATCATTGTTGACATTGTAAGGACAACTCGATCTTGATTAACATTCATCTTTTTTACTTTTTAAAAACCCCTTTATATTGGTAAGCGACTGACTGGATACATAATGTCTCTTACTACATATGTATGTGTAGTACATGGTGTCTTTCACTACACACGTAGCAATAATTACATGTGTTGTAGGTACTAATTTTTGCTACACATGAACTACATATATAAATTATAACCAATGTCATCTCTCCCTACATATCATAGCTACAAATTGAATTTTAATCATATATTTAGCTACAATGGAAACTACATTTTATGTGTAAGGACATTTTTACCTAGAATTAGGGTTACATATATATTTGTAGCTAGAGGAATAACTAACTACAACTTTGAAAAATGTAGTCTAAACAATTAGCTACACGGGTATTAGCTTCATATTCTAAATGTAACGATAAATGTAGCCAAAGCTTTTAGCTACAAATTTTGGGGTTTTCGCTACAATTTTTTTTTGTAGTTAAAGACCATATTTTTTTTAGTGACTCACATGGACCTTCTAGACCATGTCGATATAAATTTCTCAGCGACGTAATACTATATGAACTCAATGTATGTGTTGTGTTGCTGGTATAATATCATTCGAAATAGTATATGGCCACAAAATGCAAACTTGCAGCTTTAGAGCATAACTATCTAGTTGTGGCAATATGTCTTTCGAAATTATCTCAGATGGAATTAGAGACATACCACTGCCATTAGCTCACCTTGAATGCAATACACTTGGATAAGCAGGGTAGCTTAAAGACTTGGTAATCTAAAAAGATGGTTTGACAATATTTTTACGTTTGTATTTGTGAGTTACAAATATCTATGAGGATATTTTTCATTAAAAATCACTAAACTAACTTGAAATTTGATATTTGGGTAAGATGATTAAGATTATTTAAAATTACTGAAACATAGAGTTTGATATATATATGTACATCTTTTAAATGCAAGGGCATCTTTTAAAAAGAAAAAATCACTACATTTTGAAACTAAAACTTGAGCTTTAATCCCCTGCCCCTGTCGGCCCCCACCAGGCTACAGCACTACCGTAGCTTTGTCGTATTGGTAGCGGAGATGGAGGGCTAATGCTATACGTACTATTTAAACGTGCAAGTCAGG
The DNA here is from genome assembly GCA_963693085.1 of Alisma plantago-aquatica. NCBI lineage: Eukaryota > Viridiplantae > Streptophyta > Magnoliopsida > Alismatales > Alismataceae > Alisma > Alisma plantago-aquatica. The sequence continues at coordinate 382,693,665 of OY856412.1, forward strand.
AACCATGTTATCCTGATCATACTCTATGTCGTGGGCCTGCTTATAATTTAATGGTTGTCGAGCTAACGAGGAAGGGGGCATGATGCTGATGGGAGCAGAGGAGGGAAGTTAATTCGGTCATCTTGAACAACATTAACAACATTAAAGTGATAGCAACTCACTATGCGTGCCAAGCAACAATGGAGGCTATGGGCTTCTACACCTATTTCCAGGGTCTGATGGAGAAGATGGGATTGTTCAAGATCCTAACATTACTGCAAAAGTCATATATTGAGCTGACTCGACAACTCTTTGCTATGTTGGAAAAAGCAACTAATGATGGAGAGAATGACATTAAAGTGATGATTGGGTATAAGAGGTGGAAGATAACCTCAAAGCTTTTGAATCAGATTTTTGCCCTGAGTGAAGAGATGGCAGCCCACCTAGATGGAGGAAAGATAAAGAATGATTCTAGTTCCACATATCTGACAATATGGAAATGCTTCACCGGCCAGAGTACATTTTTAGTGGGTAAATCCAAGACGAGTGCCATCCATAGTCCATTCCTCTGCTATGTCCAGAAGGTGTTAGCAAACGCCATCTTTGGCAGGTACAAGAACTAAGGCTGCTGCATAAAGAAAGATCTTTTTGTACTTGGTTGGATGATGAAGGAGAGGCATGTAAACCTAGGAGTGTTACTTATTGAGATATGAGGAAAATGCCATCTAAGAGCACAAATCCTTTTGTAATGGGAGGGATAGTGACGTCTATAGCCACTGCCTTAGGACATGACATGATAGGTTACACAAAGGCAGAAGGAGGAAACTTGGTTGACTTGCATTACTTGACTTTCTCTTCCATGATTACAGTTGTGGATTAGAAGATCATCTACCAAGTCAACCCACCATGCATAGGAGTCCCCTTAGAGCTGCCTTACCATACTCTGCCTCTCATGGCACAATATGGACCCATGCAAGATTTTCTGGAGAAATTGAGGAGGTATGAGGAAGACAACCCCAGAGGAGAGGACATCCTTGAGGTGAGTTTTGCAGAGGGTCTAGGAAAACCCTCACAGGAAGCTGAGAAGAGGAGGGTGACGGAGCAAAGAGCAGCACAGTGAGTGAGACAGTGAGAAGAGAGGATAGGGGCATTAGAGACACAACAGCCCTCAATGAATGCATATGATATGGGTATTATTAATGCACAGTTGGAGAGCATTCAGGAGAAACAGGATAGGATATTGCAAGCACAGGAGGGCTTTTAGTGAACACAGGATGCCATGTGGTTGAACCATCATCATATGCATTACCAGGTCAACCATCTTTACCAGTTCCATAATGCCCAAGCCCAGAGGAACCCACAGTGGTATGAAGATTGGTGGAGTTCTTTAGCAGCATTTTAGGACATCTATTTGCCCCCACAGTCAAACTACTGGGGTGCCTACTACAGATAGGGAGGAGCACCCCCACCACCACCACAGTGATCGTCTACCCTATCATCCTAGACTTTAGTGTCATGCTGAGGACAGTATTATTCAAAAGTTTGGGGTGGTAGGGCGGTATGCCCTTGTTCCATTTTCACTCATTTTGTATCTCACCTATTGTTTACTTTTTATTTATTGTTTTTCCCTTTTTTCTTGTTTTTCTATCTTGTTTAGAGTTTACTGCTTTGCATACCTACATACCATGTACTTTACTTTGTTGTCATTTTTGTGTAGTTTTAAAAAAAATTCTCTTTTTACCATGCATTGCATATCATGTATATTTTCAGTAATTTTTGCATGTTTTAAACTAGGATTGCTTGTTTGCTACTTTAAGTTCAATAATATAGTTTTAGATTTGATTGGAGGCAACTTGGCACCATTGTGGTCAATTTTTCCCAAATTTGGGATTTCTTGTCTAAAAAGTATGTTTTGACCCAATCTCTACTGTTTTGAGTAAAAATGATGACCTTTGACAAATGCAAGTGAAATGTCACGATTTATTGCTAAGTGGTATCAATGTTTGAATTTTTACATGTGCATCACCTCTCTTATGATTGTGACTGATTTAGTTGAATTGTGAGTTGAGAAAGCTTTGAACGCTTAGTGTTTGTGGAATCACTTAATAAATATATCAATTTCATGTTGTTCATTCATGTGGTGTGATATCTAGGATGAAGTATTGGAGTAATTTTCATGTAGGATGTCTTATGTGGAGAATCATACAAATGACCCCTATTTGATCTGACTATTCTTCCATCATCTTCATACCCCTCCACCTGATAAAAAGATGCCCTAGTGCATATAATTTGCCTTGGCTACCTCCAAAAGTTTGGGGTGGCCATATCTTTATCTCTACACTTCACTATATCCACCATATGCCCTATCTAAAACAAGGGAAAGAAAAAAGAAAAGAAAAAGAAAAGGCAAAAAAATAATAAAAGGATGCTCCTATTTAAGAGAATTCAAATAAGAAAAGATGAGTGTGTAAAAACACTCCAAAAATCATATCGTAACCATTTCTTCCACTTTCATACCCATTGAGCTAGGAAACATCAAACCTGGCTCATTTTGCCCTTTTCCACAGCCACATGGGTCATTTGGTGTGATTTGAAACATAAGATTGAATGCATGAAGGTGAAACAACACTCCTACTTGTCCTTGATTAACACCATCATGAAACAATTTACCCAGAACATTATGGAAGAAATATGGATAACTTGTGTATTCTATGCACTATATTTGAAGTTCATATGCTTTGTGCTCTTTTCATGATTGGATTGTGAAAGTAGGAGAGGAGAGAGGTGAAATGCATGTACTCAGTCATCTTTGATCCCATTAAGCAAAAATCATCTTTTTCATTGCATTTATCATTTCTTGCTTGTGGAAAATTTGTACAGGGATTGAGTTGGAGCATACTTGAGGACAAGTATGTTTCAAGTTTGGTATGGAAATTCAGCCCTATTTTAGGGATTCATCTTGTGTATTTTTTATATTCAATCACATATATACCTTCTATATTGCATGTTATTCCTCCCAATATACTTATTTGTATAAAATGCACTTATGGACATTATTTGCATGTTTTTAGGCATTTAAACCACACTTGATGGAAGAGAGAGAGAAGGAGTGATCCTAGGGTTCCTCTGGCCTTGGAGAGGCCCAAAGTGAAGTATGATGCTCCCTCAACCTACCTCTAGTGGCCAAAGATCCATTGAACTAAAGATGTCTACGAAAATCCAAAGAATAAAGTCAAAGTGTTGATCCAGGACCCAGCACGATCGTGGTACCACAAAACCTCCGTTCTAGGTCACTTGCAAATGAACAGATTCACCCCCAAGTCAAGAAGAAAACACCACCACCATGTAGCCAAGAACGGACGCTCAAGGGACAACCACAATGGTCATGCCACCTAGCACGACCGTGCTACACAACTGAAGAATGGGTGTGGCACAACACCACGACCACTATGACCTGGCTCACCACGGTCGTGCTAGCCACCATGGTCATGGCACCCTTACCCCTCCATGTCTATGGAGACCCACCACGGTCGTGGCGACCCACCACGGTCGTGCCACTTTCAGCCGAAAATTGACCAAAAACCTGTGATTTTGCCATTTTAGTTGCCAAGACCGTTGTATCCTACCACAACCATGTTCACCCATATCCATTTTTTCATTGCTTTACTTATTTTGCCCCTACTTAACCTAGTGCTTCCCCCCACACCTATATATACCTAGGTGGCAGCTGGGACATGAGGGTAACAACCTTCCACCACCTCCTAGCTCCCCATTTTCTCCCCTCAGCCATTCCACTCGATTTCCACCTCCATTCCACTCCATTTCACTATTTCCACCACCAAAACACTAGTTTATACTAGTTCCTACCCATTATTCCCTTCATTCCATACCCTTGCACCTTGGAGGAGAGAGGAGGTCTTCTTGTAGTAGCTGGAGAGGAGGATTCCTTCATCTACATTGAGCTCCATGGCTTCTTCTACCTCTTTCTCCTTTATTTTTGTATTTTCCATTTCTATGAGTAGCTAGGCCCCCTTGGGTTGGCTATTTAGGGGGTATTATGTTACTTTGATACCATGTTGGGGGAAAATTATGTGTAAACATTATAATATCATTTGCTAATGATTATGTTCTATTTACATCTTTTTCTCCATGAATTGCTTGTTGCTTTCTGTGTGAAATCACTTAGGAATTTAGAGAAATTGCTTATATGTGTGAATTTTGGGATTTGCCACTAGGTCCATTTCTTAGATCCCTAGGTTGCCTCCCATATTCCTAAACCCTAATCAATCTCCCTAAACCTAAGTGAGAGATCTAAGTAGCTAGATTAGATTATTCTAGTGCAATTAGTAAAGAGCCTTCTCAAGGCTAGAATGTGGGGGAGTTAGGGCCCAAAGCCGTAATTTCACCTCCCCATTACTAGCCCCGGCCCCTAATTGCCCTAGGAATGTCTAATATAGAAACCTAGACATGATGCGACTCTAATTGAATTGAACCTAATCCCTAACGCAATTGAGCCTTGTAAGGGTAACGGGAGTTGTCAGGGACTAGTTCCCCTATACATATTTCATCTCATCCATGGCCAGTTAGTAGCTTAGGTCAATTTATTAGACTCTAACTAGTTGTTTGGTTTGGATAATCTAAATGGATGAGTAATGATTGCATGTTATCACCCCCAACCTCGTAGACAAGTTCATACCCCTAAATAGCCCACACCTCACTTTACTGCTTAAAACCCTAGTTTTGTGCTTGCTTAGCTCAAATAGCTCTTTTGTTGCTTAGTTAGCTTCTTGATTTGCTCTTGTCTTATTCATGTTGTTTCAGCTATCTATTTGCACTTTTTCTCTTCTTTCCTATCTTAGTGTTAATTACCTTTTCATACCTAGCTTAGTCTTTTTTTTCTTGCTTAGTCTTAATCTATTCTAGGGTTAAACGTAGATTTCATTATTGCCTTTAATTCCTCATTTGTTCATAGTAGTTTAACAATCAAATAAACATTTAAACCCTTAACCCTAGACTCCACAGTAGGAATCTAGACAAATTAACCTAGCTCTAGTGCCCCTCTTCTTCTTGTGGATCGACCCTATACTTGCCACCTTCCTATGTTATGACATGGCCTCGTATGCTTGTGGGTGTAGCTGTTTTAGTGTGATTAGGTGTTAAGCTAAGTTTTATAAATATCGAAAGTAAATCCACACATGTGTTTGAATCTCATGGAGTGCATCTAGTCACCCCTTGTTGGCTAGTGTGTACACCTATGGCTCGATGCACCAAGCTTTCTGACACTGTTGTTGGGGATAGAAAGCGTCATAGCTACCTGGTGGTTGTGTTATTGACTCTCCCCTTTGGCACTGTCTTTTTTCAATTTACTTATTGCGTTTGAGAAACACACCACCACCTCCATGGGAGTAAATATTGTAATGGTTCCAACATTTGATACTATATGACTGTGTGTTTTAATGTTTGATTTCTTTTTTCTATTGTTAATCAGTTTGTTACATAGGCCTTCTTGGGATACTTTTATAGCATAAAAAATGTAATTACCATGGTGTATCTCTTAGAGGTATGTTTTATGATTAATAACTTTTGTGTCCTGTGGTTTGACCTGTGTTAAATACTCATTTATGGATTCAATTAACAATGTACAATGACCTGACTCACTTTTTATGATTTCTTATTTGGAAAGTCTTGACCTTCACTTTAAGTGCATACAAAATATAACTTTCATCATGTCTGTCTTAAGGGTATGTTTTACGATTAATAACCTTGTGTTGGGGACACTTACCCATAGTTTTCACATAGCATATGGTCTTGTATGTTAGTAAGAGAGTCTTTTAAATGTTGTTGCTTCATTTCTTGTTATTATATTATGATTTTTGCAAGAAATATATGTTCTTAAACTTGTAATTTTATATGTTTGCATAGCGTACTCAGTACAACAATGCTAATGTGTACTCATTTTATGAGTTAAGGTAACAAGTACATTACGAATCTCTAATGATGATCAATGCTTCCTCACTTATGATAATGTTTCCTTAATTTGATGATATATACCGACATTCAAATGGAATACAAAGGTTGATATATGAGGCATATGATCTTAGGTCAGGTATTAGATTACCATTCTTTTATGCTTTCTTGTATCATATCTCTATTGTTATTTTTGGTTTTATTCATGCATAGGTTATGTGATCTATTCTACGGACAGATGCTCGGGTCCTATCACCTTTGTCTTGCTATCCATTAGGAGTGAGGATTCAGGTAACAAACGGTTCTGTGACACTATCATATCCTACATGAGAGAGAAGTAGATAGAAATGTTTAGCATATTGTTAACAAAAGGCTTCTTCTCCCCCCTGAATCAAGCAGTGCTAGGAGGAGTTCATATCCATTTGTATGAACTATGTAGAGATGTAGGCACCATGTGATTGTATTTAAAGGACATCTTTGAGGACTTTCTATGCAACACCATGAGCGACGTACACCACCACATAAGAATAATGTTGATAGACTTCCTCCATAACAAGGTATACTTAACACACCCTCATTCTAAATACATCGTTGTTGATGAGATCTACTTCTACAAAACATGGAGATATTTTTTTTATTTTTAAGGTTGTTTTGTTGTCTCTCTTATTATTAACATAAATTGCATACAAATATGTACTATTATTGCAGACTAAACTATAAGAATATATAAACCATGAGTTAAACATAGACATTGACTTTAGAAATCAGAACTTGAGTTAATTTTAAAAAAAGCTAAATTTATGCCTAGATCTTTTCCAATTAGACTAGACCATGTTCGCGGGTTGGGCATAATTATTTGAAAGACCATATATCTGTTGACTCAAGGTATAAATGGGCTCAACCCTTATTTTGATGATGACTAACCATTCCAATCATTTTTTGTCCAATGCTTCTATTTGAGTGATTTCAGACTGGATAGAAACACTTCAAATGCCTAAACTTGCACATCTGAACTTGGAGAAACCAAGTCATACATGCATAAAGATCAATCTTGAAGAATAGATAGTTTCCACCATAGATATTTGATGTCTATCACTTGTAATGACTGTATGACTTATAATTAAGCTTAGAAAATATGAAGAGAACTTAATTCAAATGTTTAAGCACTTATTAGACATTTCTCAAAAGTGATTATAACTGGCTTGTCTATCAAGTTTGTCTCAGTGACAACTTAGTTGACAACCTGTCTGTCTTTCGGCAAATTCCCATAGTCAAATGAGTCTCTCCTTGTGGCAACATGACTGACATCTACACTTTGACTTGTCATATAGTGTCGTCGATCGATTTTCCCAAAAGACAACTCAACCAAAAACACTGTATGAAAAAGTGTAGAAAAGTGTTTCTATGCATTGAAGTGTTGCAAAACTAATAACTGTATCTGCGGAACACCCAAAATGAGTATAATTTGATCGTAAGTGTCTTTACTGGCTAGTAGGCAACCTCAACTATAAATAAGACCCCTTGGGATTCATTCCATGGTTAACCAAGAACTATGAAGGTCCCTATATAATAGTTGAGAGAGATTTACATCCCAAGAGCCTCCATCCACTCTCGTGATCTAATCACTTACTACATCCATTAGAGTGAATATGAGATTTGTAAGAGAGCTAGTCCTACATGTATATCTTGTGAGTCTCTCACTTCCTCCACCTCCCAATCTCTCTTTCTACCAAAAATATGAAGATTCTCTCTCTTAGCTAAGATATGTGAATAAGAAGGGGAGGAGTCCCTTAGTGAAATATTCTTCGTGGTGAAGGTGAAGTCAAAGGCTGAAGATCCAAGTCAAGAGTGGGTAAATCCTTGAAGGCTAGAAGACTTGTTCCAAGAGTGGGTAAGTCCTTGGAGAAGGCCAAAGACTCATTTGAAGAGTAGGTAAGTCCTTGGTAAGGTAGAAGACTCTTGGTCGTAGATAGGTAAGTCTGTTGTAAGGTTATTATCCTAAAGCAAAGCCCACCAGTAGGGTTTAATAAATTGAGTCAGATACTTTTCAAATTTCAATTTCAACACTCACATTCAGATCATTCTATTTTTATTAAAAAACCAAGTTCTAAGGTTATTATTATTGTTGTTTATATGGACAATATAATTCTATCTAGTAGTGATTTTGAAGGTATTGTTAATGTTGGATTTGTCAGTAGGTTTCTAGATAAACTGTAACAATGTCATTGGGATGTTGCCTTCCATATCCTTAAATATCTAAGAACTTCTCTAGGGAACGGAATACTATATCAAAGAAATGGTCATTGTAAACTCACTAGATATTTTGGTTCTGATTATTTCTGTAATAGATGTGAAAAGAAATCTATCTATGGCTATTGTACCTTTGTTGCGAGAAATCTAGTTGCATGACGTAGTAACAAACTGATCGTGATTGCTTGGTCTAGTGTTGAAGCATAATAAAGACTTATAGCTCTTATTTATTATGAGTTAATGTGGGTCCAAGAAATCCTCAAGGAATTTGATATATTTAATTATAATCTTATTCCCATGCAATGTGATAATAAATCCTCCATTTTTATTGCCAACAATCAAACGTTTCATGAGCGCACCAAGCAGGTAGAGATGGATTGCCATTTTGTTCCCAAATCTATTCTATCTATTCATATATGTACTCCTTATCTTTGGAAAGAAAATTAACTTGCTAATGTCTTTACCAAGATACTTCCCAAGACTCTCTTTGCTATGTTGGTGGACAAGTTGGACATGTTGGACATATATGCTCTATCTAGTGGGGAAGCAATAGTATATTTGCCTTATTTTTTATGTTGTTTTGTGTGCTTTGTTATGTATTATATTGTGTTTTGTGTTTTTTTATGGGATTTAGACTTTTCTTGTCTTTAGTTTTTTTTGTCCCATATTGCTAAGTTCTATTTCTCAATACTCTTTATCCCACTAAATAGAGTGCATTATATTTGATTTATAAAATATCAAATAAAATTTTCTTATCCTACAATATCAAAAAAGGAGTTTCAATAAATGAGTTGGGGTTAAAATTCGTAATTTTGAAAAGATTGGAGAGAAGGATGAGGGGTTCATCATTTCATCACAATCAATGAAAGTATTCTATTTTGATGACTCAATAAATGGAAATCGGTGTGTCATTCTTCATGGGAGAAGGCAATATATAGAAGATCCTATAGATGAAGATGTGTACTATGACAAGTATGATGACTCTAGTTCATTCCCGGTTATTTTTTCAAATGTAAATGTCTATTCTAACATTGATGAATAATATATGCATCAAGATCACATAAAATGAATATTAATTGACAAGAGATTCAACCAATACCAGAGGCATGCAATTCTTTCACTTACAATGTTGTGGATACACACTTTGAATCTTCTCAATTATGTTTTACAAGCACGTTTCTAACATTGCATGTTTCTAACGCTAGGTTGCACTTTGGTATAGATATGGTCTCTTTCTAGCAAGGCGTGCAAAGAATGTGTACCACCTTCATTTGGGCCTTGGTAGTTATGCATTGTGCTGCACAAATAATAACAAATATTGATCTAGGGAAGAGTCAAGCATAGCTCCAAGGCCACACCCACTCAGACATGAGGAGTGAATACATGTTAGAACAAACTACTCAATACTAAGGTGGCACAAAATGACAGAGTTCAAAACTCATAATGTATGTTTATTTTCTTTCTAATTGTTAGATTTTATTGAATAGCTTCATTAATTATGATCAACATTGCAGGGGGGTGGTGGTCTCCAGAGCAAATAAAAGAGTGAAGCATCATCCTTGAGGTCGAAAGATATTATCTGACAGTTACTTTGGATATTAAAGACCATCATGGTTGTGTTGGGGAGTAAGATTTGATTGAAATCATTTTTTTCTCTTCCCGATGGCTATGCAGATCCACTAAAAAATGTAGTATGTCACAAGAGGAAGTAAAAGTACTTAATTTAATAGTAAAAATATCGGAAGCATGAAACAAATCAAAATCTTCTCAGCCTACTTAGCCTTCTCAAAGTGAACTCGTCTTACGACACTCCTCTGACAAGGTGCAAGAAGGTCGCGGGGAAGTACTCACATGGACCTTCTAGACCATCTTGATGTAAATTTCTCAGCTATGTAATACTATGTGAATTCAATGTATGTGTTGTGTTGCTGGTATAATATCATTCGAAATTGTATATGGCCACAAAATGCAAACTTGTAGAGCATAACTATCTAGTTGTGGCAAAATGTCTATCTAAATTATCTCGGATGGAATTAGAGACATACCACTACCATTAGCTCACCTTGAATGCAATACACTTGATCATGCTATTTATAACAGTGACCGGAGACATCTGTTCTTGATTAAGGATTTCTGGATTCAGGACCAGGGTTGGGATTGGTCGGTGCTCCGACAGATTCTTGATGAACAAGGAATTGATATGATCCAGAGAGCGGAGGTGACCTTAGAGGATGAAGATGACAGTCTGTTTTGGGCTCCGGATGTGAGAGGGAAGTTTTCGGTGAGATCTGTGAAGAAATGTCTGGTTGTAGAGTTGCGGGAGGAACCTTCGGACATTGGGAAGATTTGGAGCCTTGATATACCCAGAGCGAGTGCTACTATATGGAAATTCCTTCGGAGAGTTGTTCCTACTGATGACAACGTCAGATCTAAGTGTTGCATACCTCTAGTTTCCAAATGTGATTGATGTGAGGAGCCGAAGACAGAAGATATGGCTCATCTGCTTTTTCAAGGACAGATCGTTGGTTTCTTCTGGAGTAGGTTTACGTCGGTTACGGATTCTACTGCCCCGCATGATTTCGATTCCCTTATTGCGAGTTGTGCATGAGGGAAATCCAAGAAGATAGATGAATGGTTGATCGAAAAGCTCTCTGCTCTCATTCCATTTTGTATTTAGAGGATACGGTGCGCTGCTAGATACGATGGTACCAGAAGGTCAGAGAGCCGGGAATGGGCACAGATTGTTATGTCCATTAACATTCTGATGAAGAAGAAGTCCTTTCTTATTTCACCTAACGCATATATTTATGGTGCGATGAGGGAGGCGGGTTTTGACGAACCTAAGACAAAGATGAGGGAAATTAGATTATTCTGATGGAGGACACATGATCTTCATAATCTCAAATGTAATATCACCATTGGTAGAGATGAGGACGTGAATGGTGTGAAGCGAAGATGGGCGGCGGGTGTGGTTCGCAATCACGAAGGTCGAATGATCTTGATGTTTCGAGCATGGCTGAAAGCTTCTGATTATATTGTAGCCTATTTGCAGGCTTGTGCCGTTGGAATGAAATTTGCGGTGGATAACCATCTTAATATTTCTGTGATAGAGATTGATGATGAACAAATGCATAGTCTTCTGTGGGGTAACGGGGTTGTGCCATGGAGGGTTTGGTCTTTTGCCCGTGATCTCAAGAAAGAATTGAGGAATGATGATGTTAGTGGCTCGCTGGTTCACAAGATAGTTAACTCGATTCCCAGAGAATTGGGTATGTGGGGGAGAAACTCGACTGAGCTTGTTGTGATAACAGACCAGAGCAGAATGCCGTCTATGATTAGAGGGATGGCGATTCTGGAGAAACAGGGCATGCCATATGTGGCTTTGCAGAAGGTGGTTTTGGATTGAGGGTTTGTTTGGTCCGGGTCTTTGTTTTGTTTGCTGTAGGGTATGGGCTGATACCTGCATGCTGTTATGAGCAGGAGATGTATTCGTTTTGCGACACAGCCCATACGAGGGGGATCGGATGAATAAAAGCGCCCCCTGACTTTAATAAAAAAAAGTTTATTTTCTTTCTAATTGTTAGATTTTATTGAATAGTTTCGTTAATTATGATCAACATTGTCGGGGGGCTCCAGAGCAAATAAAAGAGTGAAGCATCATCCTTGAGGTCGAAAGAGATTATCTGACAGTTACTTTGGATATTAAAGACCATCGTGGTTGTGTTGGGGAGTAAGATTTGATTGAAATCATTTTTTTCTCTTCCCGATGGCTATGCAGATCCACTAAAAAATGTAGTATGTCACAAGAGGAAGTAGAAGTACTTAATTTAATAGTAAAAATATCGGAAGCATGAAACAAATCAAAATCTTCTCAGCCTGCTTAGCCTACTCAAAGTGAACTCGTCTTACGACACTCCTCTGACGAGGTGCAAGAAGGTCGCGGGGAAGTACTCACATGGACCTTCTAGACCATCTTGATGTAAATTTCTCATCGATGTAATACTATGTGAATTCAATGTATGTGTTGTGTTGCTGTTAAAATATCATTCGAAATTGTATATGGCCACAAAATGCAAACTTGTAGCTTTAGAGCATAACTATCTAGTTGTGGTGAAATGTCTGTCTAAATTATCTCAGATGGAATTAGAGACATACCACTACCATTAGCTCACCTTGAATGCAATACACTTGGAGAAGCAGGGTAGCGTAAAGACTTGGTAATCTAAAAAGATGGTTTGACAATATTTTTACGTTTGTATTTGTGAGTTACATATATCTATGAAGATGTTTTTCATTAAAAAAATCACTAAACTAACTTGAAATTTGATATTTGAGTAAGATGATTAAGATTATTTAAAATTACTGAAACATAGAGGTTGATATATATGTATATCTTTTAAATGCAAGGGCATTTTTTAAAAAGAAAAAATCACTACGTTTTGAAACTAAAACTTGAGCTTTAATCCCCTGCCCCCGCCGGCCACCACCAGGCTACAGCGCTGCCGTAGCTTTGTCGTATTATTGGTAGCGGCGATGGAGGGCTAATGCTATACGTATACTATTTAAACGTGCAAGTCGGGAACCATGTTATCCTGATCATACTCTATGTCGTGGGCCTGCTTATAATTTAATTCGGTCATCTGGAACAACATTAACGACAATGCCGTGGCGGGCGGGTGTCGACGTCCAACAACAACATTGGCGCGCTACTGCCGCACCTTGCCTGAGGTCATGAGGAGCTGTCCTAGCGTTGTCATATTCCTCGCAGCTTCCCTGTCGCTATATCACAACGACCATTTTTGGAAAATGATCAATATTCTGAAACACCCTGTAGTTATTTAAATGTATCCTAATTGGAAGCTCCCTACCATTGGAGAAGATATTATTTAATATTTATGAATCAGTGTACGGCAGGAATATCATCGCAGAGGGAGGAGTTGAGTCGCTGCTGATGCTCGCTAAAGAAGGTGCAGGTGACATCCAAGAGAGTGCCATCAAAGCGTTGACCTTTCTCTGTCGTGATTTGGGCAACGCCAAGATACTAAAAGAGGATAGCTCCACTTTCTCTGGCTTGGTCGGTATTCTCTTGGATGGACCCATTAAGACGCTCTGCAAGCTTATGGATGAAAACTTTAACTTAATGCCCAGCTTCCTCTTAGAGGGAAGATCTGGTCTTGTGCCCAAGCTTTTCCCCGATATCATTATGATGCGAAGCCGGGAGATCCAAGACAAGATAATAATGCTACTGTTTGAGATTGCCGAACAGAATTCTGTGTTCTATGAGTCGCTAGTACCCTGCATCCAAATATTAGGGTCCACGGAAGCGCTGATGGGCCTCTTGCTATGCTTCTTGCCAAAAAGGCGGAGAACGTTGAGGCTAGGACCGCTCTGACCTACATTTCATATCGCTCTTATCACTCTTATGGTGACCTCAACGTCATCGCCGAGGGTGTCCGGTACATCACTGAACTCGTCTACCAAGGGCACACTGTCCAGAAGTCGGCTTTGCTGCTAGCTTGTTACATAGAAGCATATGGTCCAACAGATGATCTCTACAATACGGAACTCGAAAAGGTCATACTTTGGGCCTGGGAACAGAAGGGTCTGGTTGAAGTTGCTTTCATTAAAAGCGCTCTGAGATTTACCTTTGCAGCCACAACGCTCTCGTTCGCAGAAGCAGATGATGAAAAATATGAAGATGAAGACCATTATAAAGATGATGAAAAATATGAAGATGAAGACCAAGAGTGGATAACTATACCTCTAGCTTGATTTTGAATGTGATCCGGACCGGACGATAGTCATGATGGTAATTGCTATTTGTTGGTGGCCAAGATCTGCGCTGCTGTATTTATGTAAAAACACGGACAGTTTAGTGCACCAGGACTGTGCAATGGAATTTGAACAGTAGGCGAGCAAGGATAACATGCACGTGAGATTTAAAATAGAATTAATAAAAAAAAATGAAACATCGTACCACCTCAAAAATATTTACCCAAATAGCACCTCTCCAAACTTGTTTCACGCTTTTGTAGAAAAGCGCTACATTAATTAACGTGTTATTGGTGATAGATCTAAAAATTCTAGTAAGGATGGTGCTTACATAAAGACGCCAGTTGCGTTGGCGTTTACCATTGACTCGGACAATAAAAGCGACATAAAAGCTGGCGTTTACAATGGACAATTCTTCCTAAATGAAAAATGTCACTTTCATTGGCATTAAATGTATTTTCTATCTAACAACCACACACTTACATGGCATTTACTGAATGAAAATGTTTTTAGATTCTAATTTTTTTCTTGAAAATCTTTTAAGTTCCAAGAAGCATTGACATAATATATGCCACCAAAATCTTGAAAATTCATACCTTTAAACATGTTAAACATTTTTATATAAATATTATATATATGTGAAACCTTTTAACCATCACAAAAAGAGTACTGAATATACAAAATTGAGAATATTATTTTTGAGAATATTATTGTTCAAAATAGGAATATTTATATCTTCAAATGTGTATTCGTCTATTATAAATAGTAGTAGTATATTTGTGTAAGATATATAACATTTTTAAAGACATGTCCATGTAAAATTGAAGAGTTAAATTTTGAATTGTTACTTACAAAGAAAGAAAGTTGTGACTCAAATGAAAAAAACATGTATTGATCAAGCCAATATGCATTATGCTTAATAGTGAATACGAATTAATCTAAGATCACAAAAGACAACCTACACATATACAATTTTTTATATATCAATAATAATGTGATACAAATGACAAATATGTCGTTTAACTAAATTTTTTGTGATACTAATATCATAAAAAATTAGTTCAACCATATATTTGTTTCAAGATTGCTACTATATCACAAGATTTCAATCTTGATATAAAACCTTTTTTTAATACCTATCCATAGATAATGAGAAAATTCAAGAGTACTAGTGATTGTTAATACCTATCCATAGAAAACCTTTTCTGTACTAGTGATTGTTAATAATGTAATAATTGTACGGAATGAGAACACAATTTAAATTGTGTAGAAAGAATGATGTTTCTGTATTTGTATATTCACATATTATAAGTGTGTTTTAGATATGAATTGACAACTACTTATGTTATTAGATCCTTTTCAAAAAAATTAGTTTACAAATTTTATTTGTAATTGTGCTCCCCCTCCCCCCTCGAGGTTCAGTTTGCTCCGCTCGTACGTGGGGTTGAAGGAGGTGGGGTTGTATTTCCTGGATATTTCCAGTTTGGAGTGCATTTCTTGGAATTTCAAAAGTAGGTAGGAGTTTTGGAAAAACTTAGTACTTCAAGCTTTGGGAGTTGACCGGCCAATAGCCGGCAGCGAAAATGTAGTCCAAGGCCTGATCGTCACACTTACGTACCCTATCCAAAAAATGTATGGAAGAAATGCTCTCGTCACAGGATGTGGCACAGGGTGCGGCGCAGTGAATCTGATCCCCCCTCCAAACAGCACATAACTCAAGTTCCTATCTCTCAGTTAGCACCCCACACTGCTGAACTCTTCAAGCTTTTGCCGGTAACCTTCATCGTTGTCTTTAAAATCTCTTGCAGGTACTTTCCTGCTGTTGTATCCTCTTTTGAGTGACAACGAGTCCGTGAAGCCTTGTTTGCTAGAAGATGGATTTAGAAAAGGAAAATGATTGGCTGGATGATTTATCTGATACATCCCAAACTGGTCTTTCTTCACAATCAGAAGATTTGGAATCAACACTTTCATCTCGTTTGCAGCTCAATCATCTCTTATGACTACAACCCGGATGATTTCCCTAAGGAACAATGTATCTCAACCCATTGAAGTGATGGGGCATCTGGTTGGGATGGCCTGCTCCGTCTTGGTCGATATCCTCTAACACCCTGTATCCATTCAGGCGCACGCTAATACGGCCAGGGGTATATCCCAACTGGCAGCTCATTACCATCAAGATTGGGACCCATCTCGGCTTAAGCCCGAATGACATCTTAAAGGCAATGTGCGGTTACTATTGGAAAGTCTGCTTTTGAAGGAGAGAGCTTGATACGAAACCATACAACTACGAGGACACTGTCATTGATTGCCGGAGGTATTTAAGTGTTGGGCTGCCTCTCCTGATGTGCAGGCCGCTGGTTGGGTTGCTTGACATGCCAGAGGAGCATCTTTTCTGTGATTATCTCGATGATTTAATGAGCTGTTATCTTTTCTGTGATTATCTCGATAATTTAATGAGAGTGGACCGAGACGGCAATCGGTGCAATGGACAGTGTGGTGAGAATTCCGCGGCGTTTTGGAGGGGAAAGAAGGAAGTGTAAACGCTCGTGGCGGTTTGACCGGCATATGCGACTCGCATAGGAAGAAGTCCAGAGAGTAAGGGGCTGTTTGGGTCCTGTATTTCACGGGGGTATAGCGATTATAATTACATGGTTTGACGATTAATTGATGTAATCCGAGACTGCTGGAATTTCCTTAACTGGTATTTTGACACGGTGAAATGCAGTTTTCAGAATCACGCCATGATCGGCGTCATTTTCATTTACCATGACAATAGCGTTTCACGGAACCCGTGTCCGTCCTCTCTCCTCACACAAACTCCTCCTTCCCCGTCGTTTCTTCCAGCTATGCCGCCTCCCATCATCATCACCTCCTGTCATTTTCTACCTCCGTCCCTCCCTCTTTTCTCCTCACACAACTCCTCCTACCCCAGTCGTTTCTTCCTGACCAAGCTTCCACATAGCTGCCGTCCTGGAAGAGCATCCACACCCTCGCCGCGTACAGCCTGGTGGATGGTGGGTCAGACGGCAGCCCAGCGTCAGTTCAGAAAAGTGGCATTCCCCATCGTTTCAATTCAGACTCCTAAAACTTACCAATACAGCTGTACTGTTAAATTCTTCATCCAAACGGCACCTCAGTGGATTTCTTCAAGGTTTTGTTGGTATTTCTCATCCAGCTTGCCATCCTCCTGCTAATCATATCTGGGGTGTGCACATCCTCCACAGAATGGAAGTCGTACAAGGGAGTAGTAGGCAGGGTAATCTTTCCAATGCATCCGAATCTGCTCCTCCAGCTCGATCTGAGGTTTTGGACACGCCGTCTTCATCTCGATCTGTCTCAGTGGCCTCCTGTGATTATGAATACGACCCAAATGATTTTCCTAGGCTGAATGAGTACGAGGAGTTCCAGTCGCCTTCTTTCTCATGGCCGCCTTCTCCATCTGTTTCAGGAAGACACAGTTCGCCAAGGTAAGTGCTTATTCGGGATATTTTTCCGATGATTTGTTTGTATAGTATTTAATTATTAGATTTCCTTTTAAGTCTATTCTTATATTTCATTGTACAGACCTGTATCCATTCAATATAACAAAAACTGGCCAAAGGAATTAGCGGTAAAGTTGCAGACGGAATTGGGGCTCCTCACAAATCTTCTTTCCCTGACTGAGGTTGCCCCTGCTGCTGTCTTCGGCAATTCTGAAACAATGGAAGTGATTGCAGAAGCACAGCAGATCATTCATAAGGCATCGGGCAACACAGTGAAACTCAAGAAGGATTGGGATGAGATAGTCTCAGAGCTCAAGACAACCATTACCAACGTCTCCGCTCTGCTAGTACCCATTAAAGTGTTGCTAGCAAAGCTAATCCTTCTAGCAGACCTAGTTGCCGAAACAGCAGGAAGAGTTAGGGTTGATTACAGCTGGCACAGGGAATGCCAGGATCTCAAATCCAAGGGGGAGCGGCTGGCTAAGCTCCTCTGGTTGATAGGGCGCTACGATGGCAAGGCGCCTCTCTCATGCATCATTAATGCCCGTTTTGAAGAAACCTTGTTCCGAGCTTCCTCTTTAGCCAAGAAGTGTCGGAATCATGGTAACTTTGCTCGCCGCCTTTTCACTAACATAAACATCAACATCGACTCCGTTGAGAATATGTTGATGGAGCTGGATGACGCTATCACCAAGTTATCATGGCTCCTAATGATATGCAAGTATACTTCTCCCAGCTGGCTGCTGGACGAGGAGGATGACGACGGCTATATAAGTTTGCCTCCCATCACCGTCAACGATCCCATCCTTTTTCTATTCCGGGAAGGGGTCTCCAGGTTGGTAAACAGCTTGTATGCCGCTGCCGCATTGCTCTTGTCTACGGCACGTGATAGTAATTTGTACGGCAGGAATATCATCGCAGAGGGAGGAGTTGAGTCCCTGCTGAGGCTCGCTGAAGAAGGTGCAGGTGACATCCAAGAGAGTGCCATCAAAGCGTTGACCTTTCTCTGTCGTGATTTGGACAACGCCAAGATACTAATAGAGGATAGCTCCACTTTCTCTGGCTTGGTCGGTATCCTCAAGGATGGACCCATTGCGGTGCAGGCGGATGTGGCCCTGGCCGTGTATCAACTGGCGGATCACTACCCTCCGGAGAGCGGCTTCTGGAATCAGGAAGATATTCTAGAGCACGACAGGGATGTGGTTGTTGGGAAATCCATGGCTATTAAGACCCTCTGCAAGCTTATGGATGAAAACTTTAACTTCATGCCCAGCTTCCTCTTAGAGGGAAGATCTGGTCTGGTGCCCGATATCATTATGATGCGAAGCCCGGAGATCCAAGATAAGATAATAATGCTACTGTTTGAGATTGCCGAACAGAATTCTGTGTTCTATGAGTTGCTAGTACCCTGCATCCAAATATTAGGGTCCACGGAAGCGCTGATGGGGCCTCTTGCTATGCTTCTTGCCAAAAAGGCGGAGAACGCTGAGGCTAGGACCGCTCTGACCTACATTTCATATCGCTCTTATCGCTCTTATGGTGACCTCAACGTCATCGCCGAGGGTGTCCGGTACATCACTGAACTCGTCTACCAAGGGCACACTATCCAGAAGTCGGCTTTGCTGCTAGCTTGTTACATAGCAGCATATGGTCCATCAGATGCTCTCTACAATACGGAACTCGAAAAGGTCATACTTTGGGCCTGGGAACAGAAGGGTCTGGTTGAAGTTGCTTTCATTAAAAGCGCTCTGAGATTTACCTTTGCAGGCGCCACAGCGCTCTGGTTCGCAGAAGCAGATGATGAAAAATATGAAGATGAAGACTATTATAAAGATGATGAAAAATATGAAGATGAAAACCATTATAAAGATGATGAAAAATATGAAGCAGATGATGAAAAATATGAAGATGAAGACCATTATAAAGATGATGAAAAATATGAAGATGAAGACCAAGCAGATGATGAAAAATATGAAGATGAAGACCATTATAAAGATGATGAAAAATATGAAGATGAAGACCATTATAAAGACGATGAAAAATATGAAGCTGATGATGAAAAATATGAAGATGAAGACCATTATAAAGATGATGAAAATATGAAGATGAAGACCAAGCAGATGATGAAAAATATGAAGATGAAGACCATTATAAAGATGATGAAAAATATGAAGATGAAGACCAAGAGTGGATAACTATACCTCTAGCTTGATTTTGAATGTGATCCGGACCGGACGATAGTCATGATGGTAATTGCTATTTGTTGGTGGCCAAGATCTGCGCTGCTGTATTTATGTAAAAACACGGACAGTTTAGTGCACCAGGACTGTGCAATGGAATTTGTATATATCACCGTTAAAGTGTGAATATATCACAACATGACCTTGGTTTCCAAAATGTGTGTTTAATAGGATTAGATACAGGGTGATCTAGGACCTAATGAGGGCGCACCGTTGCACCTGGATTGAACAGTAGGCGAGCAAGGATGACATGCACGTGAGATTTCAAATAGAATTGAAAAAAAAAATGAAACATCGCACTACCTCAAAAATATTTACCCAAATAGCACCTCTCCAAACTTGTTTCACAAAAGCGCTACATTAATTAACGTGTTATTGGTGATAGATCTAAAAATTCTAGTAAGGATGGCGCTTACATAAAGACGCCAGTTGCATTGGCGTTTACCATTGACTCGGACAATAAAAGCGACATAAAAGCTGGCGTTTACAATGGACAATTCTTCCTAAATGAAAAATGTCACTTTCATTGGCATTAAATGTATTTTCTATCTAACAATCACACACTTACATAGCATTTACTGAATGAAAATGTTTTTTGATTCTAATTTTTTTCTTGAAAATCTTTTAAATTCCAAGAAGCATTGACATAATATATTCCACCAAAATCTTGAAAATTCATACCTTTAAACATGTTAAACATTTTTATATAAATATTATATATTTGTGAAACCTTTTAACTATCACAAAAAGTGTACTGAATATACAAAATTGAGAATATTATTTTTGAGAATATTATTGTTCAAAATAGACATATTTATATCTTCAAATGTGTACTCGTCTATTATAAATAGTAGTAGTATATTTGTGTAAGATATATAACATTTTTAAGACATGTCCATGTAAAATTGAAGATTTAAATTTTGAATTGTTACTTACAAAAAAAGAAAGTTGTGACTCATATGAAAAAAACATGTATTGATCAAGCCAAAATGCATTATGCTTAATAGTGAATACGAATTAATCTAAGATCACAAAAGACAACCTACACATTTACAGTTTTTTATATATTAATAATAATGTGATACAAATGACATATATGTCGTTTAACTAAATTTTTTGTGATATTAATATCATAAAAAATTAGTTCAACCATATATTTGTTTCAAGATTGCTACTATATCACAAGATTTCAATCTTTATATAAACCTTTTTCAATACCTATCCATAGAAAATTGAGAAAATTCAAGAGTTAAACTTAGAATTAATAATAATTGATTGTTTTTATACCACAAAATACTCTCGATTTTGTATAAATATATATGTTTTTAATATAAAAAAGATTCCACAAACACATAATATTTATAATTTTTTATCATAATTAAAAGTAAGAATTTCAAAATTTTGGTGGAATATATTATGCCAATGTTTCTTGGAATTGAAATGATTTTGAAAAACAAATTGGAATATAGAAACATTTGTATGCAATAAACGTCGTGTAAGTGGGTGATTTTAAAACATCAATTTTCATTTAATGCCAATAAAAGTATCATTTTCTATTTAGGAAGAGTTTTCCATTGTTAATGTCAGCTTTTATGGCACTTTTATTGTCTGAGACAGTGGTAAACGCCAATGCAACTGACGTCTTTGTGTAAGTGTCATCCTTTTCAGCCCAGTTCTGTTGTTACAACTTGTCGTTGCAAGCAATCCTAGCCTTACATCTAATCCAAAGCCCCACCCCTAATAAAAATAATTGGGGGCTTACACGATCAAAATTAAATGTCACAGTCTAAAACAGTAATCTAGGAACAACAAATTTGCTCCCCATCCTGTCTGGCATTTTTAGGCCTACCACCAGTAACACACCAATTAATATGATATTTTCCAATAAAAGTGTGATACTATGGGAAATAATTTCGAAGAAGTTCTATTTGGGTAAATATCGTAGCCATAGAGTGTTATTTGGGTTTTTTCCCAATAGGATTCCTATGCGGGTGGAGAGGACCAACATGTGAAATATTAGGATTAGAATACCAACAAAATATGAATCAAATATGGGCGCACTATGATTGCATGATTCAGTAGCAAATAAGGGTGCACATGGATTCACTAGCAGAAATGGTAGTATCCAAAATGTGTGTCCAAAAATATTTTGAAGTATTTGTGCATGGACTAAAAATGGTTCCAACATGAGTTAACTAGGTGAGTACACGTGGATTTGAATACCAGTGAAATTGGTTTCAAATGTGGGTGCACTTGGTTTGCATGATTCATCACATAATAAGGGGGCACCAGCGCTGAGTAGTAGGTGAGGTAGGATTCAAAATTAGTGTTCAACATTATTTGATAGCATGTACACAAGGATTAATATCAAGATTAAGGATGAATATGAACTAGGATCCAAATGTGAATAGAATGTGTATTCAAATACCACTAAAAGCGGATTCAAATATGGGTGCATTGGAATTTCATAATTCAACAGCAAAGAAGGGTTCTCACAACACAATGATTCATTTCGGTTATCTAAGAAAATGTGTGTGGGATAAAAATATGATTTTGATGCAATTGAGCTATGACCCATATGGGTATATTAGGATTTGAATACCATCACACAAGGTTTATAGAATTCAGTAGAATTTATTTAAGGAGTAGAATGGCATTTTTATGTCTAAATCGCCCACATGATTGCAATACAAGATTTGAGTCCCTCACTTAACAATTTGAAAATAGTCTTGTATATTTGAACACATAGACAAGGTTGTACCATGTACAACAGCAAGATTCATATATAAGTGGTAGGATAACATGTGTGAAGATAAAAAATAGGATGTTAATATGGGTGAATGATGATCCTAATATGGCTATGCTAGGAGTCAAATGGCAATCTTCCGAAATGAAAAATGTCACTTTCATTGGCATTAAATGTATTTTCTATTTAACAATCAGACACTTACATGGCATTTGCTGAATGAAAATGTTTTTAGATTCTAATTTTTTTCTTGAAAATCTTTTAAATTCCAAGAAGCATTGAGATAATATATTCCACCAAAATCTTGAAAATTCATACTTTTAAACATGTTAAACATTTTTATATAAATATTATATATTTGTGAAACCTTTTAACTATCAAAAAAAGAGTACTGAATATACAAAATTGTGAATATTATTTTTGAGAATATTATTGTTCAAAATAGGCATATTTATATCTTCAAATGTGTATTCGTCTATTATAAATAGTAGTAGTATATTTGTACCATTGACTCAGACAATAAAAGCGTCATAAAAGCTGGCGTTTACAGTGGACAATTCTTCCTAAATGAAAAATGTCACTTTCATTGGCATTAAATGTATTTTCTATTTAACAATCACACACTTACATGGCATTTTCTGAATGAAAATATTTTTAGATTCTATTTTTTTTCTTGAAAATCTTTTAAATTCCAAGAAGCATTGACATAATATATTCCACCAAAATCTTGAAAATTCATAATTTTAAACATGTTAAACATTTTTATATAAATCTTATATATTTGTGAAACCTTTTAACTATCAAAAAAAGAGTACTGAATATACAAAATTGAGAATATTATTTTTGAGAATATTATTGTTCAAAATAGGCATATTTATATCTTCAAATGTGTATTCATATATTATAAATAGTAGTAGTATATTTGTGTAAGATATATAACATTTTTGAAGACTTGTCCATGTAAAATTGAAGAGTTAAATTTTGAATTGTTACTTACAAAGAGAGAAAGTTGTGACTCGTATGAAAAAAACATGTATTGATCAAGCCAAAATGCATTATGCTTAATAGTGAATACGAATTAATCTAAGATCACAAAAGACAACCTACACATTTACAATTTTTTATATATTAATAATAATGTGATACAAATGACAAATATGTCGTTTAACTAAATTTTTTTTTGATACTAATATCATAAAAAATTAGTTCAACCATATATTTGGTTCAAGATTTCTACTATATCACAAGATTTCAATCTTGATATAAAACCTTTTTCAATACCTATCCATAGAAAATTGAGAAAATTCAAGAGTTAAACTTAGAATTAATAATAATATTAATAAAAATTGATTGTTTTTATACCACAAAATACTCTCGATTTTGTAGAAATATATTTTTTTAATATAAAAAAGATTCCACAAACACATAATATTTATAATTTTTTTATCATAATTAAAAGTAAGAATTCTAAAATTTTGGTGGAATATATTATGCCAATGTTTCTTGGAATTGAAATGATTTTGAAAAAAAATTGGAATATAGAAACATTTGTATGCAATAAATGTCATGTAAGTGGGTGATTTTAAAACATCAATTTTCATTTAATGCAAATAAAATTATCATTTTCTATTTAGGAAGAGTTTTTCCATTGTTAATGTCAGCTTTTATGGCACTTTTATTGTCTGAGACAGTGGTAAACGCCAATGCAACTGACGTCTTTGTGTAAGTGCCATCCTTTCCAGCCCAGTTCTATTGTTACAACTTGCCGTTTCAAGCAATCCTAGCCTTACATCTAATCCAAAGCCCCACCCCTAATAAAAATAATTGGGGGCTTACACGATCAAAATTAAATGTCACAGTCTAAAACAGTAATCTAGGAACAACAAATTTGCTCCCCATCCTTTGTGGCATTTTTAGGCCTACCACCAGTAACACACCAATTAATATGGTACTTTCCCACAAAAGTGTGATACTATGGGAAATAATTTTGAAGAAGTTCTGTTTGGGTAAATATCTTAGCCATAGACTGTTATTTGGGTTTTTTCCCAAAAGGATTCCTATGCGGGTGGAGAGGACCCACATGTGAAATATTAGGATTAGAATACCAACAAAATATGAATCAAATATGGGCGCACTGTGATTGCATGATTCAGTAGAAAATAAGGGTGCACATGGATTCACTAACAGAAGTGGTAGTATCCAAAATGTGTGTCCAAAAATATTTTATAGCATTTGCGCATGGACTAAAAATGGTTCCAACATGAGTTAACTAGGTGAGTACACGTGGATTTGAATACCAGTGAAATTGGTTTCAAATGTGGGTGCACTTGGTTTGCATGATTCATCACATAATAAGGGGGCACCAGCGCTGAGTAGTAGGTGAGGTAGGATTAAAAATTAGTGTTCAACATTATTTGATAGCATGTACACAAGGATTAATATCAAGATTAAGGATGAATATGAACTAGGATCTGAATGTGAATAGAATGTGTATTCAAATACCACTAAAATAGGATTCAGATATGGGTGCATTGGAATTTCATAATTCAGCAGCAAAGAAGGGTTCTCACAACACTATGATTCATTTAGGTTATCTAAGAAAACGTGTGTGGGATAAAAATACGATTTTGATGCAATTGAGCTATGACCCAAATGTGGGTATATTAGGATTTGAATACCATCACACAAGGTTTATAGAATTCAGTAGAATTTATTTAAGGACTAGAATGATATTTTGATGTCTGAATCGCCCACATGATTTTAATACGGGATTTGAGTCCCTCACTTAACAATATGAAAATAATCTTGTATATTTTAACACATAGACAAGGTTGTACCATGTACAACAGAAAGATTCATATATAAGTGGTAGGATAACATGTGTGAAGATAAAAAATACGATTTTAATATGGGTGAATGATGATCCTAATATGGCTATGCTAGGAGTCAAATGTCAATGCACTAATTTTGCAACATTCTATAAATTGAACACATGTTTTGGGTTTCAATCTCCTAGACAATGGCATACTAGGAAGTATGTTTCTTTTGGTGTAAAAATCTTGGGTTGGAGTTTCCCACTTCACATCAATTTTGAATTTTTACCAACACAACAATTGAGGGTGAATTACAACATTTGGATTTATTTAAGTGAGCTAGGATAGCATGTGTGCATGATAAAAAATAGAAATTTGATGCGGGTAAATTATGACAAGTTTGGGTATGCAAGGATTCAGATACCATTGCACTAGGATTGGAGTATTCTATAGCATGTGTGCAAGAAACTAAACTAGAGTTTGGGTTTAAATCCCCCACATGATGCTATATTGGTATGTAGGTAGATATTTTGTATAGAAGTCTTCAATTTGAGTGCCCCACTTAACAATTTTAACATCATTTTCTTAGAAACACATCAAATGAGGGTGCAATACAATATATAGGTTCATTTAAGTGACTATGATAACATGTGCACATGATAAATATAGGATTTTAATGATTATGAACTATGAGTCAAATGTGGGTATACTAGGATTCAAATACTATTAAATTAGGATTAAATGATTGTGTAGCATGTGTGCAAAAATTAGAACACGTTTTTGGGCTCAAATCACCCAAGTAAAATATGAATTATGTTTTCATTTGTTACCAACACATAAAATGAGGGTGTATTGTTGCTCCTGCATTTAACAGTAGGTGAGATAGAATTGAAACATGACTTTAATTAGGAGTTGTAGTTGAAATATGGTCCAATGTGACTGCACCTGTAAAATCCCTACAATTTCATCTTAGAAATAGATCTGATTAAAATTATTTAGTCTCAAATTTTCATTATGTTTATTAATGTGAAACATTAAGTTGGCATAAATTGAGATCCACATATTCGTTAGGTATGTTAAGGTCATAAATACTTTTTTGCCTTAACTGACTTTATATGGTTCCAATATATTATGAAACCCTACAGTAACACACATATATGATAAATTATACCTTGCTTTGCATCATAAGTTAAACACTACACAAAACCAACCATAATTATGCAATGGTGACTTTTTAGGGTTTAAATGGTACATGCTTAATGTGTGCTACTGATGTTTGTATGAGTGTATAATAGGATATTAGGGTTTAATTTTTGGTAACAAAATTCCTTTTAGATAATTATTAATGCATTGATTACACTATATTTCTAATATTTTTATCACCTAATTCTCGAGCTCAATAAATGTTATTGGATATTAGGACTCATCATAGTTGATTATAGTAAGTGTGCCAAATTGCATTGGGTTTTGATAATCCTGGATATATGAACTAATGTCGGGAATAACGAAAATAAGTACATGTATATATTGACCTACTTATGTTATGAATTTACTCGATTAACTAAACCCACCTATGTTTTGGCATTTTATATATAGCATGTGTGTCCAACACAAATGTATATTCCTCATGTTCAATTTGAATCATGCGATCATGATCGAGTGGCTAATGAATCTACCATATTCCTCCTTCTCTTTGTATGATGGGGACAATTTCTCAAAATGAATCCCAATGACCCCATTCTCTCACTGTTCTCAACCTTTTCCCCTAATATAACCACTAACAAACTCAACAAGAAATTATGAGCTTGTAGAACCATAGTCATTATACCCTTGAAACTCCTAGACAAAACAAGCAATCCCCCACTCTCCTACCTCTACCAATGCAAACATGAAGACAAGCCTGTTGACTATTGCAACAAGCTCGACATTAAATCTTTGACCATCCTAGGTAAATTTCACTTAGACAAATGTTTCTCAAACTTCATTCATGGTTTTCTTTTTTCCCATTATCAATATATTTTCTCCTCTATGATCTACCCACAAACCTAACTCCATGCCAACAAAGCTCCAACCTTTTAGTCAAGCCTATTGGACAACATAATAGAAAGTAAATCACTCCATGCCTTCATCATGCCACTCAAAAGCTAAGGAAAATGTTGATTAAGTAATTCATCGTTGAAATCCCGCTTCTCCATCTCAGGACCCAATACTCTCCTTTTCTAATACATTGTAGTTCTCTTGAACTTTTTAAGGCCAATGGACATGACTTGTTATGCCTTTGATTTTGTCTTATTCTCTTAGAGATAGTGAATGTGTGGTTCCAATGAGGAGGCCCCCATATCATTTTTTTAGCTATTTACCTTTGCAAAAACGAGCTAATAACCTCAATAAAGCAAAGATATTGGCTTGCAACTTTCCTTTGGAAAGGTTGTATTGAATTCTTAATATAATAATAATGTGAGTGCAAGTGGCTTGCCCTAGAAGATAACCAAAGGGGTCAACCCTTATCCCTTTCATTATCCTCAAGTTTTTATTTTGCATGGAAAGATAAAGATGGAATGCATGCAAGTACACGTGTCAACCCATGCATGGCCATGTGGCACCTAGTAGTAGTAAGAAGATGACACCTCTTACACTCTATCCCATGAACCTCAAGGATATATACCCTCCCTTTCGCCTACTAGTGAATCGTTTTGACCCCTATCACTCTCTTTCTCTAGGATATAGTGCATACCCTCTTAGATATCATGAAAAATTGCTCAAGGATCAATGGGAGCTCGAGCACCAAGCTTAAGGTAAGGCCACGGTCATCTTCAACCTTGGTTGAAGCATGATTCTCAAGTTATCATTATTCCTTTCTTTTCTTCCTCACCAAGTTCTTAACTATGGTGATTCCTTGTATATGGAGGAGTTGTGAACGATACTTGGACTTTTGATAAGTCATCTTCAACCTTAGGAATGTGAAGCTTTGGGGCTTGGAACTTTGAAGTTGTTCTTGAGGTGAGTTATATAAGTTGAACCCAAACATGTTATTACTCACCATCTTTCTTGCTATATTTGATGATCTACTTTCAATTCCGAGATTTTCTTGAATACTTGATATATCTATGAGTTCTAATAGTTTCTTAGACCTGTTATCCATGTACTAGAACAAGTAGAACGAAGGTCTAGAGATTTTAGATGATGGTATCACCTTATAAAGGATATCGGGTTCAAGCACACAAGCAAGCTCCTCTAACCCGATATGCTGATGCACATACACCACTAAAACGATATGGATATGAGCTTATACTTCCTTGCACGATATGGTGATGAAGTATACACCCTATTCACGATATGGTGTCAACCATACACTTCTTGTATGATATGAGGTCAAGCAAAGACCCCATGCACAATATAGTGTCAACCATACACCTCTTTGCCCGATATGGTGTGAAGAACACACACACCTCTTTGCCCGATATGGTGTGAAGCACACACACACCTCTTTGCCCAATATAGTGTGAAACACACACACCTCTTTGCCCAATATGGTGTGAAGCACACACACACACCTCTTTTCCCGATATGGTGTGAAGCACACACACACCTCTTTGCCCAATATGGTGTGAAGCATACACACATCTCTTTGCCCGATATGGAGTGAAGCATACACACCTCTTTGCCCGATATGGTAAGTAAGCATACACCTCTTGCACGATATGGTGTTGAGCACACACCTCTAAAATGATATGGTGGGTAACCCAATACACGAGATGACAAAAGTGGTAAGGTGGTTAATACCCTAGAACATGTGATGGCCAGTACACTAAAGTATGGTGTGGCCAATATCTTCAGGTGAGGTGAGAATGTTACACCCATGTAGGGTGAAGGTGATACACCATATGATTGGTAAGGTTGATACCTTGATGGGTAAGGGTATGAGGGATATGATGATGCCTATCTCAATTTACACCTAATCCAATACATGTGTTCAGCTTGACATATATGATTCAACCTGATACACCTTGTAAAGGTAAGGGCAAAACACTCTTAGGAGTGATGAGTGTAACCCCAAGTAATGGTGTGGCTAATACCTTGATAGATGAAACACATAAAGTGGTTGATAATGGTCAACCCTATATCAACAATGCCTTAACCCGAGATGAGTCCATATCACTTGATGATAGTTGGATAATTCAAGTGTGTGACTTATGGCAAATACACTACATGATAAATGTGATGAAGTTAGTGCATAAAGTATTAGGATGGGAAATACCCTAATACAAGATAAGTTGATGAACTGAAGCAAGTTAAAAGTGATGAGGGAAGTGATACACCAAGGCATGATAAATATTACATCCAACACCTCAAGGTTGATACACCTCAAATCTAATATACTTGGATGAGTAACACATGAAGTGTGTCATGTCAATTGTTACATTAAGATGTAACGAGTTTAATGCACTTTGATAAGTGTAGGCTAACCTACCTTGAGAAAGGGTTAAGCCAAGTTAATAAAGTTTGAGGTAATTAATCTCCTAGTGAGGATGAGAGAGAAACTCATACTTTGTGTTGATAATCATTTAATAATAAATGATGAGAATAAATAAGTATGATTGAATACTAATGATATCAATGTATGATCCTAGATGAGTGGAGCAATGATTTAGGATTTGGATTGATAATATGAACTTGAAACCCTATTTGACTATAAAGGGAAACCCTAACCCTAATAATGGGAAGGTTGTATTTATCTTATTGCATAAGCCTTGTGAAACATGTTAAATACTTATATAACAAGTATAATGTTTATGTGGTCTGATGACCTAAAAGATATTTGTTGCCTAGTCAGAGGTGACAAGATGTGTAATGGACCTTGTGACCATGTGAATAGTTGTTTCCTAGTGAGAGGTGACAAGATGTTCAAATGGGCCTTGTGAGCCATGTGAAATACTTATGCAACAAGTGTGATATACACTTGGGTCTGAGGACCTAGAGGTAATGGTTACCTAATAAGAGGTGACATTGTTCAGTGATGAACTAAGGGTTGAATACCTAGATCATATAATCATGATGATGATAATGATTTAAGGGATAAGAATCCCCAGTAATATGATAAGGGACTAAGATCCTGAGTTTTATGTATCTAAATGTGTTCTAAAGATTAGAAAAGTACTTGATAGATGTATTACACCTTTCTTTGTAGCATTTCTTTATGATTGATGCGTATAACTTGTTTTATGATAAAATAATATTTTAATGCACTTAATATATCATTAGAACCATAAAATGTAGCTGCCCTGGCCATAGATCCATCAGTGTCAGAATTTGTTGAAATGGTGAAATGGGATTTTCCCACGAGATTACCTAGAGCGCATATTTTTGAATATGCGGGGGCGTGAGCTTGGACAACCATATGTGAGCCAATCCCCTTATGCCCACAATCTTGGGAATTGGCTATATGCCATATCCTAGCTTGAGTGTGACTGTGGTCGTAGACTCAGTAATGAGCACGATGAATTGGCTCGTGGCTCAGAGTATGGCTATATGCCATGACTCAATAATTTTATAACTGGGGAAAGTTGTAGGTTTATTTTTTAACTGAAGAGAGTGCATGTTGCGGTTGTAACTCTAAGTGAAGATGCCACTATACCCTGGCAAGCTTTTTTTTAGTTTGACACGGGATGTCATTGCTAGTGGTCTCGTAGTGACAGAGACAAGTGAGGTCATGGCAACCGGCTCTTCCATTGACCTTGTATGGTACTGACTTGTGAGAAGTTTTTGGTTGGTTGGAGCATGAGTGATATATCTCATCTCCTCAGGGAATAAGTGTGATTATAAATATGTAATCAGCCATGTAGCATATTTGATTAAGGATTGAATACGGAAGACATTGGTTGATGTACACTTCTTTTATACATCTTAATTGGATAGATGTTATACATGTTTCTTTATATTCTTTGTAAGTGAATAGATGATTTATTGCTCTATCATAGATGGATGCATTACTTTAAGAGAAGACATTACTCTGTTTTTCTTATAAAAGTGATTAATCTTGTCTGTTAATATAAAAGAGCCTCTGCTCAGTTTTATACCGCTTACCTGTGATAATAGTATTATTGGCGGAGAGTTATATCTCTCGTTGGGACAATTGTCTCACCACGTGGGATCCACATTTTTTTAGGTGTACATGCACGAGGGAGTAGAGACCGTACTATACAGGGAGAACAATAGCAATAGGGACATCAGTAACAGCTCAGGTTGAGTGTACTATCTATCGTGTCTTGTAAATAGAAGTCCTATGTGTAATGACCCTGACCTGGGTTATGAGGTAACCCTATTTGTTTTGGCTAAGTAAGTTGCTTAGAACTTTAATATAATCCTCTAAAGTGTTTTTCTATCAGGTAACAAACTTATGTTTCAAATTTGGTCATGTTTGAATAATGTTTGAGCAATGTTCTCATGTTTTGGACCAAAATGCAATTTACCCAAGATAAAGGGTTATAGTGCAATATTTCATATGTTGAACATGACTCATGTGTTTTAACATCATTATAGAGAGAATTATGCAAGGTGGTGGCTTGTGGAAAGCCTAAATTCCAAGTTTGAACTTTTTTGAATAATGCTAGTGACTTGTGTACCAATTTTGGTGCAAGTTGTAATTTACCCAAAGTATAGTGTTGATATGAAAATTATCACCTATAGAGTGTCCCTAATCCCTACTAGTATCATTTAGAGGAGATATAAAGAAGAAGGCACCATGTTTGAATCATATTTGAGTATGATATTCTTGATAATGAAAAGACCAAGAAAGGGTTGAATGTGAAACCCTAGTTTGAGCTTGTATCGGGTTGTAGAGTCCATATGGGAGTCCCTATCGGCCAAGGATCCATAGAGGGGATCGCATATCAGTTTGTGGACTCTTGGAATTGTCGATGATGGGAAAAGCACCTCAAGGAGGTGATCCATGTCGAGTTAGAATCTCCTTGCAAAAGTTGTATTAGTTTGCTTAATTTATGAGATAAAGATGAGATATCTTATAAAACAAGATAACTACTGGCCGAAATATCATATCTAGATTATCCTCTAGTGTTTTTCATGTCAATATAAATATGAGTGCATGCAATGACAGGTGTCAACCATGCATGGACACGTGGCACCTAGTAGCTTAAAACGGTGACACCTCATATACACACTTTTTCATAAACCTCAAGTATATATACCCTTCCTTTCACCCATAAGTGGATTTTTTCGAAATCTATCACCCCCTTGCTCTTAGATATCGTGCATAGAGTCTAGATATCATGCAAGGGTGAAGCAGTATCATGCATAGAGATTTGGTATCACCAATATCAAAGTGATATCACCCATTGCCAAGTGATATCGGCCAAGTGAGGGATATCGACCATAAGTGAGGGATATCGGCCACAAGTGGTGAGGTATCGTGCATAGGGCTGAGGAGCTCAAGTCTTGGACCTTTGAGAAGCTCACCTTCAACCTTTTGAACGTGAATCTTTGGATCTTGGAGCTTTGAAGTTTCTCTTGTGGGGGGTTATATAACTTGAACTCAATTATGTTATTATTTATCATCAATCTTGCCTTAGTTAAATGATTTACTTTCAAATAGAAATTTATCCCATAATTGATGAATCCATGAGCTCTAGTAGTAATTTAGGACTGTTTTGCATGAACTAGAACAAGTATAACAAAGGTCTAGAGATTGAAGATGATGGTATCACCTTATAAAGTGATATTGGGTTCAAGCACATAAGCATGCACCTCTAACCCGATATGGTGATGCACCTACACCACAAAAACAATATGGATATGAGTTTATACTTCCTTGCACGATATGGTTATGTAGTATACACCTCTTTGACAATATGATGTCAAACATACACCTATTTTCCCGATATGGTGTGAAGCACACACACACACCTCTTACCCGATATGGTAAGCAACTATACACCTCAAACCTGAGATGGTAAGCACACATACACCTCAAGGGTGATATGGTAAGCATACGTACACCTCTAAAGTGATATGGAAGCAATCATGCACCTCAAACCCAAGATGGTAAGCACACATACACCTCAAAAGTGATACGGAAGCACCCATACACCTCATACCCGATATGGTAAGCACACATACACCTCAAGGATGATATGGTAAGCACACATATACCTCTAAAGTGATATGGGTAGCAAGCACACACCTCATAACCGATATGGTGGAAGCACCGCAAAACCCATATGAAGGGAAAGCACCTTAGATGTAATGTACTTGATGGAGTAACACATGAAGTGTCTTACATCAAGTCATACATTAAGAGATATGGAGTTTAATGAATATTGTTTAAGTAGGCTAATGTACCTTAAAGGAAAGGTTGAGCCAACTTAATAAAGTATGAAGTAATCAACATCCTAGTGAGGATGAGAGAGAAACTCATACTTCTATGATAATCATGAAATGAGCATACATTGATACTCCTAATATGTGTGGAATCTGAATTAGGGTTGTGATTCTTGATGAATGTACTTGAAAACCCTAGTTATCTTAAAAAGAGAAACCTTAACCCTAATGAAGGGTAATGATGTGATTTGAAACTAAAATTGGTTAATAAAGGGGAATCCTTAACCATATTGAAACCATGCTGATAGCACGAGATAATGAGCATAGCTAAGTATGAGCTATGATGTTTCATATAATACCAATTATATAGGCCCTGTGAGCCATGTAATTTGTTGTTGCCTAGTGAGAGGTAACAAGATGTTTAATGGGTCTTGTGATCCATGTGATTAGATGTTGCCTAGTGAGAGGTAGTAAGATGTTTAATGGGCCTTATGAGCCATGTGGTTAGTTGTGGCCTAGTGAGAGGTAACAAGATGTTTAATGGGCCTTGTGAGCCATGTGGTTAGTTGTTGCCTAGTGAGAGGTAACAAGATGTTTAATGGGCCTTGTGAGCTATGAGAATAATTGTTGCCTAGTGAGAGGTAACAAGACATTTATAAAAGTCTCATGTAAGAAATGATAATGTCCAAAATAAACTAGGAAATGGAAACTTAGTAACATAATAATAATAATAATAACTGGTTATAATAATAATAATGAAATCTTGATCATATATGTTTGATGCTTATAGCTAAATAAGAGCTATAGTGTTTTGAATATGCTTTAAGGAGAATACTTGTATTACATAAAGGATGTGAATAAGTCCGATGGCTTGGCCAAGGTATAATACCTAGTAAAGGTGATGTGGTTTTCAGTGATGAGTTGCACATGATTGGTATAATCCAATACCTAGAATAGTTTCACAGGATTGGTAATAACTCAATTCCTGGAATAATTGCACATGATTGGTAATAACCCAATACCTAGAATAATGTCATACGATTGGTCATAACCCAATACCTGGAATAATTGCACATGATTGGTAATAACCCAATACTTGGAATAGTTGCACATGATTGGTAATAACCCAATGCATGGAATAATGTCACAAGATTGATCATAACCCAATACCTGGAATAATTGCACATGATTGGTAATAAACCAATACCTGGAATAATTGTACAAGATCGGTAATAACCCAATGCCTAGAATAATGTCATAGGATTGGTCATAACCTAATACCTAGAATAATTGCACAAGATTGGTAATAACCCAATACTTGGAATAATTGCACATCATTGGTAATAACCCAATGCCTGGAATAATGTCACAAGATTGGTCATAAGACAATACCTAGAATAATTTCCCACGATTGGTAATAGCCCAATACTAGGAATAATTACACAGGATTGGTATTAAACCAATGCCTGGAATAATGTCACAAGATTGGTAATAACCCAAAGCCTGGAATAATGTCACAAGATTGGTCATAACCGAATACCTAGAATAATTGCACATGATTGCTAATAACCCAATGCCTGGAATATTGTCACATGATTGGTAATAGTCCAATACTTGGAATAATTACACAGGATTGGCATAGTCCAAAACCTGGAATAGTTGCACAGGATTGACATAGTCCAATACCTGAAATAGCTGCACATGATTGGCATAGTCCAATACCTGGTGTAACACCCCTGACCTGGGTGATGGATTAACCCTAGAAGTTTTTCTTAAACAAGATACTTATAGACTTGTTCTAATCTCTTGAAAAGTAATTAAGACTCTTTGTGAAGTTTATTTTCAAAAATGGAGCTTATTTGCAAACTATGTTGGCATTATATGATACTCTAAGTGAAGAGTGCCATTTATTGAAGATGAGGGATTATGTTGGAAATGTTACATGTTGAATACATTCTAACTATTTTGGATATCATGAAAGAGAATATGATGCTAAGTTGTGGCTTGAGCAAAGCCTAAACCCTAAGTGAGAACTTGTGTAAATAATGCTAAGTGCTTGGTGCGTCAATTGTAGTACAATTTGCAATATGTACAAAATGTAGGGTTAATTAGCAAAACACCATCTCTAGTATGACCCTACTCCCTTTAGATATCATTTAGAGGAGAGAGAAAGAAGGGGGCGCCATAATTGAACCACCTTTGAAGGATGGTACTCTTAATAATAAAAGACTGAAGAAAATAAATGAGTTGAAAGTTTTATATATATATATGAGCATATTCAGTTGGAGACTTAGAATGGAAGTCCCTATCAGCCATAGAGCCATGAAGAGGGTCTCCTATTGGTTTATGGAGTTTTGTCCTTTCCCATGATGGGAAAGACACTTCAAGGAAGAGATACACAACGATTTACAACTTGTCTTGGAAAAGATGAAGATGAATATTATAATATAGTTAGTGGAAGGAGACATGCCCTAGAAGACAACTCAAGAGTCGACCCTTGTTTTCTATTTTGTCTTTGGACTTCTATTTTTGCATGGCAAGATAATAGTGGCATGCATGCAAGGGCATGTGTCGACCTTGCATGGCTAGGTGGCATGAAGTACCTTTAGTTAATGACACCTGTGTCACCCTTTTCCATATATATTAAGTATAAGTACCTTGACCTTTACTTGTTGGGAAGATTTTTGGATCTTGGAAAGTGACCTTTCCTCTTGTATCGTGCAACACCCTTCCTTGTGTTTCCGATAGTGAAGTGAGTGGAGTGGTGAAGCTTGGTATCGACCAAAGAAGGTTGAAGCAATCAATTAAGGTGATATCGCCCAAAGTGGTTAGAGATTTTGTGCAAGAGCTTGGAGCCCAAGTCTTGGAGCTTAGAGAAGGCTCATCTACAACCTTGGAACGTGTGGAGTTGAAGCTTGAAGATTGGAATCTCTTTGAGAGGTGGGTTATATACTTAAAACCTTCAATATTATTATCTTTTCTTCAATATTGTTCAAACTGTTGATTATTTGCAAATTTGGATTTCCTTTGGCCAATTCATATATCCATGAGTTCCAATATGTACTCATGATTGTTATCTATGGTTTTGAATTAGATAATGATCTTGAGTTTGATGATGATGACATCATCATTGGACAACCCGATATGGGTTGAGGACCTTTGAAACCCGATACAAGTTGGAGACTTAAAAATTGGTATGGTACCTGACATAGGGACTTGTCCGATATGAAGGTAGGTTGTATCAAGCCCTATGAATGATATGGAGGATTCCTATCAATCATCTTGTATAAGACACAAAGGTGAAGAAATACCTTTTCCCGATATGGGCAAAAACCTAGATAAGGATATAGAGAACCGATATGTTAACTCGATACACCTTACCATGATGAGGTGAGTTGATATGTAGCTAAGTGTTTTGCCTATCGTGCAACTATGAAAAAGAATAGAACCATTGAATTGGTTAAGACAAAATGAGGTTTGCCTAAGAAAGGTAAACTAATATGGTGCCCAACACATATACCCGATACGATAAAACCCAAGAGGTAAAATGATATGAGTAAAACCCTAGAGTAAGGAATGGGAACCTGATATGCTATTTTCCTTTGAAAATTGATATATTCCCTTTACTTTGTGTCGAGTTAAGGATCAACTTGGTATCCACTTTGTTATGTTTTGAAATTCAAAGGATCTTAGCAATAATAGGAACACGATATGATAGTCATCATGAGAACACAATATGGTAACAAGATACCACTCAATGTGGGAACCTGATATGGTGAACCCATGAGGTAAACTGATATGAAGGTGAACATGGAATCATGAAATGACAAATCCAATATGGTGCATGATATGGGAAACCCTAGTTGAAACCTGATATGGGAAACCCTAGTTGAGACCCGATATGGGAAACCCAAGATGAAAGCCGATATGGTGTTATTGATATATATACTTAAACAATACTTGATGAGGAAACTCATGTGATGCCTAATATGATACACTCTTGACACTTGATGACTGATATGATACACTCTTGACACTTGGTGCTCGATATGGTGTACTCATGTACATGATTTGAGAATCCAATACACCCTATACCCGATATGAGGATAATAATCTAACCTATACATGATATGAGGTTGACTTAAGATAAGAAAAGTTAAAGTGATACTTAACTCAACATGACTATACAATATGGTGATAAGAGATATACCCTAAACCCGATATGATGGTGGGATTTCTCTACATAATGAAATGAATAATTGTTATGAGGATATATGCATTCTCAAGCATAATAGAATAGTATTATCAATCATGCTATCCGATATGGTAGGCATGCTCCAATCCATCAAAAGCGTCTATGTGATAAATGTTGTGTGATTAAGATATAATGAGATTAATATAATTTAACGATGTTAAGTTAATAGACCTTAAGAGGTGAATTAAGTAAGATGCAATTAATATCCTAATAAGGATAAGAGAGAAAGATTTCAATATGGGTGATAAATATGTGGAGAAGTATGTATTGATACTCCTATGATGAGTGGAGTATGAATTAGGGTTTGATTCTAGACATTATGATCTTGAATCCTTATTTGTTAATAAAGAGGAAATCTAACCCTAATGAAGGGTGACGATATGATTTTACAATTATAATTAGTAAAATTGAGATAATCCTAACCCTAATAATGGGAATGATGTACTTTCTTATATCATACAGTGATAATGTAGATAATCCTAACCCTAAGAATGGGAAGGATGCATTTCTCACTAAAAATTGTATAATAATGTTATATGTTGACAAGAATCGTGCACACTGTACCTAAATCATGGAATGTTGAACATAGCAAGATATGAGCTGTGATGTGCTATATTAATAGACTTATGAATAGCCTAATGACTTAAAGGATAAGTTGTTGTCTAGTAAGAGATGACAAGATGTTTTATGAACCATGTGAGCTATGTGAAATACTTGTACAATAAGTAAGATGAATACCTGGGTCAGAGAACCTGAAGGTAATAGTTACCTGTTATAGAGGTGACAATGCTATGTGGGGATCTAGAGGTTTGAATACCCAGATCCAGTGATCATGATGGTAATGAAATCTTGAAACCCTAATCAATTGAGTATAACCCTATTTCATTAGGGAGGATGTGTTTCTTAGTATTTTATAGACATGTGTTTGAAATTGTTGATAATACAATATAATAATCATGTGAGTATCTTAAGGCAATAAGCATGGATAAATAAGGGCTATGTTGTTATATGATACATATGTAATGAGCTATGTGGACTATGTGAATAAATACCCGGTTCTGATGACCTAGAGGTAATGATTATCTACTAAGTTGTGACAGTGCTCAGTGATGAATGAAGGGTTTGAATACCCAAGTATAATAATGACAAGAAAATGAGATTCTAAGTGATCTATGTGTGTCAAAGAATGTGAAAATATCTGATAAATACAATTATGCTTTTCTTTGTAGCATTCAATATAATTCTTGCTTGAAACTTGGTTGATTCTAAAAGAATACTGTAAGGTACTTAATTAATCAAGTTAAACCTTATCATGTAGTGCCCTGGCCATAGATCCATTCAGTGTCAGAATTTGCTGAATGGTGAAACAAATTTTACTCAGAATGCATATTTTTAAATATGTGATAAGGGGGCTAAGTGGACACCCTAAAAACATCAGGATGCTCAGTGGACACCCTAATAAAAACTAAACCAGGATCGCTCAGTGGACATCTTGAAAATCTGGGAAAGCTAAGTGGACTTCTCCCAAAGAGAGTACATGTTATGATAGTAACTCTATACCACATATGCCGCTATACCCCAGCATAGCTAAACACAGCAGACACAAGATGTCATGCTAATCCTAAGTGGTCTCGTACTGACCGAGACAAGGTGAGGTCTTGACAACCAGCTCTACCATAGACCTTGTATGGTACCAATTGTGACTTACTAGTGGTCAGTTGGAGTATGAAAGGTATATTCTCATCTCCTCAGGGCATAAGTGTGACTGTAATACGTAATCAACCGTGAAGTGTATTTGCTTAAGGATCAAATATGAAAATACATAGGTTGATGTAAATTCCTTTTATACATCTTAGTTGAATATATGTTATTCATGTTTCTTCATATTCTTTTGAATAGTGAATAGATAATTTATTGTTCTACTATAGATAGGTGCATTATTTTAAGGAGAATAATTACTCTGCTCTGCTTATAATAGTGATTAACCCTACTTGCTGATATAAAAGTACCTCTGCTCAATTTTTATGCTGCTCAATCTTGATAGTAATATAGTTGGCAGAGAGTTATATCTATCACTGGGACAATTGTCCCACCCCATGGGATCCACAATTTTTAGGTGGACGAGGACAAGAAGGTAGAGACCTTTCTGCAGAAGAAGGACAACAACCAGGACAGGAGTGACAACTCAGGTTGAATGAACTGTCTGCCAAGTCAAATAGATAGAAGTCCTATGTGTCGTCTCTGTACTCTCAGGTCTTTGGGAGATAATCCTTAGTGGTTTTTCAAATGACTTGAGATTTTTGGTGGTTTACCTCGAGACTTTTTTTGTGTGTTGCTCTTGTACATGTTAAGGTAAAGAAACTGGTACTTGTTATTCTTAAGATGAGACGGTAGAATATGAACCACATGTATATCAAGTTTTGGATCTTTTGTAAGAGTTTCCTAGAAAAGGATCTATGTGCAAAACAATTTTAATTCTGAGTGATTTTTGTTAATTTTTTTATTTATTATTATTCCACAATTATTACTGGTTATGGCTTGATTTGTAACTGGGTCGTAACAAAGTTTTGGTATCAGAGCCTAAGGTTCGCTGAGTCTACAGAGACATAGGACTAAGGTGTTGAGTCTATTCTAGTGTGCTTCAGTATGTCTCATAATGACTTCTTCTTATGCAGAAGATAGAATAAAGCTTAAAGATGTTTGGAGAACACAAGGAACACATTGTTGAAAGCAATGTTGTTGGACCAGGACAAGGTGTAAGGGATCATGAAAGAGAAGAGCAACTGCTTAAGAATATTCAGGATGATACAACTATGATAAAGAACCTTGCCTTTAATGCCTAGACTAGATGAGTTATAACAACATTAAGGCATATCGAGGATCAGATACAAGCAATACAACCTAGATTACCAGTCCCTAATGATGAAATGTTGGGTTCTAAAAGGATTTCCGATCCACATAGTTTTAATAGAGAGACGGAAAATGTCGAAGGAACTAGGTTACGACACGGAATCAAGGTTTGTTATAGGTGTAGGCAACCAAGACGTTTTATAAAGGAATGTACAAAGAAGAATAATGAGGAAGGAATTATGAGAAGATCTGCCCAAATCTAGGAACAGATGCCGAGTAGTTCTAAAAAGGGGAAATTTTTGGTGCCACCAAAGCAACAAATGTCTAAGGCACCAGGGCAGTGGCTACCAAGAAGGGGCAAAGTACCTAATGTCCCACCAGTTAGGACTTTTGAGGTAACCCCTACGTCGGTAACAAGGCTAACAAGACCAGGGGATGCGTATTGTGACACACCATTTGAATAAAACATGATTTACTTAAGCAGAAGCGTTCATCAAAAGCGGATTACTGAAAATCACTAAAAATTAAAACCATTTACAAAGAGATCCATACATTGGAAAACTCTTTCAAAAAGAACCAAAGTAATTCAATTACATTCTGGTTC
Organism: Alisma plantago-aquatica; assembly: GCA_963693085.1. Classification (NCBI taxonomy): domain Eukaryota; kingdom Viridiplantae; phylum Streptophyta; class Magnoliopsida; order Alismatales; family Alismataceae; genus Alisma; species Alisma plantago-aquatica. Next base: position 382,734,960 of record OY856412.1, read on the forward strand.
ACAAGTACATATCTTGTACCATCTCATCTCAAGGATTACAAACATCAACTGCTCTATACACAAGAAGCATAAGAGCCTTGAGGCATCAAACCAAAATCTCAGATCGATTCTTTTTAAAACAACTACTGATTCCGATGACCTAAGAGTACAAAGATGACACATAGGACTCTATATAAACATGTACAAGACATGACAGCCAAACTCCCCACTTGAGATGTCACTAGTGCTCATGGTGTTGTTGTCCTTCTCCTGCTATGTGATCTCTACTTTCTCATCCATGTCCACCTAAAAATGTGGATCCCACGGGGGTGAGACAATTGCAAATTTCCCCAGTGAGAGATATAACTCTCCGCCAGAAATGTTATTATGGTAGTTTAATAAGATAAAACTGAGCAGAGGATTTATATATTCAATAGCAGATAGATCAATGTCTACACATATTAGAACAATATTCTTATTCAAAGCATTTCAGCTATAACTTGATAAAACAACATATCTTTTATCCAATAAGGAATTAAAGCACATATATAACATTTATCCCTCTAGGATATGCTCAGCAGAGTAACATCAACCAATGATTCTCACATTTCAACCTTAAGCAAATACGCTACACTGCTGATTACATTTTACAATCATACTTAAGCCCTGAGGAGATGAGATATACCGCTCATACTCCAACCGACCATGATTACATAAGTATCGGTACCACACAAGGTCAATGGAAGAGCCAGAATATAAGACCTCAACCTTCTCAGTCACTATGAGATTATATGGCAGAGACATCATGTGTCGAACTGCAATTAGCTTGCCAGGGTATAGTGGCATCTTCTCTATAGAGTTATAGCCCGTAGCATATACTCCCTTCAGGATTATGGCCCATAGCCAATGCCTGGTATTTATATTGTGGAGTCATGGCCCGTAGCCATACTATTATTGGGGTATGGTCCATAACCAATCCCATTCATAGGATATAGCCCGTAGCCACTCCTATGGGGCATAAGGAGATAATTGCCAATTACCCCGACATATTCAAAAATATGCACTCCGAGTTATGCCGCGGAGCAACCTGTTTCACCATTCAGCAAATTTTGAGGACCTGAGAGTACAGAGATGACACATAGGACTCTATATAAACATGTACAAGACATGACAACTAGACTCTCCACCTGAGATGTCACTGCTGCCCCTGGTGTTGCTATCCTTCCCCTGCTATGTGATCTCTACTTTTTCGTCCGCGTCCACCTAAAAATGTGGATCCCACGGGGGTGAGACAATTGCAAATTTCCCCAGTGAGAGATATAACTCTCCGCCAGAAACGTTATTATGGCTGCTTAATAAGATAAAATTGAGCAGAGGATTTATATATTCAAAAACAGATAGAGCAATGTCTACACATATTAGAACAATATTCTTATTCAAAGCATTTCATCTATAACTTGATAAAACAACATATCATTTATCCAATAAGGAATTAAAGCACATGTATAACATTTATCCTTCTAGGATATGCTAAGCAGAGTAACATCAACCAATGATTCTAATATTTCAACCTTAAGCAAAAATTCTACACAGATGATTACATTTTACAATCATACTTAAGCCCTGAGGAGATGAGGTATACCACTCATACTCCAACCGACCACGATTACATAAGTATCGGTACCACAAATGGTCAATGGAAGAGCCGGAATCCAAGACTTCAACCTTCTCGGTCAGAATGAGATTATATGGCAGAGACATCATGTGTCGAACTACAATTAGCTTGCCAGGGTATAGTGGCATCTTTGCTATATAGTTATAGCCCGTAGCATATACTCCCTTCAGGATTATGGTCCGTAGCCAATGCCTGGTATTTATATTGTGGAGTCATGGTCTGTAGCCATAATCTTATTGGGGTATGGTCAGTAACCAATCCCATTCATAGGATATAGCCCGTAGCCATTCCTATGGGGCATAAGGAGATAATTGCCCAATTACCCCCACATATTAAAAAATATGCGCTCTGGGTTATGCCGTAGAGCAACACGTTTCACCATTCAACAAATTCTGATGCCGATGGATCTGTGGTCAGGGCAACTACATTATATGATATCTCTTGATTAATTAAGTGTATTACCATATTCTTTTAGCATCAAACAAGTTCCCATAACATCAAATATTATGAAAAACACTACAAAGAATGGGTAATACTTTCATCAAGTTACTGTTCAATCTTTAATAATGCATTGGGAACTCAATCCCTCATCTCATTAGGTGCATTCTCATTTCTCAACAACTCATCATCATGATTATGGAATGTGGCTATTCAAACCCTAAGTTCATCATATAGAACTTGTTACCACTTATTATGTAACTAATACCTTTAGGTCATCTGACCAAGGTAAACATAATACTTACTTCACAAGCATCTCACATGGCTCACAAGGATTATTTCATCTCTTGTTACCTCTCACTAGGCAACAAGGCATGTTATGGCTCACAGGGCCCATAAAACAATTTCAATAATAGAATATCATAGCTCATACCTGGCTATGCTCATCATCTCATGATATCTGCATGGTTAATTATCAGAATAGTAGTTATAACAATATCACATATCAGCACCATGCAGTACAAGGGAAACACCACTATTCCCTTATCAGGGTTAGGGTTTTCAATTTTATATTAATTAGGGATACTCATCCCATTACCCAAAATTAGGGCTTCACATACCTTCCCCCTATATTAGGGTTAGGTTTTCAAATTAGAGTTTCGTATTTCATAGCATCACCCTGAATTAGGGTTTCATGACACATAATCCTGTGTCAAGGTTTCACACATCATTACCTTGAATTAAGGTTTCTTATAACTTTCCCTCAAATTAGGGTATCATATAACATTACATAACATTACTTTGAATTAGAGTTTCTCATCACATTACTGCATTAGGGTTTCATAACACATCATCTTGTATCAGGATTTCACACGTCTAAGAGCATACATTGTTATCATAAGTATTCAATCATACTTATTTATTCTCATCATTTACCACTAAATGATTATCAACACAAGGTATGAATTTGTTTCTCATCCATACAAGAGTATGATTACATCATACTTTATCATCTTGGCTTACCCCTTTTTCAAGTATGTTAGCCTTCACTTATCAAAGTGCATTAAACTCATTGTATCTTAATATAACAATTAACATAACACACTTCAGGTGTTGCTCATCCAAGTATATTGATTTTGAAGTGTATAAAGGTATATCAACCTTGAAATGTTGAATATAATACCTATCATACCTTGAATGTATCACTTCCCTCATCACATCCAACTTGCTCAAGTTCATCAACTTATAGCGTATTAGGGTATTTTCCATCCTAACACTTTATGCACTAATCCTGCATTTATCATGTAATGTATTAGTCATAAAATAATAAATTTAAATTTTCCAATCATCATCAATTGATATGGACTCATCTTAGGTTGAGAAATTGTTGATATAAGGTTGTCCGTCATCCACTACTTTAGATGTTTCATATAATATCCTTTTTAAAATAGGGATTGTTATTAAAATACCCTAAATTAGGGTTTTCTCATATCATCTCCCTAGATTAGGGTTACACCATTACCTTAGATTAGAGTTTCACTTAACATTGCCCTAAATTAAGGTTAGGGCTCATCACCCTTTTTAATTAGGGTTTATCATATGATTACCCTAAATTAGGGTTATACCATCGCCCTAGATTAGGGTTTCACTTAGCATTGCCCTAAATTAGGGTTAGGGTTCATTAACCTTCTCAATTAGGGTTTTATAATCCCATCTTCCTGGACCATACCCTAATTGCATATTTCATTTTGAAAGTGTTGTAGAATAATCACTACATGACTATCACTCATGTATGAGTTCCTCTCTCTCATCCTTTCTAGGATATTAATTATTTCAATCTTGATTAGGTTGAACCAATTTGAATGAAGGGTTAGCATAGTGTATTAAGTCATTTCTTCCATAAGAATCAAAGGTTAACCACTCTAAAGGTACTAATCATCTAAGTACTTTAGAGGTACAACCACTGGATTTACCATGGATATATGCTATTTAACAATCAAGGGATTAATTGGTCTTTCATAACTTTAAAACTATTAAATTTCCAAATGGTTTTGTTACTTTTGAACCTTCAAACGGTCTTGAGGTGCTTGACCACCATTCGGTCTTGAGGTGCTTGACCTCCATTCGGTCTACTCTCCCAAACGATCAACATGACCAAACGGTTTTGAAGATCAAATTACCCATTCGATCTTGATCGAATTTACCCATTCGATCTTGATTGACTTTACCCATTCGGTCTTGATCACTTTTACCCATTCGGTCTTGATTGATTTTACCCATTCAGTCTTAATCAATTTTATCCATTCGGTCTTAATCAATTCCATCAATTAAGGCTTCAATCAAATCGATTAGGGTTTACCTTGTTGAAATGTGCATCAATTGCACCCTTGAACACTCATCAATTTATAACCCTTGGATCTCCAAACCTTCATCACATACCTTGGCCTCCAAACAGTCTTGAGACCATTTGGTTTTCAAATGGTTTGAAGACCGTTTGGCCTCCAAATTGTCTTGAGTCCCTTTGGGCCAAAACAACCCAAAATCAAATTATCAACCAGGGTCTCAACCACTCTACCCGATTAGGGTTTGCAATTGGCGGATTCTCCATCATTGGGACTATTACAAATCATTTAATTAGAAACATTGGATCAACATCCAACTACCTCAGCCTTTGACCTTCAAATGTTTTGGGACCACTTGATCCCAAATAGTCTTGAGACCGTTTGATCCCAAACGGTCTTGAGACCGTTTGGTCTCAATTGGTCTTGAGACCGATTGGACTCAGTTATGAAACCGTTTGTACATGATATTATTAAGGTGTGTGCTTAATATGACATCATCATCTTCAAGCTTCATACCTTCGAAAATTTCAGGGATTCTTGTGGTGATTTTAACAATCAATCAAAAGGAATTTTGAGAATGAAGAAAGATTCAACATATGTAAGATAGGAAATCAATAATAACATTTAAGGGTTCAAGTTATATAACCCACCTTCAAAGTTGAAACCAAGCTTCAAGCTTCACGTCTCTAATGGTAAATGAAGCTTTCTCAACCTCCCAAGGTCCGTCCTCAAGCCTTTGAGTGAAAAGAATTGGCTAGGGTTGAAGATTGAATGGAGAAAAGAAGAAATCAAGCATTTGATTTTCGATTTCCACCATGAAATCAAGGTTGAAGATGACTATGGATCTTACCTACAGGTTGGGGCACGTCCTCCTATTGCTCCTAAGCTCCCTTGTGTTCGACCAAAGCATGGGGAGAAAGAAAATCTGAAAAAGAGTCTTCAAGTGGGTTGAAAATGAAGTGTTTATAAGGGAATTTCAATGAGAGAGAAAGTGATATAAAAATCCTTTAACTCCCAAAATTGGTGCCACATCTCCCCCTAAAATCCGTTCATGAAAAGCCATATTCCCCACCTTCGAATGCCTCTTCATTATCCATGAATTAAAGGAAAAGCAATTAAGCACCTTAATTCATATAATACTAATATCCATAATTGAGTGGATATTACTTTTTAGTTAACTATTGTGAGTGGGCTCTCCACTCACTTGAGATATTTTTGGTTCCATTGCAAGGCACAAGGACGTACACACTTACCTAAATTCAACCATCACATTTTTCATTGAAGGACACTTCCATTAATATAATTATTTTTGCATTAAATTGACTTATGTTCCCAATTATGCTTAAATCTTGATTATTTTAATATCAAAATTCTCTCTCCTCCAAAGTAGCTCAAATGAGACGCCCCTCTGATTTTCTTGTCTCCAATTGATTCCAAGAAATATTAGGGACTCTTTAGAAGTGGTATTTTGCATATTGAACCCTAGGTTTTGGGTAAATTGCACATTATACCAAAACTAGGTTTTAATGCACAAAACATTGCTCTACAAGTTCTTTCTTGGTACTCCGGCTTGTAAAAGCCATACCTATACATAATTTTCATTCTTATGATGCTTCAACACTTGAGGAACATTTTATCATGTAACATTTGTAAGTTAACCCCTCAACTTGGGTAATTTGCACTTTAATCCAAAACAAGCAAAATAGTGTTTCAACATTATTCAAAAAGGACTAGAATTGAAACATAAGTTCCTCTTGATCCTTAATTACTTTTAAAGAGATAAGAGCAAGCATATAATTAACTTTATTAAGAAAAACATCTAGGGTTAAGGCATAACCTAGGTCAGGGATGTTACACGTATGGGACATGTTTTAATTTTGGACATATTGGGCATGTTAGACCTTCTAGTCCAAGAACGAGGGAGGGAATGGCCCAATCACCGAGGCAGAGTAAAAAAGACTCTCAAAAGCAATGTATTAGAAGAGGTATGTGAGGACATGGACGGGTGTCCCGAGAGGATCTATCAGTGTTAAATGATAGAGCACGACGTTGGAATCGGGCAACAACAAGATTCAATGTAATAAATCAGCCTGAGACAGTAATCAATCGACAAACAGATACTAATCAAATAAAATTATGTCATTTTGATATGTCATTTTATGATTTTATTTGTGAAGTATGAGAAGGTATCTATTATTGAACTTCCTTTAATTAATTTTATGAACATAAGGAAGAAAAGAACTTACATTCTGTTCAAAATGCTTTATAAATCCCTCCTATCTATGTGAAAGAGGATGAAGTGTAAAAATGATATCTGGAGGAAATCCAGGGATGCTAAGTCCTATATTTTGATGTTATGGAAAATAAGGTATATGATATTAAAACAAGGTGCATACTACCTAATCTCAGTACTTGTATACACTGGCCAGGTATTCAATTATTGAAGACAAGGTAAGTATGGAACTCCCAGATTGTTATCTTTTTGATTACTCTGATCAAGTAGTCATTTTGAGACAATCTAGTGAGTATAACAAAACTCGAAATATGGCATGGATATTTCTATCACATCCTAAGTGTAATGAAATGGGATCTAAAATGATCTCAGATCAATTTGTGTATGAGGAAGTAAAAAGTATAATCCTCATGATAAGAGAAAAGGAACACAGGAGATGATCCTTGTTCGATAAAGATTGTGTGAATAATAAAGATCTTTTATATAAATGTGAAAATGAGAAATGTGATAAAAATCAGAGAATGTTCATGAACATGTTAGACAATAATAGAGAAAGCAGTAATGACATATAATCATCCTTAAAATTCCTATGCTAATGGCAAGGAACCTAGGATGAAACAAGAGTAAATGAATCTTGAACTGATGAAATCTTATGTAATAATTAGAGGGGATGACAATCTCTTCTCTTTGATAAACTACCCTGGGTGATTATGGGGCGATAAGAGGGATGTGTTTCCGTATGTTCTTTCTTTATAGAAACATGACAATTAAGTAAGTTTTATGGCTCTTGATGTGTATGAGTTAAAAGTGTTCTTTTGATGGATACCTGGAAAAGTATTAGTTAGTCTTAGATTGTTGGTTCCAAGATAGAGATATGTGTATTAAATAATGTTCCAAGATAAAAGAAAGATCCTTGGTTTCGGTAATAATAATAAGAAGATGGATATGATATGGATATGATGTGTTTTGGCACATATAATGGATACCAAGGCAAGGAATCCTAGTATCCAAGAACTTTCAATGGTATAAGGAAATAAGAATATGACTCTTAATAAGATGAATTATATTCGGTTACTTAGAAGGGACATCTTTGAGATAACTATAGTAGGGATATCATATGTTAGGGGTTATGCTATCCATAAACATAACATCATTAAGGGTGTATTAATTAAAGGAACAATTGTAGAATCATTTTGGGAAAAAGTTGATCATGCTAAAAATAATTTCCTTAAAATACTTTTACTTAGATTTGTTGAGGCATTTTATACATGACATCTAGAAATACCTATGAAATAAGTTTATTTTGATAAGTAGCCTCCTCTTCTGACAAGGAAATGGAAAACTAATGGATAGTTGATATGAGTCATAAGGAAGTTAGTATTGTATCAGCATATTAGAATAGCACAACAAAAGTATGATAAGACTGGTAGTCCCAACAAGTGACAAAAAGAAATTTTAGTCTTCCCTTAAAGAAGAAATGTTAAACTAAGTAAGGAATATGGAAAACTCCTAAGGTCCAGGATCTTATTACATGAAGAGATGTGAGTATAGAAAGTGATAAAACAAAGAGGATGGAGACTTGAATCATTTGAAGTATAATTATTACTGCTCTAACTCAGAAAGTTTTATCTAACACAGAGAACTATCTTAGAGGTATCTCTAGATGTTATGTATAAGCCGCCTCAACAAATCTAGATAAAGATATTCTAAGAAGTTATCTTTAGCTTGATCAACTTTTCCCAAAACATTTCTACAATTGTTCCTTCAACTCATACATCTTTTATGATGTCATGTTTATGCAGGGCATAAACCCCTAACATATTGTATCCATACTACAGTATGTAACTAGACTAATCTCAAATTTACCCTTTCTAGATATCCAAACATTATTCATCTTATCAAGAGTCATGTTCTCACTATTCCGTACCTTTAAAACTTCTTAGACACTAGAATTCCTTGCCTTGGTATTAGTTACATGTGTTAAAAACACATCACATCCTCATCATTTCCATCCTCTATTGTTATTACGAAAACCAAACATATAATAGGACCTTTCTTTCATATTTGGACATTACTTGTCACATATACTTTGTCTTGGAACTAAAATCCAGGACAAGCTGATACTTTTCAAAGTATCCTTCTATAGATTACTTCTAATCCCTGCACATCAAGTGTCATATGACTTACTTGATTGTCATGCTCCCAAAAGGAAAGACCACAAGGAAACATAGTCCTTTTTATTGACCCATTATTATCCATGTTTGTTAATTAAAGAAAAGTGGTTATCACCTTTCTTGAGTATTGCATGAACTCTCAATTGTTCATGTGTCATTCAATTTTGTTTCCTCTTAGGTTCTTTGCCATCAGCATAGGAACTATAAGGTGATTACATATCATCATCCCTTAGCATAATCATCACCATGATTACTAAATCTGGGTATTCCAGCCCTTAGTCCATCACTGAACACTATCACCTTTCATCAGGTAACTATTACCTCTAGGTCCTCAGACCAAGGTATACATTATACTAAACATCTTCTTTTGTTTAAAATTTGATCTGTGATTAACTCAAATTCCTCTATATATCAATTAGGATGTGGTAGATATATCCATGCCACATATTCTACCTCATTAAGCTCTTTAGATTGTCTCAAAATGACTACTTGATCAGAGTAATCAGAAAGATAACAATCTAAGAGTTCCATACTTACCTTGCCTTGAATAGATGAATACCTGGCCAGGGTATTCAAGAACTGAAATTAGGTAGTATGCATTTGTTTTATATTATGTTTCATACTTTTAACATCTCTTTAAATTTTACTACTTAGTATCTCAGATTTTCTCTGGGTCTTTCTTTTACATCTCTTCCCTTTCTACATGAAGAGAGAAATTTCAAAACATATAAGAGAATATTAATCTGAATATAGGTTCTCATCCTTCTTATCTCTTCCTCATGTCCTCATAGGACTAATTAAAGGAATCTCAACAATAACTACCTTCTTATGATTATCAGATAAAATTAAGAGAAGACATATCAGAATGAAAAAGCTCTATCTGACTGTCACCCCTCACAGTAATCTACCACTTTAGGTTGACTCAAACATAGAGTCTAGCTGGTTTCATGTTGTTTCTTTTGCCTTTTTACACTATTAGGTTGTAATTTTCGTAAGCCCTGCTGAGTCTACCTCGGTAGTTGGGTCATTTACTCCCTTCTTTTTGAATAAAAGGGTTTAGTATGCTTAACATGTCCATGTCTTGTCCTCGTACCATAGTTTTATTGGTCTTATTAACGATGTAGAAGCTAAGTCAAGAGTTCTTATAGGTGGAGAGTTAGGACTTTTGCCTTTACTTAGTGACTACTGCCCTGGTGTACTAGGCATTTATTACACTGGTGGTACCAAAAACGTTGGCTTTTTAGAAAAACTAGGCAATTGTCACTAGAATTATTGATACCTTTCCTTAATTCTCAGCTTATTGCCCCTCCTTGGGCATTGCATCACAAATGTACTATTTGTCTACACTTATGGAAGAGTCTGTTTTTCTTGCCATATGTTAATCCTTCCTATGTTTTTCACTATTCCAACATGCCTATGTCACTCAGGAACCCTTTCAAAACCCAAAGTTTTTGCATTGAGGGTTGGTAACCTAGGTTGTATTGCTAGTGTCTAGTCTACTATATTCATCACTGTTGCCCTAACCTTCCCAAAAGGAGCATAAAAAGCAGGATTCTCTATCCTGATTGGGTCAAGATGGGAATTCTCAGGAACTCGTTCTTCTCTTGCCTGGTCCCTTGCACCGTCTCATGGTGCAACAACATTGCTCTTAGCAATGTGTTCCTTGTGTTCTCCAGTCATTTCCTTAAACTTCACCCTTTCTTCTGCATATGTAGAAGTCACTATAAGATATATTGGAGGACACTAAAACAGACTCAACACCTGAGTCCTATGTCTCTGTAGACTCAATGAACCTTAAACTCTGATACCAAACTTTTAACGACTTCCACCAAACCAACAACCAAATTGTTACTAATTATGCAGAATAATCATAAGCAGTGGATTAACACAAATCACTAAAAATTAAAACCATTTTGCAAAGAGATCCATTTCTAGGAAAACTCTTTTAAGTAAGAACCAAAACCTTATATACATCATTGTTCACATTGTACATACATTGTACCATCTCTTCTCGAGGATATGATTATGCCAATCTTGTAAGATTATATCCAGGTATTGGACTTTGCCAATCCTGTGAGGTCGTTATCTAGGTATTGGACTATGCCATTGTTGTAAGTGTTGTATCTAGGTATTGGACTATGCCAATCCTGTAAGATTATATCTAGGAATTGGACTATGCCAACCCTGTGAGTGTTGTATCCAGGTATTGGATTATGCCAACCCTGTAAGATTATATCTAGGTATTGGACTATGCCAACCCTGTGAGTGTTCTATCTAGGTATTGGATTATGCCAATCCTATAAGATTATATCCATGTATTGGACTATGCCAACCTTGTGAGTGTTGTATCCATGTATTTGATTATGCCAATCCTGTAAGATTATATCCAGGTATTGGACTATGCCAACCCTGTGAGTGTTGTATCCAAGTATTGGATTATGCCAATCTTGTAAGATTATATCCATGTATTGGACTATGCCAATCCTGTAAGTGTTGTATCCAGGTATTGGATTATGCCAATCCTGTAAGATTATATCCAGGTATTGGACTATGCCAATCCTGTGAGTTTTGTATCTAGGTATTGGATTGTGCCAATCATGTAAGATTATATCCATTTTTTGGACTATGCCAATCCTATGAGGTTTGTATTCAGGTATTGGACTATGCCAATCTTGTAAGATCATGGCCATATTTCTAAGGATTCCATAATAGTGGAATACCTTTATGTTTCCCTTTCACTTTCATTATGGGATATCAATCCATTAAACTCATCACTGAATTCCACATCACCTTCACTAGGCATTATACCCATTCACATCCTTTATGTGATACAAGCATTCCTCATATCTCATTTAAACATATTCAAAACCCTATAGCCCTTATTTGGCATGTATGACTAAGATTTCATTATCCTGTTTATAACCATTTATTATTATTATTATTATGTTATGGGGTTTCCATTTGAACATCTTGTCACCTCTTACTAGGAAACAACTATTTGCATGGCTCACAAGGCCCATTAAACATCTTGTCACCTCTCACTAGGCAACAACTATCACATGGCTCACAAGGCCCATTAAACATCTTGTCACCTCTCACTAGGCAACAACTATTCACATGGCTCACAATGCCCATTAAATATCTTGTGACCTCTCAATAGGCAACAACTATCTCTAGGTCATAAGACCTATATAATCGGTATTATATGAAACATCATAGCTCATACTTAGCTATGCTCATTATCTCATGCTACCGACATGGTTTCAATATGGTTAAGGTTTCCCATTTATTAACCAAATGTAGTTCCAAATCACATCATTACCCTTCATTAGGGTTAAGGTTCCCCTTTTTAAGTCGACTAGGGTTTTCAAGTCCATTCATCAAGAATCACAACCCTAATTCAGACTCCACACATATTAATGTATACTCAATACATGAGTATTAAAAAAGTGTAAGTTTCTCTTTCATCCTCACAAGGATATTGATTACATCATACTCCATTAGGTTGGCTCAATCCTTCTCTCATACATTGGACCATATTTATCAAAATGCATTAAACCCTTCATGTCTTAAAGTATCATTTGACATAACATACTACATGTATCACTCAATCAAGTGTATTGGATTGAGGTACTTCCTCCATATCGTGTATAGAGGTGTAGGTATGCTTCCATATCAGGTATAGAGGTGTATCCTCCTCATCATATCATGCATCCATATCGGATTACTCAACCTTATGGGTTTGCATATCGGGTTTCACAACACCATGTTGAGTTTCAACATCATATCGGGTTAGGGTATATACTCAACACCATATCAGGTATAATGTGTGTACTTGACCCCATATCATGTACAAGGTGTGTGTATTGTCACTCATATCATCCATGAGGTATACATTCATCACTATATCATGCTAATGGTTGTGTTCATATCATCACATTGGTTTGCCATATTGGGTTAGCATATCAGGTTAAACCCTTATGGTCATACTCTTTCATACCTTCATGAGATCAATCATATCATGTGTTGAGTGATATACTAGAGAACTGGTTGAACCCTTCACAATCAACCCATTACACAAAACAATAGGGGTTTGGGGTTCCAATGCATATCAGATTCCATATCACCATATAGGGTTTCAACACCATATCGGGTTAGAAGTGTATGTATGGTCACCATATCGACCTTGTGGTGTATGTGTGTGTCACCGTATCGTGCATAAGGTTTATGCTCATCACCATATCTTTCTAGAGGTGTATAAACATCACTATCTAGGGTTTCAACATCATCTCAGGTATAAGGTGTTTCCTTCAACACCATATCGGGTTAGAGGTGCTTCAACCCAATATCGGGTTGAACCATGATAATGTCATCATGATCAACCTCTAGACTCTTGTTATTACGATCATAGTTCATGGACAACAGTCCTAGATTACTACTAGAGCTCATGTATTTATTAATTATACAAGAAGATTATATTTGAAAATAAATCATTTAACTAAGGTAAGATTGATGGTAAATAATAACATGATTGAGTTCAAGTTATATAACCCGCCTTAAGAGAAACTTCAAAGATCCATGCTCCAAAGATTCACATTACCAAGGTTAAAGATGATCTTCTCAAAGGTCCAAGACTTGAGCTCCTAAGCCCTATGCACGATACCTGGACTCTAGGGATCTGCCCATGTACCATGTACTTTGGGGAGGTTGTAGTCAACAGTAATACTTCCCCTATCATCTAGGAATATTAATAAGAATCATCAGTAGCTACATTTCATTCTCTTTCTTAATGTTCTTAGTTTCAAGGAGAAAGAGCAAAATGCATATACATACATTCAAGAAAGATTCTAAAAATAAGCCAAGAAAGTACTTCATATTTATTTCCATCCAAAAAACTAGTCTTATACTTATATCCATGTACCAGATGTATCAGATCTTGATTTCTAAGGAGTCTAGAGAATAAAATGAATGGATCGCCCTGAAAGGTAAATAAATACCTAGTGTCATTATGTGTCTGTAACACTTCACGTTAGGGGTTTGACTCACTTAGGGTCATCATATAGTAAATTAGGCTCAGATCAGGGTATTAGTGGGAGAATCCTTATTTTAGAGTTTTGAGTGTAGATCATATATTTTGGATGATTAGTTTCCCTTAATCACCAAAATTAATAGAGGAAGAGAGAGATGGGTCATTCATGTGGTATTTGGGGGGGGGGGGGGTTAAGTCTATTATTGCTCACCCACTGAGGATTTTTTATTCCAAGGACTCAGAGCTATATTTTATGTCTCATGGTTTTATAAGTACAATTATTTGTTTCATATTCAATTTCTATTAATCTAAAGAATATCAAATAAGGTCCCATAATAGGTTACTAGTTATAGGATTGGTTTTAGGTATATATGATATTTTATATTGATTCTACTCATTTTTATGAGAACGTGGATATTTTATAGATATTTTTGGCTACTTGGGCTATTTATTGTTGATTTTACAAAATGCACTAATAAAAAAAGGCTGATGACCAAAATGGAAAATAAAAGAAGGATTTCGGCTACACCTCCCAGATCACATGAGGGATCTGGCTCTGTGGGTCCATGTCCTAACCCATGAGCCGTCTTTGTATAAGAGGGTCGAGAGGGGGGTTCAAAAATATCCAAAAACCCTTGGGGATATGATAATTAGGCATGACAGGGCATGGTTAGATTAGGGGTTTCATTAGCTTAATTCTTCTGCTACTTGCCCTATGGTAGAACCATGTAAAGGACAATGGGGGTGATGGTTTGAGGTAGGGAGGATGCTTTTGGGTTTATGTTGAGGGCTTGTTTGACCTCTTATGGCCATTTCAAGGTCAATGAACCTAGGAAGGTCTTAATATCCCAAATGAGTTTCAGTTTGTGACCAAAATAGGCAAAGAAGCATGGAAATAGAAATGAGAGTTTTACCCCCCCTCTTATTGGATTGATGGGTCATAGGGCTTTGCAAGCAATCTAGTGATGTCCTGTTATCCTTTCTAAAGTGTGAGGATGCTCTGGTCTCTCCAGCAAGGTAGATTTTGAGCTTCAATTACGATTTTAGTCAAATCTACTCTTTGTGCCTCTACAAGCCCAGATGGAAGGTGGGACCTTGATGTAGAGGTCCCATGGTGGTGAGGGAACCGATAATTGTATAGTCGTGACCACTGGAGTGAGCAAGGATTCAAGCCAGGTGGAGGTGAAGGAGTTTAGAGGTTGGAGAGGTTGAGGCAGGCTCAGGTGTAATTGAAGAGTGAGGATGACTAAAGGGAAGTTGGTGGAGCTAGTAGTGGCCTTAAATAGGTGTGTGGGTGTGTGTGAAGAAGCCCTAACTTCGACGCTCTGTGGTTTCATGAGAGGAGAAGAAATGTCTTGAGGAAGTGGCAAGGAGGTGGTAGGTTAGGTTTGCAGGAGTCAGAGTTTGTTGTTCGTCCTATTGGAGCAAAAACCAGGTCTTGCAGGAGGTAGGAGATGAAGACTCCCCCGCTGGATCATTATCAGCTGATGAGATTAACTTAGCTATGATTAAAGGCCCGTACCTAAGATTTTAATTGGCCATGTGACTTTATATGTCACGCCTAAGTCATTTAATCGAATGACTTAGGTTTAGGGCTAATAATAGATCAAAATTATGCTTGCAATTTGAAATCTTCATATCTCCAAATTGGTACATTCAATTGAAATAAATTTTAGATGGAGTTTATGATGATGTTATCTAAATATGGTTGCAAATTGAGTTTCAATTTCGAATGTTGATCAACATTAATTGTCTAGGCACTTAATACACATGATTGACCCTAATGTTCTTTTAGGGTTTACATTATTTGTTTGTCCATATGGTAAAATTAGTAGGGTGGGGTGATTAGAAGTATTTAGGAAAAAAATTGGAGTGATTACCATTATCATTAAATTTGAAAATGAGAGAAAATAAATAATGTAATAACACACTTTATCACACTTTGACTCCCGCTCAGATTGGGAACCATGACCCTTAGCCTCATATAAATAAAGGGTTATAGGGGCTACTTAAACACATCAATTAGCTCTGAAAATTGTTTTATTTATGGTTGAGGTAACCGAGAGAACTCGAGAAAGTCTTACCCGGTAAAGGGAGGGATAACACTGGAGAACAATTTTGGGAGAGCAAGTTGGTACAAGTACACAAACTAGAAGGGGACAATTCCTTCCTGACTACTCATCTAGAATGACAGCAGATCATGGTGGTCCATGTGGGCTACTATACAGGTGAGGAGGTTGTTGCCTACCACTAGGAGGACAAGGTCAATTGTTGTCCATGGTGATCAACTAGGAGCTACTATTGACGTTGTCCAGGTGCAACATGAAGAAAGGTGCACACCACTATGAGGGTGTAGTCGTTGGACTTATTCTAGGACCAGGTATAACCTCACTAACCATCCTTCCCATTACATAGTTTTTTATTCAATCTACTATCTAAAGGGGAGTATGTAAGTTAAATTTTGTTTCTGTTTCCTGCTCTGTCACCATATTTCCCTATAGTGGTATTAAATCCATGTCAATTTACAATACTTTAGGATTTAGTCGATACTATCAAATTTAGGTTTTCATCAATCAATTCTTGAATATGATGTATATACTTAAATTGATTAATGTTCATATCCTATTAGATACCACATATGATCCCAACAAATATACATTATGATATATATGAAATTTACATGCATTTCCTTAAAAGTTAGTTTTGATGGTGGATGTGAAGAATGGTTATGGCCAATAAACCTAGATATCTGTGTAGGGTAGTTGTGGTTGTTTATTCTGCTTTATATCTTGATTTGCATACTGAGCCTCTATCTTGTCTTCTAAATGTAAAGTATTACTCTCCTTCCCTTGCTCCCTTAAAATTTAACTCAAGGTTTCTCTTTTATCATGTAATAGCATTAGGATTGTTTTAATTTCTTGTTACAATAAAGGAGACATTCATCCGCAAGAGAGCCACCTATTTTAGAAGATGAGTCGATCGGGTGGAGGACCGAGGAAGACAGACGATAGAAGGAGCCAAACTTATTGATTGGTGGCCCAATCAACTGGATGGAGGGTCCATAAGGTGTTGGACCAGAGACCAGATGACCGTCAGACTGATCAACCGATTGACCAAAAGGTGAGCTAATCGGATCAAGGGTTGAACCAAGCAACCTAGATTTGTTCAAGAACAAATCTTCATCAACAATAGGTTTCTACATGTGATGTAGGCTTTAGGAGGTGGTTATTCCTTATACCTCCAAGAAATTACAATAGTATGTCCATAACCATCACTTATGTTTTATTGTGTGTTTACGTTTGTGGGATATAACATGTATATGATATGTACAATATGTATGTGGTGATTGGATACATACATTTATTTGTAAATACAATTCCCTTAATATATATTATGCTAAGATGCTTTCCATAAGTAGGACATATGAAAGTCTTAATCGATTATGCATAGGTTACACCAAAACATGGTGCGTCGTCTATCTCGTGGAAGTGTGATGGTAGAAATGTAAATATGCCAAATCAGGGTACATATTCTATAGTGTTGGCTTTTGGGTCACGCTTAATTAGGTTATGTTAATGATATTAACTACTTCTAAGAATAGAGTTGGATTGTGACAAAGATTTTTGTACATAATCTATCCATGAGTTTCATTAGATGCAATTGGTAAATCTTGCCTACCTAAATAGTCAAGTTATGGGCGATCAGCCAAAGCTAACTCATGATATAATGAAATATGGATTTTGGCTCACTAGAAGATTGTATGATACAATCTTCTAAATTGGTAGTGAGGGCTATCAATTTGAAGAAAATAGTGGGAGCGATAATTAATTAAAAGCCTTATTAAACATCCTCAAATTATGTACTAATCAAATCAAATAAAAAGTGTTTTGACAAATTGCAATTTTTTCTTGTAAAATCAAATGGAAAATGCACAAGTGTTGTAATCAGTCCTTATGAAGGACAACCTAAATGAGATATACTTCCATAATTGGTTCAGGACCTTGAGAAGTGTTCTCTATGTTGCTTACATACATGTGTGAGTCGAACCCACTCCATATCTGCCAAAGGATGAAATGGATGCTTACTTCAAGCATTCCAATGATGTCGTAGACACCAAAAACCCTATTTTAGGTTGTATGAACTATGAGTTACTTAAACAACATTATAACCAAGAAAAATATAATGTCTCAAAGGTGATTTTTGAATGTAAGATTATAGAGGGAGATCCAATAGAGCCCCATGTACTCAACATAATGGGCATATGGAACATCGTGAAAGACTGGGATTTCCTTTAAGTCAAGAGTTGGCCACGAATATGATTTTGTAGCTATTACCTAAATCATATAGTCATTTCACTGAGTGTTACAATTTGAGTAACATGGATAAACTACTGTTTAAGTTGCTTGATATCTTGATATATGTTGAAGCACAAATGATGAAGGACAAACCTATGATGGGGATCAACAAGAAAGATTCTAAGGACAAAGGTAAGGCCAAGAAGTGTTCTGAGGCTAAGATGAAGTCCAAGTCTTCTGCACTCAAAACAAGGAGAGGGTTAAAGAAACCTAGGATGAGGAAGTAAGGGATAGAGATCTCTACTTTTAGTATATGCATAATTGAGATTCACTTCATTAATTCTTCATCTTGGGTATTTTATACCTAATGTGGATCACACATTTTCTCAATGTGAAGGATCTAAAAGGAAGTAGACCTTTGAAAAAGGTGAGGTTGAACTGCGCATTGCTAATGATGCAAGAGTTTTTGCAATTGTAGTTGGAACCTATGAGTTATCCCTACCAAGTGGACTTATAAAACAGTTGAAGAACTACTATCATGTACCTACCATTAATAGGAACATCATATCTGGATCTTGTTTGGAGAAGAATGAATTCAAATTTCTTATAAAGAATGGTTGATGTTTTATTAGCAAAGATGAGATCTTTATGGCAGTGCCCCAATGTCTTATGGTGTATACTTGATAGATACAAAGCCAAGCGCATATAACATAAATACCAAAAGACAAAAACTCGATAACTCAAACCAAACATACCTATGCCATTATTGTCTAGGGCACAAAAATAAGAAACACATTTCTAGACTCCATAAAGATGGTTATCTAGACTCTTTTGATTTTGAATTAATAGGGACATGTGAATCTTGTTTATTGGGAAGATGACTAAGACTGCCTTTACTTGAAATAGTGAGAGGGAAAGTGATCTATTAGGACTCATACATATTGATGCATGTGGTCATTTTAGGACAAATGCTAGAGGTGGTTATCAATACTTCATAACCTTCACTGATAATTTCCATAGGTATGGTTGTGTTTACTTGATGAAACATAAGTCATAAACCCTTGAAAAGTTCATGGATTTCATGAGTGAAGAACATAACCAACTTGGTAAATTTATTAAGGCACTTCATTCTGATCAAGGTGGAGAATACTTAAGCTAAGAGTTTTAGGACCTTTTGTGAGCATGTGGTATCATATCATAAGGGACTCCACTTTGAAAACACAACACAATGGTGTATTAGAAAGAAGGAATCATACATTTCTAGATATGGTACGATCAATGATGAGTTTTGCAAATCTTCCAACTTACTTTTTGGTAAATGCTCTTCAAACTGTAGTGTTTATAGATAACCACTTCCCATCTAAATCTATTCAAAAGACACCATATGAGATATGCACTGGGAAACATCCAAAAATGTCATTTATGAGAGTTTGGGGATGTGGAGATTATGTGAGGAAAATGTTTTGTAAAAAGCATGGCCTTAGATATGATAATTTCTTTTGGATATCCCAAATAAACCAAGGGACACTACTTGTATAACCCAATTGACAACAAGGTGTTTGTTTCCAGGGATGTTGCATTACTAGAAAAGGAATGTATTTCCAAAGGAAGTAGTGGGAGGAAAGTATAACTCAAAGAGGTTTGAGACCAACAACAAAACATTGAACCAATAGATGTATAGGAGAAACAAGAAGACTAACAAACTATTGTGGAATCTCAAGTTCCTCATGTAACACAAGGACCTCATCAATATAGTAGAGAATGTCTTGAGCTTGAAAGATTTGGTTACCTTGTGATGCAAGAAGGCGGTGAGTTAGTCATAGATGATGATCCAACAAACTACCTAGAAGCTACTAAGGGACCAAAGTTTGAGAAATGGATTGAGGTCATGAGATCTAAAATGGAATCCATGTACACCAATAAGGTATGGATCTTGGTGGATCCACCTGAAGGGATAAAACCCATAGGGTGCAAGTGGGTCAAGAAGAAAACCAAAATGAATCGTAATGTACAAACCTATAAGGGGAAATTTGTAGCAAAAGGTCTCAAACAAGTCAAGGGGTTGACTATGATCAATCTTTTTCACCAATTGACATGGTTAAGTCCATCGGGATCATGCTTTCCATTGCATCTTATCATGAATATGATATTTAGAAGATGGATGTTGAAACCATATTCCTTAACGAGAATCTTCACAAGGATGTGTACATGACACAACCTGAGGCTTCTATAAATCCAAAGGATGCAAATAAAGTCTCTAAGATATAAAGGTCGATCTATGAAGCTACAAAGGTCAATCTATAGATTGAATCAAGAATATCAGAGCAAGAATCTTTGATTTGACAATAGTCAAAGAGTTTTCCTTTAGTTAGAATAAAGATGAACCTTGTTTTTACAAGAAGGTTAGTAGGAGCATAATTGTCGTAAGGCCCCTAAACTTGCTTAATGAGTTGAAGAAGCTTAATTATCATAATTTATTCTTATAACCCTAATATAACCTTGTGATATGATTTGAAGTCATAAGACAAGCTTAAGTTTCAAATTTGGTCCAATTTGGACACTATTTGAGCAAGTTATGCAATTTTATGCACATTTTGGACTTTTCTACAATTTACCCAATTGAGAGGTTCTATTTGCAATTTATCACTTGAATTATGTTCCTTGGATATGATCTCATCACTCTTGAGCTTGTTTAGGCATGGGGTTCCTATTTAAGCCTTGGTTTGAAGGTGTTTTCTCCAAGGGTATTTTAGGGTTTACCCCTTCATGGATGAGCTACCTTTAATAGCTAACAACTAATAAGTTATTTGTTTTGTTTGGAAATTCAAGAAACGAGGGAAAAGAATGTCTCTATGGATAGTTTGGGAGCTTCTTTTGTATGTTCTTGTATATTCTTAATAGTTTAAGGCCATTGACACTTGGAAAGATAGTAGAACTTCAACTTTTTCTTTTTCTTTATCTTAAAGTTTCATATACTTATCCCTGATACCAAAACGATCTATTTGCTCTCCACCACTTCCCTCCTTCTACAAATATCGTCCTCCATCTGTTCTTCTATGAATTTCCTATCTAAGGAATAAGAAAAAGAGGATCTTCTTTGAAAAAGAATCTAGGGTTGCAATTGACTTCCTTTTAAGGTTTGAAAAGCTTCCTTCTAGTGATCTTGACCTAAAAGAGTAAGAATCCCCTTCTTTACTCCATTTATTTCTTTTTTATTGTTCCTATTACCTTTCTCCAGGTTGGAACCTTGCCGTTCCATGGTAGAAATTGCTCTAAATCTTTTAAACCCTACCTTTCTTGCTCCTTTTGCTTAGGGTTTGCTCATTTGATGAAGAAATGTGCTAGATGGACAAGTTCAAAGCTTATGCTTGGATTTCCTACCCTACCTATTTGAGTTTTATTCTATTTGGGATTTTATCTTCTCATTAGAGGCAAGTTTTATAACTTTCTCCATATTTGTTGCATACCATAAGCTTTCTAGCTCATGTTCTTGCTTGAAAATGATGATCCATGCACTAAAAAGCTATACTTGAATTGCTTTTCAATTTTTATAATATTCCCTATTCTGATTTCAGTTCTAGATGAACTTGTTATTATGTATATGTTATTCCTAAGGTATAATATGACTTGGATCATGTTGGTTTGACAACCTATGATGATAAGCACCTATCAACCAATGGTCAATTTTAGGGTTTTAAGTTGATTTCTTTGATAAACCCATGACCCGATGATGGTACTATTGCAACAACCCTATGGTGTTATCTTCATGAAAACTGATGGTCGGGATCAAAGGTGTCAGATGATGGTGACAACCTATGGTCACCTCCTTAGGTCAGGTTTTGGATCAATTAGAAGTTTAATGATTAACCATTAAGTACCCTACTGATGTTATGAATCAATGATGACATTAGATTAATATTTGATGTTGATTAATGAATATAGTGATGATATAACAACCTATGGTGACTTAATTATCACTAAAGATGGTGGACCAGTTCTCCAAAACCTTTATTGAGTTAATCATATAGTTGCAGCATCAATTAAGCCTTCGACCAATGGTTTCTTGGGTCACTTCACTAGTACAGAAATGGTCTGTAGCGTCGGTTTTTTAAAGCCTGCAGTGTCACTTTTTAACCGACGCCTAGGTGGGCGTCGCTACAGAATTTGGTCTATAGCGTCGGATTATTTAACCAAATAAAACCGACCTTACAGAGTAAACACCGACGCAAGAGGTTGTAAATATTCTGACCTAGGCGAGAAAAAAGGAGCCTATAAGGTCGGTTATTTCATAAAAACCAACCCTGTAAATGTTCTCGGTCGAGAAAATTGTCGACCGAGAACGTTTACAAGGTCGGTTTTTATGAAATAACCGACCCTAAAGATTGAATACCATTTCAGTGGTAACTCTCGGTCGAGAAAATTGTCGACCGAAAATATTTGGTCTCGACCGAAAACTCTCTATAAGATCAGTTTTTTGAAAAAACTGACCCTAAAGATTGAATAAAACATTTCAGTGTAAGACTCGGTCGACAAACTTCTCGACCGATAGTATTTCGGTCGAGAAGTTTATCGACCGAGTCTGACACTGAAATGGTTTATTCAATCTTTAGGGTCGGTTTTTTCAAAAAACCGACCTTACAGAGGACATGTAGACTCGGGTTTTTACAAAAACCGACGTTAGAAGTTCTATTTCGGTCGAAAATTTTTCGACCGAAGAGTGTACAATGAATTCAATCTGTAGGGTCAGTTATTTAAAAAACCGACGCTAGAAGTTACGATTTTTTTAAAAAAAATTTCTGCAGAAATTGATATAGAACAGAAGAACAAGAAGATTCATATATTCTGGGAGAGGGGAGCATTGATGCTCAACCGTCACCATTCAAAATCACACATTCATAACAAAAATGATAATAAATATCATAATTTACAAAATAATAGAGTGCATGTCTGAGATGACATATTACAAAAGTAAAAATATGAAAGAGTACATTCTCAAACCACATAAATAAATGGAGCCGACATATTTAATCCAATGCTATTTCGACTTCACTTATAAAACACTCTGACCACTCTTCTTGGAATTCCTTCAAGTCTACATGTGTGTAAGGCTGAGTTGTAAAGATCTGTAACAGAAAATGCACATGCTAATATTTTATAAAAATGACTACAATCACTTGTAAATTTATGATGTTATTCTTTATTACCTGACTTATAGTCTGAATGTCATGTGATGCTTGTTTGACAATAGCTTGCATGTATTTCATTACATAGTAGCCACAAGCCCAGTCATTATTTTGCATAGGACACTACAAATAATGAATTATACTTAATGTTAGTAAACTACTATAAACAACAATTGAGATAAGAGTATAAGAGTTGACATATTAGAATTGAAAAATTAATACATATAAGACTAAGCAGTTGTCAAAGTAGCTACCTTGACATTTTTCAAAGTCAATGTCTTTAATTTTGTGGGTATTTGTCCTCCAGCTTCACGAAAAGCCTTTATACCCCTATCAATTAAACTATAGTTGGTAAAATAGAAATTCTAAATAAAATATCATGTTGAAGCAATTGATTAAATTTATGCTTACTCCATAGCTGACAATTTCAGTTTGTGACTCCTTGTTGTTTTACCCATTGGGTCAAGATAATAAAGAGTCATCAATTTTGGGACAATCACCAGTAATTCCCAATGTCTAGCTCTGAGTAAGAATAAAACAAACATTAAAATAAATGGTTTCATTCATTATTGAAATTATATTGAATAATAATACTTACTGGACGTTAAAAGGAATTAGGATAATTTCCTTCCCCTCACTAGCAAAATATTTGAATGCATCAGAGAAGTACTCATTCACATCCTCAATATTTGTCTCCACCTGACTAATGACCGAATGAACTAAGAATGCAATATTCTTTATATCAAAGTTGGTGACCTCGGTATATAAATGGCTGTTAAACATTTGTAATTATTTTCATGTGTAGAAATAAGCTAAAAATTTGTATTGGAATTTTCTATATATATTGATAGATCCTTACCTTATCCATACTTCTATTATCGAAGTGTTCAGCCAATCATACCGGAACAACTCTATAATATCGTCAAGAAAAATAAAATTCTCAAAGTCCCTCCCAACTGCATCTTCTGTTAACTTGATCATCATATTTGATCCTGATCTTTGGTTAGCTAAGTATCGACACAAACATTTAGATTTGCTTCCCAATTTGTCGAATGTAGTTTCGGGAATGAAAGATGGCTTGAGCATAGGAGGACGACTAGAAGAAGTTTTACTTTTTGGTTTACAAACCTGTTAATTAAATTACATACTTATATTACATGAGTTCATATATGCAGTCAAATATGAAAAATATGGTAGAAATAAGGTATACCTTGTCATTGATAACCAAGTGTCTAGGCCAACCCACCATAGCACCCTCAGCTTCTTCAACTGTACTATATTCAGGATTAGTTATGGGTAGTGGTTTGTCCCCCATTCCGTCATACACAAGATGGATGGACACACGGCAAATGTCATCAATAATTTGTTGGAAATGCAATGTACCACCAAGGTTGTACACTTTGCCCGCTGCCACAACATTATATTTTGGAACCTCCATTGCAAGTTTACAGTTCATACCAACCTAGATTGAAATAATATAAGTTATAAAAGAAACAGTAGAACATATACATGTTACAACTATATATATTATCATATATTTATCATACTAATAACACAACATATAGAACAAAAACTTACTAAAGATTGTTGTGGTGGTTCATCGGGAGTGCTCCCATGACCTTCTACAACTGTAGCATGGGCTTGTACCTCATCACTTGAGAGACGTGTAGTATGAATAGGTTGAGAAGGTTGAGTAGGCTGAAATGAAGACATTATTTCTTTTACTTTCTGCGCTACTAATGCTTCAAGATCCTCTTGTGTAAGACCTCCTACACGACCTTTTTTAGATTGCGAAGGGCCAAAATAAGACTTGAATCCTATGCCAACTCCTAATCCCCTAACACGGCCAGGATGCTCCTTCGTACCAAGAGCAACTGCTAGTTCATCCATGTAGCCAGTTGGGATGAACTTTCCTTCCTTCCTTTGCTCGTGGAGATCAATCTATTCATAGTTAATAAAAATATTAAATCACAATATCAATTAGATATAAATAAATCTAAGTTTGTGGAAGTTACTCTTTACTTAGTTGGGATAAACCTACCATCTTTTGTGCCACCTCCTTAGTTGCAGGGTTGACAATTTCACCGGCTCGATTCTTTCTAGCATCAATCCATGTCATGTGTCGGGGTGGTCGCTCAACTTGAGTTGTACTAGTTTCTTCTCCAGAAGATGATTGATTCTCTTATAGTTGGCGGCGGAAGGCATAACCACCGGGCCCCAAGCGATGGTCATGCACATTTTTAGCCCATCTTTCTTTTTGATCCTGGTGAATAGCCTGATCATTTAAAACGAGGTATTACAATTTAGACTTAGCAAACATGTATAAAAAGATTCACCTCCTTAATTGTATAAAATATTCATACAATACATTACAATCTTTATTACCTGAAACTCTTCCGATCTCCTAGCTACAACAAATCTTTCCCACACCTCAGGATCAATAAAAATATATACATCTGTAGCTTTCTTCTTTTATTTAGGATTATTTATAAATTCCCTTACAAGATATGTCTTAAAACCCCTCCATCGTACACTACAACGTTGTAGCACTCTTTTCTTGTGATTTTTTTCATTTAGATGAAAAATACCCTATACATACAAAAGAAGCAATTAATAATGTTGTTTTGAAAAAGAATTGATTCCAAGCAAACTAAATTAGAATCAATAGATAAAAAACATATTAAAATGATATCACTTCCACTCACAGATATATCTTTCCATATGAGGTCTTTTTTGGCATTAGGAACATCATGCCAATTTTCTATATCTATTGGCACCTTACTGCGCGCGGTCGCCCCTACGTAATGCTTGAAAGAACTAGCATGTTCCCCAACAGGTGCTCCTGTCATATCAAACTGGACTGGCAATTTATCCCCTTTAGCCCTGAGCTCCTACAGCCTACGCATCAATGTAGGACCTCTACTATTCTTAGCATCACCACTACCATCCTCATGGTGCTCATGCTCAGAATGTTCATCTTCATGGTGCTCATGCTCAAAATGTTCATCTTCAATCGCCATTTTAGAACCTGCAAGTATACATGATACAAAAAATAAGTGATAATAAAAGCACAAGTGATAAGGTATACATGATAATAAAATAAATAATTCAAAGAATACATGCCTTTAGTATTGGTTGAGTTGTTCGTCAAGGAAAATTCCTTCAGCATGGTCTTGACGTTTATAATATTCATCGGTGTTATCTTCAACATTTACACTTGGAAAACCAACTGAGAATGGACTGGAATCATCATACTTTTCGTAGTATTCTTCTTCATTTATAGGATCTACAATAAACTGTCTTTTTCCATTAAGAACGACAGACCAATTTTTATTTGCCGGGTCATCAATATAGAATACTTGTTTTGCTTGGTTTGCCATGATGAATGGCTCATCTTTGAAACCAATCTTTTCAAAATTCACCAATTTGAAACCCAACTCATCCACTAAAACTCCTTTATTGTTGTCAACCCAATTACACCTAAATATAGGAACTCGAAAATTTGTATAGTCCATTTCCCATATGTCCTCAATGACGCCGTAATATGACATCTCAGCAGCGCGTGGTCTTTTATCTTTGGCACTAGCAAAATACAATGAACAAGCTTTAACAGTGACCAAACTATTTTGAACTACACTACTTTCATCTTGACGCTTTGTGTAGTATGAAAATCCGTTAATGTCATAACCTTCATATGACATGACATCCATTTTTGGCTTAAAGGTGAGCCATTTTATGTTCTTAGCAACATTATTTGGTGATTCAGATAGTTGATTAAATACTTTCTCTTCAAACCACCTAATAAATGTTCGATTATGCTCTCTTGCAAGCCACATTGAACTGGATCGCAGATGATTTCTCTTGATAAGATCATTTTGTTCTGTGATGTAGCTACTAACTTCATCGATGTTGTGTAAAATATACAAATGCTCTTGTTCCCACAACTCACGACTGATTCCTTTCACTCGTCCTCCCAGAGTTCCTTTGCCACAATAAGATCCAGTGTGATGGGGATTTTTTTGATCGCTACAAGTTTCATTGCAATTCAAAAAATCATTACAAAAGTCCATCACCTCCCTAGCCACGTAACCCTCAACAATACTCCCTTCAGGACGATAACGATTTCGAACATCACCTTTAAAAACACTCATGTAGCGTTCAAATGGATACATCCAGTGTAAGAAAATTGGACCCAACATCTTCACCTCCCTTGTAATATGTACTACAAGATGAACCATGATATCAAAAAATGAAGGAGGAAAATACATTTCAAGCTGACACATGGTAACAATTACATCTTTCTGTAATTTATCGAGAGTATCAGGATGTATCACTTTGTTGCATATTTCATTGAAGAAGAAACAAAGTCTTGTGATTGCAAACCTTACATGCTTCGTCAATATAGATCGAATAGCCACAGGTAAAATTTGTTGCATTAAGGTGTGACAATCATGAGATTTGAGACCTATCAGTTTCAGATCCTTCATTGATACCAATCTACGAATATTAGAAGAGTATCCTTGTGGAACCTTAATATTTTACAAGCACTCACAGAAAGTCTTTTTCTCTTTCTTTGACAAAGTGTAACAAGCCAGTGGCAAATATGTGTGGTGACCCCTGATCTCCACTGATAATTCTTTTCTAATACCCATTAATTCTAAATCTTTTCTAGATTTGATGCCATCTTTAGTCTTTCCTGATATGTTCAATAGCGTACCGATGATGCTATCACAAATATTTTTTTCAACATGCATGACGTCAATGCAGTGTCTAATTGCCAAAGATCTCCAATAAGGAAGATCCCAGAATATTGACCTCTTCTTGTATAGAGATTTGTCACATGCGAGTGTATGACTACTTGAACTCTTTCCAAATTCATTAACAATATGTTTCACCCTATCATATACAACATGTCCTGATATAGGTTTAGGAGCACTTCGTTCCTCAGTTGACCCATTAAAGATTTTGTGTTGCCTTCGATAAGGATGCACTGGTGGGAGAAATCTCCGATGACCAAGATATACGATTTTACCACCATGTTTCAATCTGATTGAATCAGTATTTTCCTCACAAACAGGACATGCTTTGTATCCTTTTATGCTATATCCAGACAAATTTCCATAAGCTGGAAAGTCATTAATCGTGCAAAATAACATAGCATGCAAACTGAAGATCTCTTTACGTGAAGCATCATATGTCATAATACCTTCTTCCCATAGTTTCATTAAGTCATCAATTAGAGGTTGAAGGTAAACATCAATATCATTTCCAGGTTGCTTGGGCCCTGATATTAATGTTGACAACATCACATACTTATTTTTCATACACAACCAAGGAGGAAGATTGTATATAACAATCATAACAGGCCACATGCTATGTTGGCTGCTTAATGTACCATAGGGATTCATTCCATATGTACAGAGTCCAAGTCTTAGGTTTCTTGGTTCTTTATCAAATTTGAGGGTATAATAAATCAATTTTCTTCCATTGTGGTGAATCAGATGCATGTCGTAGGATGCCATCATCATTGACCTTTAACTCCCCATGCCAAGACAAATTTTGTGCATCTTGTGTATTAGCAAATAAGCGTTGAAATCGTGGTATTATTGGTAGATGCCACATCACCTTGGCAGGAGAGCCATTTTTAGCCTTAGCTGAATTTGTAGTCTTATACCTTGACGCACCACATTTTGGAAAATTTATCAAATTACTATAGTCCTTCTGAAATAACACACAATCATTTGGACATGCATGAATCTTCTTAGCCTCCATTCCCATTGGGCACATTATTTTCTTTTCTTGATATGTTGAAATTGGAAGCTCGTTGCCTTCAGCAAGAATTTCCTTTAACAAAGACAACAGTGAAGTGAAACTCTTATCGCTCCACCGGTTTCGAGCTTTAAGAGTGTATAATCGCATCACAGCACTCAACCTCGTGAACTTAGTACAACCCTTATATAATGGTTTTTCAGCATCATGGACAATGTTTGCAAATAAAGAAGGTGGATCAATGACATTATCTCGACAACTACGTAGCATCTCATCAATCATATCATCATGAATCTGGTCATCTTGAATCGGTTCATCATTAACATTATCATCATTATCTATATCTTCTATGCCACAACTATTAGTATCGACATTTTCTGCTCCATAATTCAATTTCTCTCCATGCCAATACCATTCATTATAACCTTGTATGATCCCATTGCATGTGATATGATTCTTAATTTCCTCACCAGTATCAACTTTCAAATTGTTACAACAATTTCTACATGGACAATATAGCCTATCTATAGGTAGTTTCCTATGTTCCTCAGCAAATCTGATAAATTCATCAAGACCTTTGGCAAACTCTGGACTGCAACGGTTCTTGATAGACATCCAACTTCGATCCATTTTCTATATCACATTAAAATTAATTATAAAACTAACAGTTTAATATTGATACTATAATAATCTGTAAGTTTTTATTGATAGAAAGTTAATTTTATATACTAAAGTGTACCACCTATCCCATTTTTGAATATTTAATCTCACTAGTAACTGTATAATGTATGTTTAGTTTTGAAGAAAATTTCAGCAGCATTTCCCCTAAGTTCTCCAAGTACACCGATGTAAATGGCAAATAACCACTCACATATGTACCCAGAGAACAAATGGAGAAATCCTACTGAAATAATCTACAAAACTAAACATACATTATACAGGAACATCCTAAGTGAGATTAAAATATCCAAAAACAGTCCCAAACCGGGGACTATCCAAAGTTTACTCCTAATGAGTAAATTTTGAACGGGTTTCTAAGTTAATATATAAATGCATTATTTTCATATTTATATATTAAGTTAAACATCATGCATCAATCCTAAAGTGTCAATCTAGGAGTACACATGTCTAATCTAGTATTAATTTCTAAAATTTATATTATGATTACATATGAAAAAAGACATGCATGTTTTTATTATTGGGTTATCAAATCATATAAAATGGAAAATACTTGTACAAATTAGCAAAGTAAGGCTGTTTCCAACAGTCCAAAGATTGAAATCATTATAATATTCAGAACTACTTGTGAACATTACAGCAAATATGATTAAAACATTTATAGCATAAATAAGTTCCAGGTCGATCTCAGTCGACAATTAGTCGACCGAGAGCCCACCTGCGTGAAGCGTCCAGGTCCACTCTCGGTCGACAATTTGTCGACCGAGAGTGGACCTGGACACTGCGCGCAGGTGGGCTCTTGGTCAACTAGTTGTCGACCGAGATGGACCTAGAAGCAGCAATGGCGGCGGGCGGGGTGGGCGGGAATGAAGGGGAACAAGGAACGAAGGAAGCTCGAACTTACTTGGAAATGGCAGCGAGCTTTGTGGAGGAAGAGAAGAACTTCACGGAGAGGCGGTGACCTTCGTGGAAGAGTGAAGGCGGCGATGGCGAGCTTCACAGCAATGAAGAGCTTCACGGCAACGACGGGCTTCGTGGAGGAAGAGGGGAAGGCTGCGACGACGAGCTTCACGATCCTTTTCGCTGCGACGACGAGATTCACGATCCTCTTGGCGGCGTGGAGAGGCGGTAACGGCTTCACAGAGAAGCGTTTGCGGCTGAATGACAAAGTGAAAAGGGGTTTCGCGGCGCCGCGGGAGAGAGAATAGAAAAGAGAAAAGGGTTTCGCAGGAGGAAGAAAGACTAAAATTTCGGCTTTTTGCACTGAGCGAAAAATGGTAGCATCAGTTAACAAACAAAACCCGACTCTACAGATAAATGGTGCCCGTGTCGGGTTGTTTAATAAGAATCAAACGCAAACTCGGTCGACGAATTTGTCGACCGAATTGACCTCTATGGTCGGTTAATAGGTAAATCTGACGCTACAAGTGCTAATACAAAGAAATCTGACTCGTTTCGGTCGACGATTTGTCGACCGAGAAGGAGAAAGATTTCCTTCGTACAAGCACCTCTAGGGTCGTTTTTTTCATATAACTGACCCTAGAGGTGCTTATACATGTGTGAATAACTAAACTGGACATTGTCGGTCGACAATATTGTCGACCGAGACCCCCTATAGGGTCAGTTATTAGAAAAACCGACCCTAGAGGTGCTTCTAACCAAGAATTATGGCTTCATTCGATCGACAAATTTGTCGACCGAATGAAGCCAGATTTCTTTCTTAGAAGCACCTCTAGGGTCGGTTTTTCTAATAACCGACCCTATAAGGGTCTCGATAGACAAATTCATCGACCGAGGAGCTCTAAAGTGCTTCCACAACCCTAATAATGATGTTATGTGAAACTTTAATATACGGTGATGTCGTATGAAACCCTAATATGGGATAATGTTATGTGAAACCCTTATATGGAATGATGTTATGTGAAACCCTAATATGGAAATGTTATGTGAAACCTTAATATAGGGTGGTGTTGTGTAAAACCCTAATATCGGATAATGTTATGTGAAATTTCAATATGGGATGATGATATGTGAACCCTAATTGATAAATATGGGAAACTCTAACCCTAATGAGGGAATAGAGATGTTATTTTTGTATTGCATGATGTTGATATGAAATTGATATGGTTGATATGAAATTGAGATGATTGTGTAACAATTATCCTGAATACCTTGGTCAGATGACCTGAAGGTAATAGTTACCTGATAAGTGATAACCATGTTTAGTGATGAACTAAGGGTTTGAATACCCAGAATCAGCAAATGTGATGATGGTGGTATTGAGGGATGTGAATTCCAAACAATGAGACAAAAGATTGAGATCCCAATGCTTTATAACGTTTTGAAAAGTACTAAACTCTATTCAAAAATTTAGTCGGTCGACTATTTGTCGAACGAAAGAGCTCTAGGGTTGGTTATAAGGAAAAAACTGACCCTAAAGTTGTCGACCGAATTTCTCTCGGTCGATAATATTTTCGACCGAGATTAACCCTGTTTCAATGTTTTAAATTAAGTACCAAGTGTGTGTGTATGAGATTAACCAAGTGATGCTTTGTCAAATTTAGCCATAATTTATTTTTCAATCATTTGAAATAACAATATTCTTATATAACATGTATATGTCCAAATGAAGCCATGGAAAACACTTTTATTCATAACAATTTAATGCCCATACACTTTATAAGATGAAACATGACATACTTGCTTTATAAAAAGATATATTACATCATTACAAAGATATCTCATAATCTCACTGGAAAGACCGAAGGATTACATCAATGTATGGGTCTTTTCCAAGAAAGGGCTCAGCTCCATAATATTTGACCAGTGTCTGCCACTCCAAGGCACCTGTCATGGTTAAGACATAAGCCTCCAAGAAGGTGGGAATATGATCAAAGCGAAAGTTGGCAGCAATGTCTTGAAGTTGAATTGGGGAAAACCGAGTATGTGTGAGATCAGGAGATGGTGGAGGTGGAGTTTGATAGTAGTTGTAGGAAGGATTGTAGGGATTTATCATGCCAGGATTAAGGGAATAGGGATATTCATCAGGTTGGTTAGGAGAGAGAGTTTGCATCCTTTGGTTTAAATAAGTCATGGCATGGTGATTATAATCCAATTGCCTACTTAGGTGATATTGGGAGCCAGCAATGTATGACAAGGTATTTGTAATAGGATCATGGGGTAGGTTGGTAGGAGGAGGTGGTGGAGGTATGTCTTGGGTGGATGTCTCCCCTTCAGTCCTAGCCCTTTTGTGGCCAAAGTCAATTCCCATCTTTTCCACCGTCTTTTTACTTATTTTTTGGGGTTTTCTATCCCATGTGTAACCTAAGTCGTCCTCAATATTCTTCTTAAGAAAATGTTGAGTGATTTGGCATACAAAGTCAGCATAAGGTGGATTGCCAGAAAACTCAAACATATTCTTAATGATGATACGAATAAAGTTTATGGGAATACTTTTGAGAATGGCATAGATAAGGTACATACGAAAGGTGGGTACTTCAGATTTGTTTGCTCTAGGATGGATATTGGTGGCAACAATGTAATTTATGACCCTAGCTTCAGGTTTTAAAATTATGGCATAATAGGTACCCCTATCTTCATGGCAAGTCATATTTGATTGAAAGATGGCTCTTTTGACATCACTAAGGCTAATTGTAGTGTTATCTTGGGAGAGTTTGTTAAGTGGAGTTCCTCTAGTGAGATCAATAAAATTTTTATATTCTTCTATATCTATGTCAAGCATTTCAAGAATACCCTCCTCAGTAAAATGGAATCCATACCCATCAACCATAGAGGAGAAGGAATCATGTTCAAGATGTTCGACTAAATTGGCATAGAATTCATTAAATAGTTTGGAGGAGTAGGATTGGAAGGAGGGATTTAGAAAATCAGTCAAATGTTGCACCTCGAAAAGTTCCTCAAAATCGACAATGCTTTGGAAGTCCATGACATCGACTGGCCGTCGTGGAAGAGGAGTTTTTGAGGAGAGCCTGAGGTAGCGGTCGCCTGCAGCTTGGTCGATGAAAGGGACGTCGTTGATGAATGGCAACGGTGCAAGGCCCGTCCTTCCTTTCCTACCTGCAACTTGCTTCTTTCCGCGCGTAGATGATGAAGCCATTTCATTTCTTTGAAATGGAGAAATAGCAAGCAAGAATTGGATGTAGAGAAGTTGAAGATTTTCACAAGAATACACTAGAGAGGAGCTAGAGAAGTGAGAATGTGAAGGTGTGAAGAAATGGATCATTTTAGGTGCTATTTATAGCAAAACAGAGCCAATTTTAGTCGACAATTTGTCGACTGACGGCCGCAATGGTCGTCTATCGGTCGGCCCATGGTCGATCGAAAAAGTAGTTACGACGGTTGAAATTCTAGGCGTTATGACGGTTGATTTTTTTAGCCGTTACGACGGTTGATTTTTTAGCCGTTACGACGGTTGGTTTTTCTAGTCGTTCCTCGGTCGACAAATACATCGACCGATATGTTTCGGTCGACAATATTGTCGACCAAATGGATTTCTAAGGTCGGTTTTAAAGAAAATACCGACCCTAAAAGTTTCTTATACACATGAAAACTGACTCCTTATCGGTCGACAAATTTGTCGACCGAGAAATGCTCTAAGGTCGGTTATAAGTGCAAATCCGACGCTAGAGGTGCTTATACATGTGTGAAATATCTGGATCCAGAATAGATATCGGTCGACCAATTTGTCGATCGAGAAAGAGCCAGATTTCCTTCACATAAGTACCTCTAGGGTCGGTTTTAAGGAAAAAACCGACTTTAGAGGTAATTATCGGTCGACGAATTTGTCGACCAAATGAATCGGTCGAAATATTGGTCGACCGAGGAAGGCTCTAAGGTCAGTTATAAGTGCAAATGCAACGCTAGATGTGCTTATACATGCGTGAACTATCTGGATCCAGAATAGAAATCAGACGACGAATTTGTCGACCAAGGAGGCCTTTAAGGTCGGTTTTGTAGAAATAACCGACCTTAGAGGTGCTGAACCGAGGAGGACTGTAAAGTCGGTTATAAAGAAAAAACCGACCCTATAGGTGCTTGTATACGTGAAATGCAGCTCTTATTCGGTCGATGAATTTGTCGACTGAGGAGCTCTGTAAGGTCGGTTATAATGTAGAACCGACCCTATAGATCGAGGCGGGAAGCCAAAACCAAGCAAATTTTTTCCGCTGGAAAAATTGTCTATACGGTCGCTTATTTTAGAAAAATTGACCCTATAGAGATGCACTACAAGGTCGGTTATTTTAAAAACAGCGACTCAAAAGGTCTTAAGTGGTGCCCGCATTTTTTATAGACATATAAGGTCGGTTATTTGGAAAACCGACCCTATAGAGATACACTACAAGGTCGGTTATTTTAAGAAAAGCGACCCAAGAGGTCTTAAGTGGTGCCCGCATTTTTATAGACATATAAGGTCGGTTATTTGGAAAACCGAACCTATAGAGTTACACTACAAGGTCAGTTTATTTAAAAAAACTGACCTAAGAGGTCTTAAGTGGTGCCCGCATTTTTTTTAGACATATAAAGTCAGTTATTTGGAAAAACCGACCCTACCGGTAGTGATGTTATAACCCATTTCTGTACTAGTGCTTGATGCAATGGTCGAACCTATACTCTAATTGATGGTTTTAACATATGAACTTAACCCAATGGTCAAGATCTAATGTTTATTTCTCCAATAAAGTGGAATGATGGCTAATGTAATATGTTCATCCTAATAATGTGATTTATATGATTTCCTTTATATGATCAACTTAAGGAGCTTATTTGTTGACAATGGATGGCATGTTTTAAATGAACAGTCAATTGTGGGTTTTACCTTACTCTCAATAGAACCCTTATTATTGTTAATCAAAGAATTTCTAGCATAAATGGAGACTTTTAT
Organism: Alisma plantago-aquatica; assembly: GCA_963693085.1. Lineage (NCBI taxonomy): Eukaryota > Viridiplantae > Streptophyta > Magnoliopsida > Alismatales > Alismataceae > Alisma > Alisma plantago-aquatica. Next base: position 382,770,657 of record OY856412.1, read on the forward strand.
AGATCACAACTCAATAACATCATAGTTGATTCTTTCAAGGTGTTGACTTATGTAAATGACCAATGGTTTTACCTTTTTAACATTTAATGGTTAGAAGTTGATGCCTCAATATTCCCATTGTTTTGGGTGAAGCCTATAGTGTAATGTTATGATTCTAATGATGAGAATTTGATGGTTCAATGCCTTAAGTTAATGGGTAACCCTAATGAGGTATGGCTTGTTATACCTAGATTTAATTTAACTAAATGATGGTAAGTGGGTATGAATATTCCTTGAATGACTAATACAATAATGGATTACTTTGTTATTGTTGTTGAAACCTTAGTATGCTATAACCTGATGGCTACACCTTGATTTATGTTTGGGTTCATACTTGAGAATAGTATGGAATGTGATGGTGATGCTTCACCTTATGCATCCATGATCCAATGGGGATGTTGTGAGTTAGGGTTTGGGTATGAGTGTTGATTAGTAACATTAATATAATTTATCTTGTGGACCTAACTCTAATCCAAATAGATAAATATGAGTATTCTTGTTTAGACTTCTTATATGATGGCATGATGGTGAAATAACCTCTATATATGATCATAACCTAAATGTGTTAATTGGTGGTTATCATATCAACATGGTTAATACTTTCTTATCCTGCACATGTGCATTATGAATACGATGAGGGTTAATCATATCTAGATTCCTTGCATGTTGATGTAATAAAGGAATGTTATTAATGTTAATATAACCCATCTATGATTGTTTATTGATATCTCCTAGATCATTAATGCAATATTGTGTTGATCCGGTGTATTATATGTAATTAATGTTGTTGAGCCTTGTTAGAAGGCATGCAAAGATAATGATGATCTTGTAGGGAATAATATGATGGTCTTAATGACCTTTGGGTATGATTGAGCCCTGAATGAGGTGTAATCCTCTTGTGTTGATAAGGGTTGATACCCTGTGATATTGTGAAAAACATTTATATCTTGTGATAGTATGATGGTCTTAATGACCTTTGGGCATTGTTGAGCCCTAAATGAGGTGTAATCCACTTGTTTTGATAAGGGTTGATGCCCTGTGATATTGTAAGAAGGTTTATATCTTTTGATAGTATGATGACTAGTTTGGTCTCATGAATGGAAAGTGAATAGTATCATGTGATGATGAGATGAGAAATTTTGTTTCACACATTTTATATCTTTTAAAAGTTATGATATTTATATGCTTGCTTGAAGTGAGTTAGGGTTTGTCTCTCCACTTATTGATGCAACCTTAATTCACCCAATTGGCATAACTAATCAAATGAAACTATAATCATGTAGTGCCATGTGCCATAGATCAATTTGAGTGTCATAACTTGCCAGATGGTGAAATGAGTATTCCTAAGGGAAACTCAGAGCACATACTATTGAGTATGTGGGGGTGTCAAATTGAGGATATATACTTATCATCCACAATGCAGGTTGTGGAGGATGGCTATGGTCATGCCTCATACATCTGATGTGATTGATAATAGACGTGGTCGTGTCTTAGTGATTATATATGTGACAAGATTGGAGGACAACTGTAGTTGTACCTAGGATGGTAGGTTATGTGTACCCACCTACTTTCACTAGTGTTGTGACCTATACTAAGGACGAACTAGGCTGATAGCAGCTTGACCTTATGTGTCACTATGACAGACCCGTACTGACTGGGGGCAGAGAAGATCTTAGGAGTCTGGCACTTCCTAGATCTTGTATGACACTGGTTTCGACTTAGTAGTGGTCAGTTGGATTTTGAGTGGTATCCTCAAATTCCTCAGGGCATAATAAAAGATGTAAGATAGTTATGTAGCATATATGTTTAGGGTTATACATGACACTTTATATTGGATGATAACCCTTGTTTGCTTTCTATTCAATGAGATCATGTATGGTACAATAAGAGATAATAAATATGCTTATGTTGTAGTTATGCTCATCTTGTAAACATGCTTATGTTGTCAAATATACTAAAAATGATGGTTGAGATGATGCAACTAGCTATTTTTAATATTGCTAGCCATTCCTATGTAAGTAGAAATTCTTAGATTGCTAATCATGCATATGTAGTTCATTGTGTTACGATGTTAGTTCTACTTATGATATAGATATGTTCCCTTTATTTGAGATCCCAATATTGATAGCCATGTTATGTTACTAGACATATTCATGATGTCAGGGATGCTTATGCTACTAGGTTGCTTGTTTTTTAGCAAGGAATATGATGATAGTCAGATTAATGATAATTATTGTTAATATATGCAATTTGATGATATTTGAGTAGATATCTATCCAAATAAATGGATTTATTTGTTATCTATATATGCATTGATGATCATACTTGTTGCTAAGATTAATTGTTTAATCTGGTTGGCACACTTGAACTGTTCATTATGTTAAATTGATTATTAAATACTCCAACTACTTAGTTACCTACTATTTAAAATGTTGTAATCAATAAGTGTTGTTGGAGGTTATGTCTCTTGTTGGGACATGGGTCTCACCCTTGTGGTTCACCACATCTTTTTAGGTAATTGGCAGTGACGAGAATAGAACCGTGGAAGTAAAGATGAGCTATAGTAATGAATATTTGAGAAGGTTGATTAGATGTCTAGTGTGTCTTAGAGTCGTCCATGTACTCTCAGGTCCAGACAGGAAAATTTTGTATACGGTGTTTCAAACAAATCAGACTTTTGTTAGCATATTAATGCTTGTTTGTGTGGCATATACAAATATTGTTCTCCTATGTATATATGTTGTGACTAAGGCGATAGAACAATTTGTATCAAGTCCTTGTCATAGTATAGATACAAGAAAGATATTGGGCTCTTATGCAAATTCTTCTGGGCAGGTGTTGACGTTGAAATTGGTTTTAATTTACCCATATTTTTGGGTATGTGATTAATTATTGATTGATTGTTCTTTATGTTTTGAGTAATCTCATTTAGTGTAACGAGTTATCAAAAGTTGCTATTAGAGATTTAGGTTCACTGAGTCTATAGCGACACTAGGAATTAGGACTAGGATGATGACAAAATTAGGAATATCACAAAAAAAATGGTGCATACTGCCTAATCTGTGTATTTGGGTGCCCTGGCCAGGTATTCAATTATTGAAGAAAGGTAAGTATGGAACTCTTCAATTGTAATCTTTCTGATTACTCTGATCAAGTAGTCATTTTGAGACAATCTAAAGAGCATAACAAATAAGAAATTGTGGTGTGAATAAGAAATTGTGGTGTGAATATCTCAATCCTACCTTAAAGAAGATGAGAATTACATCATTATCTATCAAAACTTGAATGTTTGATAACTACAAGAGAAAGATACAACACCATGAAATCTAAATTTGAATACAAATAAGGAAAAGAGGAGTTCTTGAAGATTTGATTCAAGAATATAATAAAGTAAAAGATAGATAAGTCTATGCTTATAAAGTGATTCAAGATATGAAATCCACATAAGATGGAGAGAACTCCAATGATAAGTATAAAATGAGAAGATAAATGAGAACAATGACAAAGTAATAAGGTGGAACCTGAGTTAATCGCAGACCAATCTATGTGTATAAGAAAGTGTTAATGTAAAATAAGCATGGAGTTTGAAAGAAATTGAGGTAGATGATCCATGTTTAATGAAGAAAATGTGGAATATGATGATTTACATGTTGATAAGTGGTTGAAAAACATAATAAAATAAGAGAACACACCCAAGTGTGATAAATCATCATCAAGGAAGGAGTAATGAGATATGTTAATCATGATTATTCCTATTCTAATGGCTAGGATTCCGGAATGAAAAAGGTAAAATGATACATAAGAAGCTATAACCTGCATAATGAAAAATAGAATTGGTTACCTTTCTACTAGTGACCCTTAAAAAAATACTACCATGGTATAGGATGTGTGTTTCCCTTTGTTTCTTTCCTTTCTAGGGTACAACTTTCAAGTGGATCATTGCCACTTAGTATGTGTGGATTTGTTGTAAACATGAGGATGGATAGCTTATTATAGCATCAGGTTGTTTGGACTATGGTTTCAAGATCATAAAGTTTGTGATGATTTTACTTTTGATCCTTCCAATAATTAGGAAGACTCATCTTATATGTCTTGATATTTGTTATGTTGGTAAAAGTGGATGAGATAATGATGTAAGTTCCTTATAGCACATGAGGTGGATACCAAGGTAATGAATCCTTGTATCCAAGATGTATCAACAATATGATAAATATGTGAAGGGTGGAGATATTAAATGAACATTCCAAGTATTCCTCTCCTATATATATATAGAGAGAGAGTTGCTGATGATCCTATAAATGTTGTTTGGAAGGAAAAACAAAAGTGACTCTATAATGTTGTGTATGATATAGTGATAGTTGGGAAAGACCACTATAAATGATAGATGGTTTTCTAATACAATAGATATAATTTTAGGATGATAGCAATAATTTAAAGTTCAAAGTTACTATTAGATTTGAACAGGTGGCACAACAAGTTTCTATGTTCCATATTTGCAAATGTCTTATTATGTGGGGGTTTTGTGCGACCCAAGATGAGATATGTATGAGTGTTGTGACATCACCAGTATATGCAAGTAACCATGTGAAGGTAATAGGATGAGGTTCAAGGGAAGTACCCATCTTTATTTACTTGAGATTTTGGGGGAAAAATCCCTGTTAGGGGTTTATAGTTGTAAGGCCCCCAAATTTTCTTAATGAGTAGAATAGGCTTAATTATCATAATTTAATTCTTATAACCCTAATATAACCTTTTTATATGCTTTGAAATCATAATATAAGCTTAAGTTTCAAATTTGGTCCAATTTGGACAATGTTTGAACAAGTTATGCAATTTTATGCACACATTTTGGACTTTTATGAAATTTACCCAATTGAGAGGTTTTCTTTGCAATTTATCACCAGAAATTATGTTCCTTGGATATTTTCTCATCATTCTTGATCATTTTGAGCTATGGGGCGCCTATTTAAACCTTGGTTTGAAGGTGTTATCTCCAAGGGTATTTTAGGATTTACCCCTTCATGGATGAGCTACCTTTAGTAGCTATCAACTAATGAGTTGTTTGTTTTGCTTGGAAATTCAATAAACTAGGGATAATCATGTCTCTATGGATGGTGGGGGATCTTCTTGTGTGTGTTCTTGTATATTATTAATAGTTTAAGGCCATGGCCGCTCAGAAATATACTGGAACTTCAACTTTTTCTTTTTCTTTATCTTAAAGTTTCATATACTTATCCCTAAGCACCAAAACGACCCATTTTCTCTCCAACACTTCCCACCATCTACAAACCTCATTCTCCCTCTGTGATACTATGAATTTCCTATCCAAGGAAGAAGAAAGAAGGGATCTTCTTGGAAAACAAATCTAGGGTTGCAATTGACTTCCTTTTAGGGTTTGACAAGCTTCCTTCTAGTGATCTTGACCTAAATGAGTAATAATCTCCTTATTTCCTCCATTTATTTCTTTTTTATCCTTCCTCTTACCTTTCTCCAGGTCGGAACCTTGTTGTTACATGGTAGAAATTTCTCTAAAGCTCTGAAACCCTACCTTTCTTGCTCCTTATGCTTAGGGTTTGCTCATTTGATGAAGAAAGGTGCTAGATGGACAAGTTCAAATCTTATACTCAGATTTCATACCCTACCTATTCGAGTTTTCTTCTTTTTGGGATTTTATCTTCTCATTAGAGGAAAGTTTTAAAATTTGCTCCACGTTTGTTACTTACCATAAGCTTTCTAGCTCATGTTCTTGCTTGAAAATGATGATCCATGCACTAAAAAGCTATGCTTGACTTGGTTTTTGACTTTTATAATATTCCATATTCTTATTTCAGTTATAGATGAACCTGTGATTATGTGTAGGTTATTCCTAAGGTATAATATGACTTGGATCAGGTTGGTTTGACAACCTATGGTGCTAAGCACCTATCAACCAATGGTCAATTTTAGGGTTTTAAGCTGATATCTTCTATAAACCCATGACCTGATGATTGTACTATTGTGACAAACCTATGGTGTTGTCTTCATGACAGGTAATGGTTGGGATCAAAGGTTTTATATGATGGTGAAAACTATGGTCACCTCCTTAGTTCTGGTTTTTTATCAATTAGAAGTTTAATGATCAACCATTAAGTACCCTACTGATCTTATCAATCAATCATGACATTAGCTTAATATTTGATGATGATTAATGAATATAGTGCTGATCTAACAACCTATGGTGACTTAATGGTCACTAATGATGGTGTATCAAGTCTCCAAAACCAATGGTGAGTTAATCATATAGTTGTAGCATGAATTAAGCCTTAGACCAATGGTTTCTTGGGTCACTTGATGCAATGGTCGAACATATACTCTAATTCATGGTTTTAACATATGAACTTGACCCAATGGTCAAGATGTAATGTTTATTCCTCCAATAAAATGGAATGATAGCTAATGTAATATGTTGGTCCTAATAATGTGATTTATATGGTTTCCTTCATATGATCAACTTAAGGAGCTCACTTGTTGACAATGGATGGCTTGTTTTAAATGAATAGTCGATTGTGGGTTTTACCCTACTCTGAATAGAACCCTTGTTGTTGTTAATCAAAGGATGTCTAGGGTTATCTGGTGACTTTTATGGATCACACTCAATAACATCATAGATGATTCATTGTAGTTGTTTACTTATGTAAACGACCAATGGCTTTAACTTTTCCTCATTTAATAGTTAGAAGTTGATGCCTCAATATTCCCATTGTTTTAGGTGAAGCCTATAGTATAATGTTATGATTCTATTGATGGGAATTTTATGGTTCAATGCCTTAAACTTGTAGTACTACCATTTCCCTCATATTATTATGATTGATAATCACCATAATGAATTAATGGGTAACCCTAATGAGGTATAGCTTGTTATACCTAGCTTTAATATAAATAAATGATGGTAATTGGGTATGAATAGTCCTTGAATGACTAATACAATCATGGAGTATGTTCTTATTGTTGTTGAAACCTTAGTATGCTATAACCTGATGGTTACACCTTGATTTATGTGTGGATTCATACTTGAGAATAGTATGGAATGTGATGGTGATGCTTCATCTTATGCATCCATGATCCAATGGGGATGCTGTAATTTAGGGTTTGGGTACGAGTGTTGATTAGTAACATTAATATAATTTATCTTGTGAACCTCACTCTAATGCAAATAGATAAAGATGAGTATTCTTGTTTAACCTTCTTATATGATGGCATGATGGTGAAATAACCTCCTTAATATGATCATAACCTTGATGTGTTAATTGGTGATTATCATAGCCACATGGTTGATACTTTCGTATGCCAAACATGTGCATTATGAATATGACGAGGGTTAATCATATCTAGATTCCTTGCATGTTGATGTAATAAATGAATGTTCTTAATGTTATTATAACCCTGCTATGATTGTTTATGGATATCCCCTAACTCATTAATGGAAAATTATGTTGATCTGGTGTATTATATGTAAGTGATGTTGTTGAGCCTTGTTATAAGGCATGCAAAGATAATGATGATCTTTAAGGGAATACTATGATAGTTTTAATGACCTTTGGGCATGGTTGTGCCCTAAATGAGGTGTAATCCTCTTGTGTTGATAAGGCTTGATACCCTGTGATATTGTGAAAAGGATTTATATCCTGTGATAGTATGATAGTCTTAATGACCTTTGGGCATAGTTCAACCTTGAATGAGGTGTAATCCTCTTGTGTTGATAAGGGTTGATGCCCTGTGATATTGTAAAAAGGATTTATATCTTGTAATAGTAATCAAGTGAAACTCTAATCATGTAGTGCCCTGTTCCATAGATCCATCTGAGTGTCAGAACTTTCTAGATGGTGAAACGAGTATTCCTAAGGAAAACTAGGAGCACATATTTTAAGTATGTGGGGGTGGCAAGTTGAGGATATATCCTTGTCATCCAGAATGCAGGTTGTGGAGGATGGATATGGTCATGCCTCATACATCTGATTTGATTGAGAACGGTTGGGATCATGTCTCAGTGATTATATATGTGACAAGATTGGAGGACAACTGTGATTGTACCTCAGATGGTAGGGTATGCGTACCCACCTCCTTTCACTAGTGTTGTGACCTGTACCAAGGACGGTCTAGGCTATTAGCAGCTTGACCTTATGTGTCACTGTGGTAGACCCGTACTGATAGGGGGCGGAGAAGATCTTAGGGGTACGGGTCTTCCTAGATCTTACATGGAACTGATTTCCACTTAGCAGTGGTCAGTTGGATTTTGAGTGGTATCCTCAAATTCCTTAGGGCATAATAAAAGATGTAAGACAATCATGTAGCATAAATGTTTAGGGTTATACACAATGCTTCATATTGGATGATAACCCTTGTTTTCTTTCTTTTCACTGAGATCATGTATAGTACAATAAGAGATAATAGATATGCTTATGTTGTGGTTATTCTCATGTTGTAAACATGCTTATGTTGTCAAATATACTGACACATATGGTTAAGATGCTACTTCTAGCTATGATTAATATTGCTAGCCATGCCTATGTAAGTAGAAATGGTTAAACTTATAATCATGCCTATGTAGTTCATTATGTTATGATGTTTGTTCTACTTATGATATATATTTGTTCCCTTTAGTTGAGATGCCAATATTGATAGCCATTTTATGTTACTAGACATATTCATGATGTTAGGAATGCTTATTCTACTAGGTTTCTTGTGTTGTTATCAAGGAATATTATGATAGTCAGATTAATGATAATGATTTTTAATAGATGCAATTTGATGATATTTGAGTAGATATCTATCCAAAGAATTTGATTTATTTGTTATCTATATATGCATTGATGATTATACTTGTTGCTAATATTAATTTCTTAATCTATTTAGCATACTTGAACTGTTCATTCTGTTCAATTGATTATTAAATACTCCAATGACGTGTATTTTACTACGCGCTAAAAACGCAAGTGTACGCGTCGAGTAATATAGGCCTTGTGAGGCCCGAGTCGAACTCAGGGATACGTGAATTATTGGAGACTTCTACTAACTAATCGCAATCAGCTAGACCGATTAACAAAGTAGGGTTTTGTTGTTCAAATTAAAAGAAAATAAAAATCAAACAAAAGAAAACAATCGATTAAAGGTTAATTTAATCAATTAAAAGGGATATCTTTAGGATGGCGGTTTCACTGCGAGTCAACATTGTATTAGATTTCATATAATTCCTCACACTTCTCTCTCTATCCGGGTAGTGGCCTGAAAACAGAATTACCCACTGTCGTGGTGTAATTCACTACTTAGATTTAGGTTGATTCCACCGTCGTAGTAATCATTCCCCTAAACTAAGTGCATTATAAATGGTCTCTCAGTTCCCACCATTAATTTTACAACTCCTTTGTCAAGGGTTTTATTAATTAATGTAGAATTCGTCTCTTTTCAACCGTTAATCCTTCTGTCGAAGTGATTAAGGGCATTAATTTATTATTATGGTGATCAAGCATAACAATAGCAATAGAGAAAACGAATTTATACCACGGATGTGAGAGAAAAATATGAATTATCAATATAAAATCATCATACAATGTATCCCCGGGCTACTCCTGGTCCTAAAGATTGAGGGTTTTAGCCTCTCATGTTCATCTTACACGAATACATGGTAGAAATTGGGGAATTCATAAGAAAAACGTGAAATAAATGGGAAAACCCCTGAACGGAGAAGAACCGGTGGATCCTTGGCGTAGAACACAAGCTTTCCCCGCCTGTCGGTGGTGGAAATCGTCTTCGGCAGCGTCCGAATCACCCGGGATGAGCTTCTCGGCCTCCGTTCTCCTTTCTCTCCTCCTCGGCACTCGTGCAATCCAAAATGAGATGATCCTCACGTCTGGGCGGCCGTCATTAGGTATAAGTCCCTAATTAGGTCGTCAAATAACAACAACCGTCCGATCGAAATCAAAACCAATCCAACGCATATCTGCCGGCGTCGATACCATCGACGCGGGTCGATGGTATCGACCCAGCGAATTAGCGGCAGCTTTCCTTTCTTTTATTCTGAGCGCCTGTGGTGATCTCGATACCATCGACTTGGGTGTCGATGGTATCGACTCCTTTAGCGTCGGTTGTTGTCGTTTAGCGACGTTGTAGCTCTCCTTGTGTCGATGGCATCGACTTGCGTCGATGGTATCGACTCCATCCTCGCCAGCAGCCTGTAGACATCTCGATGCCATCGACTTGGGTGTCGATGGTATCGACTCTGTATTGCTCTTCTCGGCTGACAACCTGTGGCTTGGTCGATGGTATCGACATCCGTCGATGGTATCGACGGATGCAGATACTTGTTCTTCCTGAAAATTCACAACATGACCAAGTAAATCCACACAATTTATAATAAGATGATAAATAATGCTCAAAATAGTAAAACAAAGGGGATTTGATATAAAATGATGGCAAAGACCAAATAAAGTGAATTATGCAATAATATCCATGAAAATGAGTAATTAAGGCACAAAACACATATGAAATAGGTCTATAAATGCGACTCAAAATCATTGCATCAAACTCCCCTAAGCTTAAACATTGCTCGCCCTCGAGCAACTAATCCTTAGAATAGAATTGCGAATGTCAACTAACAATCAAAATACCAACCCACATCACGAATGACTCCCACTGGACGTTCTCAAACCGGCCTACCCTAATCACAGAACAGTAATTACCCTATAGGCGACAATAACCATCAATAAAAGAAATTATCCTTCAAACCGATGAACACTATCACATAGGGCAGTTAACATAATAAAGTTCGCCGATTCATCCATGGTGCATCTTGTGATCGCCTAAACTACGTTGCTCGCCCTAACTACCACCTACATGGAAGCAGTCCTCCTTATAATCATGAGTGAGGAGAAAATCACGGTGGGCTACCAATTCGAGCAACGGGTGGATGGAATGGGTGGTTCATGGGAGAATATGGAAGTGTTACACAGTTTCAATATGCATATAACAAAATGCCCTAAATGATGCAAATGCACATTAAGAATGCCCTACTGCCTAAAAGTGGGTGGAATGATGCATGCACTAACCTTCCACCTCAAAAAGAGATAGAAATCTAATTAAGCCACATCATGTACTCAATTCCCCTGTTATACAAGTGATATCATTCCTTTCTCCCTCTTATTCCATTTCCTTCTAAATTCTCTTTTTTTTTCTTTTTCTAATTTTTTTTCTAACATTTTTTTATGTTTTCAGAATTTTTTTGCTTCTTTTTTTTTTCTTTTCCCATATATCCATAATTGCTTAGAGATACATGTATAAGGCCATTTTCTTTCCAATTGGAGATCTTTGCTTTATTTCGAGGGTATGGAACAAATTAGATCACCTATTTAGGAAAACTGAGATACATGGTGTTCTTATGCATGAAAATCATGAAATTGTGAGTGCAACTACATGACATGCACCTAAGGGTAATATGCATGTATCACTATATATTTTTTTCATTCTATGCAAAAACATGAAAATAACAATGCAAAACCTATCTACATGCCATGCACACAAAAGAAATTGAAACTGCACTTTACTTCCAATTCTTGGGTGGATTATAGGAAATGGGGTGGAATGATCACAAGATTAAGTGACTGAACCTTAGAAGAAAATTATGTGTCCCTCCTTACTGACATGTGTAGTAGTTTAAAGGGTTCTTTCTCTTACATCTGATTAAGGTCTCATTACCATTTGATTAGGTTAGGCTCAAACAACCGTTACTATCCACTTTTCATGAGTCAGTGGGGGTGTGAGTATGACATATTGCTACAAAGTTGACATAATCAATCATTTTCATAGAACAAGTTCCCCAAGGACAACCAAGTAAAGCTATCCAAATGACACAGAAAAATTTTAAATTCCCTTAATTTCCCCATGAAAACAACAAGATGACAATTTTTAAGACATCCACAATTACACTAGATAGATGTGGATCCTAAATAAAAACTTAAAATTACAAAAACAAATAACAAAGCAGAAACTAAAAACAACTAAAGAAAAGATAAAAGATAGAGCTGTTCCAGCCACCCCCCTAAGCTTGAATCCGACTATGGCCTCATAGTCAAAAACTAACTTAAGGGTGGAACAGTGATACCCTGATCAATCTTGCGGAGGCGGTGGTGGGTATTGTGGTGCCGTAGGATCCCAAGACGGGTACTCCCCCTGAAAGCTTGGATCATATTGGGTCCTCAGCGGAGGCTGTGGATAGCCTCCAAAGTAGTCTTGACTCCAGTAATGGTCAAAGAAGGGCTCATGTTGCATCTCTATCCGCTGCAACCGGGTGTGCATTTGCTCTTGGTTGGCGAGGATGAGCCGCTCGTTCTCGAACATAGCCCGTTGGTTGTCAAGTATCCAGTTCGTAGTGTCATGAATACCGGTATACATACCCATGTGCTGCAGCTGAGTCTGCTGTATGTCCTGCAACATGGTGTACATCCCTTGCATGGAGTAGGGATCCGCAGCTGGCTGCTCTTGCTGTGGTGATGGCGGCGGGGGATGAGATGATGAAGATGCACCCGGGTGCATCCTAGGACGCTTCCGTGGTGCCACGCGTGCTCGAAGGGGTGTGAAAGCCTCCTCGTCTTCCTCGGCCTCGCCTTCTTGGTCTTCACCTCCGCCTTCTTCTTCGGAGGACTCGATGGCTATGATGGGCCATCGGAAATGCTGCTTGCCCTCGATGTGGAAGACGTCGTCCGGCAGGGATGCCTCCTGGTAAGCTTGGTTGACGTGTTAATGAGCGTACGCCAACCCGTCCCGGATAAGAATGAGGTTTGAACGGTGCAAGTGTTGCACGTTCACCTTACTCCGCGTAGAAATCTGAGTCATGGACTAAAAGTTCAGCCCCAAGTACAGTGCCAACCTGGTGACAAGACCACCAAAGTGTATTGGAGCCTTCCTTGTGCTCCGCTTCACCGCCATGACGCGCTGTAACCAGAATGCTCCCCAGTTGCACTCTTGACGTTTCAGGAGTGCATAGAGAAAGAACATGTCACTCTCCTGAAACTTGCTCAAAGCAAGATCGCTCCGAGCGAAGAAGGTCAAGCTCAGCATCCTATGCAAGACCCGGACGAACGGGTGCTCAAAATCCGCTACCGCGGCATTGTGGTAGCTCACGGTCTTCCCTGTCGGCACTGTAACTAGCTCGGCGAAGATTTTGTCGTAGTCGGTGCGGGCGTCGGTGAACGTGGCGGCTGTGGTTCCAGTTGAAGATGTCGTTGAACTGCTTCAACGTGATGTTGTAATTGTTGTTGAAGAGTCGGAAGGACACCCTTCCCTGGATCCACGTCTGGTCCGATGGTACCACGTCATTTGGTACGACGCAGATATCAAGAGACGCCATGAACTCGGCCACCAGTTCCTTGTATGTGGGCCATTCGCCGAAAAACGGCTGCCCATCCGCATGACAGTCCATCTCATAGAAGCGATTGGTGTGCCGCGCTTGCCCGACCAACACATAGGCCAAGTTGGCCTCGAATCCCAGCTCCCTGATCATTCCCCGGTCCACATACCGGGTGGCCTCGAACTTCCGCTTCATTATCTCCTCGTATACGTTCCTTACATCCATGTTGGCATGAATGAGGCGTGGACGAGAGATGGAAGCGGTTGGAGGAGGAACAAACTCCTCGATCTCCATGGGGTGCGCGCTTGATGAAGATGCTCCGCCCGTATGCACCATGATTGCGAGAAGAATGAGATTGGGAGAAAAGAGCTCGGTGAAGATGGAGAGAAATTCTCCGCTCGGTGAAGATCTTCGCTCGATGACGCTTCTCCGCAGGTGTAGAGGGCTCGGGGGAGTGCTCTGCGCAATGGGAGATACTTGCTCTGAGGGTGTGATGTCATATGACGTTGCAAGTCCCCTTAAATAGACTTGATCGGCGCCCCTGTTGACCCGTCGATACCATCGACGCGGGTCGATGGTATCGACACGTCTCGCGGGTAGCCGCGTCTGTCGCTGGTATCGACGGCTGACGTTTGCTGGATCGAGAAACCCGGATCGCTGACGGGTCGATACCATCGACAGAAGTCGATGGTATCGACGCAGCACCCGGATCGCTGACGTGGCTGTTGCGATCGTCGTCGATGTCTTCATGCGGATCGGTGACATGTCCGTCGATGCCATCGACGGGTGTCGATGGTATCGACTTGCTTTTATTGCGACACCTCCGTTTATTGCATTCAACCTGTGATGATGTCGTTACCATCGACGAGGCCGTCGATGGTATCGAGTTGACTGAGCAAAATTCGTCTGAATATCTCCAGAGATCTCGATGGTATCGACTGGGGTGTCGATACCATCAATACTTTTATTGCGACCTGCCTGTGACCATGTCGATGCCATCGACGGGGCCGTCGATGGTATCGACGCAGTGCGATTTCTGCTGGTGTCAACCTGAACCCATGTCGATACCATCGACTGATGTGTCGATGGTATCGACCCTGCCTGTTCCTGCACATTTAACAAACGGATCAAGGTATCATTTTTAAACTAAAAAGTAAACAAAATAAAAGCAAACTACACCTAACATTAAACTATCCTAATGTACCAATGGTTGGGTTGCCTCCCAACAAGCGCCCTTCTTTAGCGTCTTAGGCTAGACGTCGGTCCTTCTTCTCATTCATGTACAAGTGAAATGAGTTTAACCTCATTCACTTTCCTCTTATAGTTCTCACCAAAGTACAACTTCAAGCGTTGCCCGTTCACCAAGAACGTGGCCTCTCCATCTCACACGAGAATCGCTCCATGCGGTCTCACTTCTTCCACCTCGAAGGGTCCACTCCATCGGGATTTCAGTTTCCCGGGATGCAATTTGAGACGAGAGTTGAACAATAGGACACTGTCTCCTTTCTTGAACGTGCGCATCTCAATGTGGCGATCGTGGATCAGCTTTGTGCGCTCCTTATAAATACGGGCATTCTCATATGCCGTCATGCGTAGCTCATCCAATTCATTCAATTCAAACATTCTTTTCCTCCCGGCCTCGTCATAGCGCAAGTTCAGCCTTCTTAGTGCCCAATGGGCCTTGTGCTCCAATTCTACCGGAAGATGGCACGCTCGGCCATACGCCAACCTAAAAGGTGTAGTGCCTATAGGTGTTTTGTACGCCGTTCGATAAGCCCAAAGTGCATCCGGTAGCAATGCACTCCAATTCTTCCGTGTAGATGCTACGGTCCTTTCTAAAATCTTCTTGATTTCCCTGTTTGATACCTCCACCTGTCCTTGCGTTTGTGGATGATATGGGGTGCCAATGTTGTGCTTGACCCCATATATCTTCAAAAGTGAAGCGAATTTCTGATTTCGGAAGTGTGTGCCTCCGTCACTAATGATCATTCGAGGAATCCCGAACCTGCAGAAAATATTCTCTTTGACGAACCTGCACACTACATTCGAATCATTAGTCCTTGTGGGGATTGCCTCTACCCACTTCGACACATAATCCACAGCAAGCAAAATATAAAGATTTGAATTTGAGGACACAAAGGGTCCCATGAAGTCAATGCCCCATAAATCAAATACCTCGACTTCCTGAAACACATTCAGGGGCATTTCTTGTCTCCTTGAGATATTACCTGCACGCTGGCACGGGTCACACTGCCTAACAAAATCATAGGCATCCCGGAACAAAGTGGGCCAATAAAGGCCGCTCTCCAACACCTTAGCTGCTGTCCGTGAGCTAGCATGATGTCCTCCCGTAGGCGACGCATGACAATGATGTAGAACACTTTCGTACTCTACCTCCGGCACGCACCTGTGAAGAATACCATCCCTGCATTGCTTCAACAATATTGGGTCATCCCAAAAATAGTATCTCAATGAATGGAAGAATTTCTTCTTCTCTTGATAAGACCAATCTTCTGGGATGATCCCGCAAGCCAGATAATTCACAATTTCCACAAACCATGGTTCTTTAGAATCAATTTTTAAAAGTTGTTCGTCGGGAAAAGTCTCGGTAATGGGTATATGCAAACCTTGTTCATCCACCCTCTCTAACCTAGAC
The DNA here is from genome assembly GCA_963693085.1 of Alisma plantago-aquatica. Lineage (NCBI taxonomy): Eukaryota > Viridiplantae > Streptophyta > Magnoliopsida > Alismatales > Alismataceae > Alisma > Alisma plantago-aquatica. The sequence continues at coordinate 382,786,730 of OY856412.1, forward strand.
AAGTGGTCAGCCACCACCTTTTCAATTCCCGACTTGTCCTTGATTTCAATATCGAATTCTTGTAGGAGCAAAATCCACCTAATTAGTCTAGGCTTCGCATCCTTCTTCTCCATTAAATATTTTATTGTGGCGTGATCCGTCCACACAACCACCTTAGAACCCATTAAGTATTGCCGAAATTTCTCAAAAGCAAATACAACAGCAAGTAACTCTTTTTCTGTGGTTGTGTAATTTAATTGAGCATCATTAAGTGTTTTTGAGGCGTAGAAAATCACAGCAGGCTTGTTATCTACCCTTTGCCCCAAAACAGCCCCCACAGCATAGTCAGACGCATCACACATCAACTCGAAAGGTTTTGTCCAATCCGGTGTTTGAACAACCGGAGCCGAAATCAGCTTTTCCTTCAAAACCTCGAATGCGTGAAGGCATTTCTCATTGAAATCAAAAACTGTGTCTTTTTCCAACAATCCCGATAATGGCTTTGCGATTTTTGAAAAATCCTTGATAAAGCGCCGATAAAACCCAGCGTGTCCTAAAAAGCTTCTCACCCCTTTTACAGAATTTGGTGGGGGTAGCTTAGAAATCACCTCAATTTTTACGGGGTCTACCTCTAGACCCTTGCTAGACACCTTGTGTCCTAGCACAATTCCTTCTGTCACCATCATGTGACATTTCTCCCAATTGAGGACCAAGTGTGTGTCCTCGCACCGCTGCAATACCTTATCTAAATTATAAAGGCATTCATCAAAAGACGCTCCATAAACCGAGAAGTCGTCCATGAAGACTTTGAGACACCGCTCCACCATGTCAGAGAAAATGGCGAGCATGCAGCGTTGAAAAGTCGCCGGCGCATTGCATAAACCAAACGGCATACGGCGGTAGGCGAAAGTCCCATAGGGACATGTAAACGTAGACTTCTCTTGATCCAAAGGATCAATAGAAATCTGGTTGTACCCCGAGTAACCATCTAGGAAACAAAAATGCGACCGACCGGCTAAGCGTTCCAAAATCTGATCAATGAATGGCAATGGAAAATGATCTTTCAGAGTTGTGGCGTTCAATCGGCGGTAATCAATGCATACACGCCACCCGGTTACCAATCGGGTGGTGACAGGTTCATTTAGAAGATTTGTAGTGACAGTGATTCCCCCCTTTTTAGGGACTACCTGTGTGGGGCTCACCCACGTCGAATCAGATATGGCATAAATAATCCCTGCAGCAAGCAACTTAATGACTTCCTTTTTGACAACCTCCATCATGCTTGGATTTAGACGTCTTTGAGGCTGTATGACTGACTTGGCTCCTTCCTCAAGCCGAATCTTATGTTGACAAAGTGTAGGGGAGATCCCCTTCATGTCCGCCACTGACCACCCAAAGGCTCCACGGTGGTTCTTGAGCACTATCAGTAGCTGCTCCTCCTCATCCGCACTCAAGTATGCAGAAACAATCACTGGCAACTTGTCCTCCTCAGCTAGAAAGACGTACTTCAGGTGCGGGGGCAATGGCTTTAACTCCAGATCAGGTGGGCAAATAAGGGATGATTGTAGCGGTGGGGGCAGAGTACCCAAATCTTCATAGTGCCTCGTGTAGAAACATGGAAGCATTTGAAGCATTTTGGCGCACTCCTTGAGTGAAGTACTCCGCATCCAATCATAAGCGACATTTAACAAACACGCCTCCAAAGGCAATTCCGGATATGCATCACAGACAGAAGTAATTATCACATCATCCTCCCACGAAGGTGGAATGTCCTCATTCTCATCATTTGGAAACCCGACCGCCTTGCATAAAGAGACAGCTTTTGTTTGCTCCATAAGGTCTACCGCCAAGGTTCCATTGTCTATCCTGCTCATCACATGGGCCATATCTAAAAATGGCTTCCCGAGACAAAGTGAGATATTGCTTTCCACATGCTTCACCATGTTGCACTGTGCCTTTGCTTTAGTAGATGTATTGCTGTTGGGCATGACCATCTCAAAGCGATCATCCGCAATGCCTAAGGTCAAGCGACCTCTCCCCATCTCCAAGATCATGTCAGCTGTAGCTTGAAATGGGCGACCAAGAAGTAACTCATTGCCGTGTTCGTCCTGCATCTCCATCACAACAAAATCAGCGGGAAAAACAAAGCGGTCTACCTTTACCAAAACATCCTCACAGATTCCATATGGTTTCACCACAGAATTATCGGCCAATTGGATAGTCATATTGCTTGGCCTTGACTCCTTCAATTCAAGTTTCTTGAATGTAGAAAGGGGCATCAGATTGATGCTTGCCCCGGAATCACAAAGCGCTTCGCCAAATTTGAACTTCCCGATAAAGCATGAAATATTGAAACACCCGGGATCCTGTCGCTTTGGCGGCAAAGTGCCCATAATAAAAGCACTCACTTGCTCCTTCAATACCACAACCTCAGTGTCGGGTATCTTCCTCTTCTTGGTGATTACATCTTTAAGAAACTTTCCATAAGACGGGATTTGTTCAATTGCCTCTAACAAGGGAATATTCACAGATAACTTCCTAAAGCTGTCCAGAAATTTTTTAAACTGCGCATCCACCTTTCTTGCTTTTGCACTATTGGGATAGGGAACCGGAATGGTATGTGCCCTTTGATGAGGTGGCACATAGGGAGTTAATTTCTGTGGTTCCTCCTCAGTGGCTTGTCCTTCCTTACCATCTTCGGTTGTGTCATCAATTTGCTCTATGACTGGTGCGGGCTGCTCCTTAGCGGTTGCTTCTTCGACTGTGTCCTGCGGTGTGCTTGTGTCATCCGCCCTTGGATTAAGCACCTTCTTACCGCTCCTCAACAAGATGGCCTTGGCCTGTTGGTTTCCCCCGGGAACATTGGTGTTTCCCGGAAAACCCGGATGTGCCGGCTTCTTCAAGCTTGCAATCTCCGCTGCCATCTGTGCCATGGAAGTCTCTATAGTCCGCATCTGAGCCCCGTGGCTCTGCAACGTCTGCCCGAACTGGTTCATGAATTCACCCTGCTCCTTTATTTGCTGCCCAAAAGTGTTCATCAACTCTTGATTTTGCTTTATGACTTGATTGAGCAACTCTGTGCTCTTGTCCTCCGTGACCGGTGCAGGTTTGGCGTCCGGATCTTGCAGGAAGTTGTTTGGATCCTTCCATGAAAATTTCTTGTCCTTCCGCCATGAGTAATCGTTGTTCCTGTACCCCTGCTGTTGCCTCATATACTTGACCTGAGCCTCATCCTTGGACTCATTGTCTTCCTTCTGCAGCAACTTCTTTGCGAGAAGATCCATCTTCTCATTCAGCTCTCTCATTTCCTTTGACTCACTGGCAACTCTTGCTTGCTCAACTGGGCCTCTTTCCCTTTCTCCCCAAGATTGCTTTCGTGCCATATTCTTCAATATTTCCCAGCATCTTGTATCAGTGTTGTTTAGAAAGAATCCAGAACCGGCCGAGTCCAAGTTGCTTCTATCATGCTCAGAGAGAGCAAAGTAGAAGATCTTCACTTGGGTTTCCTTGTCCAATCCATGATGTGGACATCTCCTCAACATGACTTGAAATCGCTCCCAAGTCTCAGAATAGGTTTCACCCGCCTGTTGGGTGAAATTGTGGATCTTCCGGATCATATCATTGGTCTTCTCAGGAGGAAAGAACCTCTCGAAGAAAACCTCCACCATGTGATCCCATGATTCAACAAACTCGTCGTCGAGGTTATGAAGCCACTCTCTTGCCACTCCAGCCAAGGAACTCGGGAATAACTTGAGATAGAGCACATCCTGCAGAAATCGATCTATCTTCACCATATCGCAGTTCTCCACAAACTGACTAATGTGTGCCACTGGATCTTCATTTTTCAGTCCGTGAAATGCATTGGATTTGACCAAATTAATCAGTGCTGGGTCGATCTTGTATGTAGGTATGTTTAGCCCCTGTTTCTTTATAGGCCCCTTTGATGCCGAGGAAGAAGACGCCTTGATCTTCTCCCATATTGTCTGTGCTTCAGCCATTACTTCTTCTTGTTCTGGCTCAGATTTAGAATGTATATCACTGTGGTGTTCCTCCTCGTAGTAGTCCTCGTCCTCTGGTCCCGCAGGTGGAACCTCAGGTGTGCGATTCACGTGGTCTCGACTACGTGTGTGCACCATGCAAAGTACCTGAAATATGGAAATAGGGGTTCAGTACAATGCTTTGAACGAGTCAACACAATTATAGAGAAATAAAGGAATTTTTGAAATTGTTTTAAAATTAAATAAAAAAAATGTGGCCTAGAATGGCCGCTCTTAGCACTCAAAGTGCCAATAATTCGTCGTTTCCCCGACAACGGCGCCAAAAACGTGACGTGTATTTTACTACGCGCTAAAAATGCAAGTGTACGCGTCGAGTAATATAGGCCTTGTGAGGCCCGAGTCGAACTCAGGGATACGTGAATTATTGGAGACTTCTACTAACTAATCGCAATCAGCTAGACCGATTAACAAAGTAGGGTTTTGTTGTTCAAATTAAAAGAAAATAAAAATCAAACAAAAGAAAACAATCGATTAAAGGTTAATTTAATCAATTAAAAGGGATATCTTTAGGATGGCGGTTTCACCGCGAGTCAACATTGTATTAGATTTCATATAATTCCTCACACTTCTCTCTCTATCCGGGTAGTGGCCTGAAAACAGAATTACCCACTATCTTGGTGTAATTCACTACTTAGATTTAGGTTGATTCCACCGTCGTAGTAATCATTCCCCTAAACTAAGTGCATTATAAATGGTCTCTCAGTTCCCACCATTAATTTTACAACTCCTTTGTCAAGGGTTTTATTGATTAATGTAGAATTCGTCTCTTTTCAACCGTTAATCCTTCTGTCGAAGTGATTAAGGGCATTAATTTATTATTATGGTGATCAAGCATAACAATAGCAATAGAGAAAACGAATTTATACCACGGATGTGAGAGAAAAATATGAATTATCAATATAAAATCATCATACAATGTATCCCCGGGCTACTCCTGGTCCTAAAGATTGAGGGTTTTAGCCTCTCATGTTCATCTTACACGAATACATTGTAGAAATTGGGGAATTCATAAGAAAAACGTGAAATAAATGGGAAAACCCCTGAACGGAGAAGAACCGGTGGATCCTTGGCGTAGAACACAAGCTTTCCCCGCCTGTCGGTGGTGGAAATCGTCTTCGGCAGCGTCCGAATCACCCGGGATGAGCTTCTCGGCCTCCGTTCTCCTTTCTCTCCTCCTCGGCACTCGTGCAATCCAAAATGAGATGATCCTCACGTCTGGGCGGCCGTCATTAGGTATAAGTCCATAATTAGGTCGTCAAATAACAACAGCCGTCCGATCGAAATCAAAACCAATCCAACGCATATCTGCCGGCTTCGATACCATCGACGCGGGTCGATGGTATCGACCCAGCGAATTAGCGGCAGCTTTCCTTTCTTTTATTCTGAGCGCCTGTGGTGATCTCGATACCATCGACTTGGGTGTCGATGGTATCGACTCCTTTAGAGTCGGTTGTTGTCGTTTAGCGACGCTGTAGCTCTCCTTATGTCGATGGCATCGACTTGCGTCGATGGTATCGACTCCATCCTCGCCAGCAGCCTGTAGACATCTCGATGCCATCGACTTGGGTGTCGATGGTATCAACTCTGTATTGCTCTTCTCGGCTGACAACCTGTGGCTTGGTCGATGGTATCGACATCCGTCGATGGTATCGACGGATGCAGATACTTGTTCTTCCTGAAAATTCACAACAGGACCAAGTAAATCCACACAATTTATAATAAGATGATAAATAATGCTCAAAATAGTAAAACAAAGGGGATTTGATATAAAATGATGGCAAAGACCAAATAAAGTGAATTATGCAATAATATCCATGAAAATGAGTAATTAAGGCACAAAACACATATGAAATAGGTCTATAAATGCGACTCAAAATCATCGCATCATCCAACTTCTTAGTTACCTATTATTTAAAATTTTGTAATCAATAAGCATTGTCGGAGATTATATCGCTTGCTGGGACATGGGTCTCACCCTTGTGGTTTGCCACATCTTTTTAGGTAATCGGAAGCGATGTGAATAGAACCGTGGAAGTAAAGAGGAGCTATAGTAATGAATATTTGAGAAAGTTGATTAGATGTCTAATGTTTCCTAGAGTCATCCATGTACTCTCAAGTCCAGGTAGGAAAAGTTTATATATGGTGCTTCAAACGAATCATACTTTTGTTAGCATATAATGCTTGTGTGTGACATATAAAAATATTGTTCTCCTGTGTATATATGTTGTGACTAAGTCGATAGAACAATTTGTATCAAATTCTTGTCATAGTATGGTTACAAGAAAGATATTGGGCTCTTATGCAAATGTTTCTGAGCGGGTGTTGACGTTGAAGTCGGTTTTAATTTACCCATATTTTTGGGTATGTGATTAATTAGTGATTTGACAAAGTGTTGAAGAGGTTCAACATTGAGAACTCAAAGAGAGGAATCCTTCAGATGTCTCGTGGAGTTACTATTTCTAGAGATCAATGTTCCAATTCTTGTGAAGAAAGGGAGTGCATGAGTAAGATTCCAAATGCATAGGCAATTGGATCTATCGTGTATGCAATGTTATGTACTCGTCCATATGTATGGTATGCCTCAAGAATGACAAGAAGATATCAATCAGATCTCGGTGAGTGTCATTGGACTATCGTGAAGAACATCCTTAAGTACTTGAAAGAACTAAGTTAGTTCCTTTTCTAAAGTAGAGAGGAAGAGTTGGTAGTAAAGTATTACACTGATGCAAGCCTCAACGCTGACAAAGATGACTACATATAGCAGTCAACATTTGTGTTTTGCCTAAACAATGGAGTTGTGAGCAGGAAGAGTTCCAAGAAAGATATATTTGTGGATTCTACAATATATGTCTAGTATATTTCTACATCCAATGCAGCAAAGGAAGTTGTTTGGATGAAGAAGTTCATTTCTAAACTTGGGGTGGTTCCAAGCATCAGTTATGCAATTGAGCTATATTGTGACATCAATGGAGCTATTATAGAAGCTAAGGAACCACATACAATATGAGGAATACAATCATTATCCTTTGGAGCCAAATTCCTTTTCTAGGAATGTTGTATCCCTGGAAACAAACACTTTATTTTCAAATGTGTTATACAAGTAGTATCCCTTGATTTCTTTGGGATATCCAACAAAATAACATTATTAGAACTAGGGCCAAGCTTTTAAGGAATCATTTTCTTTTCACATAAGCTTCACACCCCCCAAATCCTCATTAAAAAAAATTGGGACGCTTCCTGGTCCATATCTCATATGGTGTCTTTTGAACCAATTTATATGCAACACGGTTAAGTACAAATATTGTAGTTTTTAGAGCATGCCCCCAAAAGGAAGTCAGAAGAGTAGAAGAATTTCATTATTGATTATGCCATGTCTAGTAATGTGTAATTCCTTATTTTTGATACACCATTATGTTGTGGTATTCCGAGTGGATTCCATTGTGATAAGATACCACAGTCTCACACAAGGTCCTCAAACTCTTGGCTTAGGTATTCTCTACATCGACCTGAATGAAGTGTCTTAATAGTTTTACCAAATTAGTTTTGTACTTCGTTCATGAACGCCTTGAAATTTTCAAGGTTATATGACTTATGTTTCATAAAGTAAACATAAACATACCTACTTAAGTCATCAGTAAAGGTAGAGAAGTACTGATAACCACCTCTAGCATTTGTTCTAATAGGGCCACTGACATCAATATGCATGAGTCCTAATAGATTACTTGCCCTCTCACTATAACTAGTTAATGGAGCCTTTGTGATAATTCCCAATGAATAAGATTCACATTTCTCTATTGATTTGAAATCAAAAGAGTCTAGATAACAATCTTTATGGAGTCTAGAGATGTGTTTCTCATTAATATACCCTAGACAACAATGCCAAATGTATGTTTGGTATGAGTTATGGAGTTTTTGTCTTTTATTATTTACATTGTATACCCTTGTCTCTAGATCAATTAAATATAGGCCATAAGACATAGGGGCATTACCATAAAAGAACTCATCTTTATTAATCAAGCATCGACCATTATTTATAAGAAATTTGAATCTATTCTTGTCCAAACAAGATATAGATATGAAGTTCCTATTAGTGGCAAGTACATAATATCAGTTCTCCAACTCTATTACAAATCCACTTGGATGAGATAACTCATAGGTTCCAACTGCACTTGCAGATACTCTTACTCCATTAGTAAGACGTAGTTCAACTCACCTTTCAATAAAGGTCTACTTATTATCATATCCCTCATATTTGAGAAAATGTGAGATCCACATCCAGTATCAAGTACCCAAGATAAATAAGTAGTGAAGTTGATCTCAATTACGTATATATCAAAAGTAGAGATCTCTATACCTTGCTTCATCTTTCTAGGTTTCCTTAACTCTCTTGTTATTTTGAGTGAAGAAGACTTGGACTTCATCATAGCCTCCAAACACTTCTTAGCCTGGACTTTGTGATTGGCCTATATTCCATTGATCACGGATCATGGATTTGTGCTTCTTCATTTGTGCCTCAATATTTATCAACATCCCAAGCTACCCAGACAATAGTTTAGCCAAGTTACTCAGGTGGTAAGACTTGATAAATTGGTTGTATGATTTAGACAATGATTGTAGAATCATATATGTGGCCAACTCTTGAGCTAAAAAAAATCCCAATCTGTATAGATGTTTCACATGCCCAATAATATTGAGCACATGGGACTCTACTAGAACATTGTTTGTTAGGTTGCTCTCAAACAACACATAGAGACAATATTTTTTGGTCGGTACACATAGAGACAATATGCCTTTCATTTTTTTATGCAACTCATAGTTCATATAGCTTAGCAAGGTCTTTGATATCTAAGACATCATTGTCATGCTTCAAGTAAGCATCTATTTCAACCTTAGGCACATATGGACCAGATTACACTGGCACTGGTGTTTTAGGGAGATAGAGAACACTTCTCAAAGTCATGAACTAGTTATGAAAGTTTATTCCATTTAGATTTCCCTTCTCAAGGACTGGTTGCAATTATTGTGTGTTTTTAATTTATATCTAAAGAGTAAAATTTGCATTTCATCAAAACATTTTTTATTTGATTTAATAATGTTGATGATATTAATTTATCCTTTAGATATTTTTTCTCCCATAGTTTTCTTCAAATTGATAGCCCCCACATATCCATTTAGAAGATTGTAGCGTACAACTTTCTAGTGAGCCAAGATCCATATTTCATCAAATCATGAGTCAACTTTGGTTGATCATCCACAACATGACTATATAGGTACGCAACTTTTTCCAATTGCATCTAAATGTAAATCTTAGATAGATGGTGTCCACAACTCTTTGACATAATCCATCTTTATTCTTCTAGGTTCTTAATCTCATTAATCTCACCTAGTTAAGTCTGACCCAAAATCCAACATGATTGAATATGTTCCTTCCTTTGGTAGATCTACATCTACAATCACACTTACATGCTCACCATACTTTGGCATAAACTACGCTTATGTGATCAAGCTTTTAATTTTGTTTCTTATGAAAAACATCAAAGACATAATATTATACTGAGGGGATATATATATATATATATATATATATATATATATATATATATATATATATATATATATATAATGACCACATACATATATGTATCATATACATACAATATCCTATAAATAAAAATATGTAGTTAAAAGATAAGCAATGGTTATGGTCCAACTATTGTAGTTCCTATGAGACACAAGGAATTACTGCCACTTAAGGTCTACATCATATGTAACAACCTATTTTTGATGAAGATACATTCTCTAACCAATTCATATTGAGTGGTTCAACTCTTCAACGGATCGATTCATCTCCTGATCGATCAGTTGGTCTCACAAATCTGTCCTCTAGTCTTCGGTCCAAACATCTTCTAGACACCTCTAGTCGATTGATTGGGCCACCAACTAATCGGTTTGTCTCATCCTGTTAGTAGGCCACCTCGGTCCTCTAGCTGATCGGTGTGTCTACTAAAAGAGAATGTTCATCTAGTGCAGAACATTTCTTCTTTCACATAACAAGAATTAAAATTGTCCTTCTTGGTATTTAACATATTACATGGTAATAGGGAATCCTCGAGCTACATTCGAGGGGAGCATCGGATGAGAGGATTAAAGCTTTTACATATGGAAGAGAAGATAGAGGCTTGACAAGCAAACTGAGATAAAACATGAATAAATAACCATTCAACTAAGCAAAAGATCTTGGGTTATAGGCCATGGACATGCTAACATCCACCAACAAAACCAATTTTAGGGTTACACATATAAACTATATATATATATATGTGTATATATATATATATATATATATATATATATATATATATATATATATATATATATATATATATATATATATATATATCAACCATATAGGGATTGTATGTGGTCTTTAATCGGTTATGTAGATTAATCATTTAAATATTCACATCACATGTAACAAATAAGTGATTGATACAAAAATATGATCATATTGATTGAATCCCAAAACATGCTACATAACCTGGCTCTAATACCACTGTAGGGAAATGTGTGTTGGTATGTATGCCCAGAGAGCCAATCATATGATGATTGGGATATGACATTAGATACCTAATTTGATAATAATAAAGGCAAGCTTCCAATTTATTTTGTATATTTAGTTATGAGATAATGGATTACATAATAAATGTCAAGAGAATGATATTTCTCAATGGCATATGTCTTCAAGTACATGACTTGGAAGAATGAAATCATACGAATGAGAAGAGTGTTGGGTTTTACATGGTCAGTGTAGGCAGTGGAAACAAAAAAAAACTTGACCATAAACCCATAACAAGCAGATCACATCAATATCTATGTAATGGGAAGGATGTCTTTAGTGAGTTATACCTGGTCTTAAGGCTTGCTCAGTGACTATACCTCACAGCAAGTGCGGTCTTCAACCACCTATCTTCGATAGCATCTATGCATCTCGTGGTCTTAAAATGGACTGTGGTTGATTGTTGTCCTCCTAAGCGGCAAAAGTCTCCCACCTCTATAGATAGTCCACATGGACTACTAGGAACTCTAGTCATCCTGAAGAACAAACTAGAAGGAGTTGTCCCCTTCTGTCAGCGTACTAGTCACCGACACACTCTCCCACAACTAGTTGCTTTTCTATAGTTGTCTTTCCCTCATTGTTCCTCTTAGGACGGGTAGGACTTGCTTGGACTCTCTCGGTTACCACAACCAAAGAGGACAACAACTTTGCATATCAACTGATGTTTTGAGATATGTCTCTAGAGAAGCCCCCTGTACCCCTCTATTTATAATAGAGGACATGGTCAGGGTTCCAAATATGTGTGGGAGTAGAAGGATCCCGAATTTCCATCAACAATTTGTGGTGTGACAGGCGAACCGGCCATTTCAGAACTAAAATGGTCGTACGAAAAGGCGAGTTGATCAGTTCACTAGTGAATCAGTCAGTTGGGAGTGTGAACTGGTCGGTTCACCCAGTGAACTGGTCATTTCACTTCCCAGACTTGTTTGCAATTGACTTTCCTTATTCATTTCTAATTAACACAAAGACTAATTCTTGTCCACATCAAATGCAATCCTGAAACATGGGTTTTTATAAAGGTGATGATTGGGTGACTTTGACACATGGGTATTTTTTGTGTGGAAATAGGTAAATATATTCCCAAAAGAAAAGGTATAGCAAGCTATACATTACAAGTCAAAAAACAAAAGTATACATGGGCTGGACTCTACAAAATGCCCCAGTGTAACCTGGCTAGAGGGCCAATCCCATTGTGAAGGCCTCTTTTGGCTTTGACCACCACACCTAAGTCTCTAGCCACTAAAAAGAAAATGTTAGTATCCTGAGATCTGGCGTGTACCACCTGGTTCCTTACTTTCAAAACATTGAAACAAATGTTGGTGAAGCAAAGACCTCCAAAAGCCATATCCTTATCATTGTTGCACTTTGTTTTTATCTGCTCCATGGTATTTACCAGGCTATCAGACCTGAAGGCTCCCCATCCATTATTTAACCACATCAGTGCCCACATATGTTTGACCTTACTACACTTGTGGAACAAATGCTCATGGCTCTCGTCTTATAGGCAGAAGCTACAACCTACATTAGTATTGATTCCCCATCTTATCAACCTGTCTTTAGTGAGAAGCTTACCAAGTAAGGCTTTGTAGCAGGTCATTCTCCATTTAGGAACATGCCCATTCCCCCATAGAATCTTGTACCACGAGACTTGCTCAGCCGAGACTCTATGGATCCATGGTTTCTACTATCCTAGGAACTTGTAGAGACCATTGCCATCCACCGAGTACATATGGCCCACCTGATTCCAGGAAGACACTAAGGCATCCCAAATTCTGGATGAATTAGCACAAGGTTGTAGTACACTACCATATCAGATTCTCATCCACTTGTCCAAAACACCCTCCTCATCATAAAGAAATCTGTCGAGCCTACGTAGGTTTCCTGAAGTGTCGATGTCCTCCACTTTGTTGATGTTCAGGCCCACATGTTCATACGTTCTAGAAATCATCTCCCAAGAAACATTTTGTGACTTCCCACTCCATATGAAGTTAGTAATCAATCTAGTAATGCTACTGGTAGTCAGGTTTGGAAGGATGCACATCTTGCTCCAGAATCTCACCATCATTTGGATGACTGATCTTGTCAACATGACTCTCCCTACCATTGACATATGGATACCCTTCCATCCTTCGAGCTTGTTTCTGATTCTATCCAAGCACATCATGTAATCGCCAGAGAAACCCCCCCCCCCCACAATAGGTACTCTAAGGTACCTTGTGGGAAGACGGCCACACCTCAGACCAGTCGCCCTATTGAGTCTCCCTCTTCTACTATCATAGGATTCTGAGAGGTATACCCAAGATTTAATCTCACTAATGTATATTCATGTTGCTCTACCGAATTGTTCAAGGAGTTTTTTGAATTACGTCAGTCTATGAGCATGCCCCGTAGAAAAAAGCATTATGTCATCTACAAATATCAGATGGCTTTTGACTTTAGTTCCTTTGATTTTGAAAGTTCTAATGGTGTTCCTTTGCTTAGCTGCTTTAATCATCGATTTCAGGCCTTCCATCACCAGTGTGAAGATGAGGGGGGACGAGGGATCTCCCTGTCGTAGCCCATTTGTCACCCTTAACATGCCCACATGCCCTCGATTCAAAAGAACTGAGAACGAGGTTGTTGTAACACATTGTTTGATCAGATTTATCCACCTGCAAGAGAAACCCATAGCCACCATGATATCCCACATAATGTCCCAGTGTATGTGGTCATATGCCTTTTTTAGATCAATCTTGATGCACTCCTTGGAATTGGACATCTTGGTGTTGAACCCAGTGAGGAATTAGCCGCCAAAAGAGTGCAATATGCTATTTTCTGGCCCTTGATGAAAGTACATTGCTCCTCAGAGATGATGCTAGGCAGCCACTTCTTTAGTCTCCCTGCAAGCAACTTAGCCCATACCTTATTGATAGTAGAGAAACACGAGATAGGTTTGTAGTCATTAATGTCTCTGGCATTCTTCTTCTTGGTATGATATTGATGAAAGTGTGGTTCGCTGCCCAGACCATATTCCCACCTTATAGAATCTATCTGATCACCCTTATGACATCATGCTTTATATACTCCCACATATAATGGAAAAACTTGTTGTTGAAACCATCTGGCCCGGGGGCCTTGGAAGCATTGATGGAGAAGACTGCAACCTTTATTTCTTCTTCATCTGCATACCCACACATGTCCACATTCATTTCACTTGTTATCTTCATCATAGGGTAGATGGAACCATGTATGATGCGATTAGGATCCACCTGTTGGTTGTATAGATTTTCAAAGTAGTTTATCATGATATTTATTCATTCCTCTCTGCTTTCAACTATTTCACCCCTCTCATCAATAAGTTGATGTACTATCTCTCTCATTTCCTTCTTCCTCACCGCCATGTGGTACATTTTTGTGTTTATTTCGCCATCCTTGATCCACTTGAGCCTACTCCTCTACCACATAAACATCTCTTTAGCTTTTAGGATCTTAGTGAGTTTGTCCTCCACTCTTAACCATTCCTCAACTATCTCATCATTATCTAGGTTTTCTCTTACCTCCCTTGCTACTTCATTATATTGCTCTCTAGCAGTTTTAACACAATTTTTCAAGTTTATGACCTCTTTAGACCACTTCCTTATCCCCTTCTTGGATGCCTGGAGTTTCTTCATAATCACATAGAGGGGGTTACCTGTTACGGCATTGTTCCATGCCTTTTGCACAGCCTGCTTAAACCCCATCCACTCGCACCACCAATTGCAAAACATGAAGGGTCCCACCACCATTGGTTTGGGGGTTAAGTCAAGCTTCATCCAGCTGTGGTCAATCATAGGGTCTGACCCATGTTTGATCACTACAAAAGGCCAAACTTTTAACCATGCTTGGTTGACTAAGCCCCTATCCAGGATGCTAGAGATCCTTTTTCCCCTGCCTTGTTTGTTCGACCAGGACACTCTTCCTCCAATTTGACACATGGGTATTTACTGTGAGTGATAGATATAGGATTTCTCCCTCCTATATGGAGTATGATATCCTAGGCCTCTTGATTAGTGAGACTGAGAAAAGTATGGCCATACATATGTGAGTCAATATGTTGAGCTCACATATATCTCATGTTGTATGCTCTGGTTCAGGAAACAAGATTGAATAATAATGAGGATGACTGCTCCATTTCTCTAGTTCAATCTGGATATCAGTCACAAAGGAACTATACAAACATTGTGACACCATACACATATTGTAGGTTGAAGTTGTCCCCAACTTTCCATTTCACTTGCGTAGCAATGATGTGTGACTAGGCACCACTATTTGCATATGATGTCATAAGCTAGTTATGGACATTCACTACCAATGTGATATGAGACCTATAGGGTCACACACATAGAACTCATCTAGAAGAGGATTTTGATCTTGAATGATAATTGAATTGATTACTAAAGTGTTTAGGTATTTAAATTCAAGCAAGGGATCAGCTGATTAGACTGCCAAACGATTGGTTCAAGTGTTGAGAGTGTTGTTTGGAGTGTCAGGAAGATTGCATTGTACATTGGTTGGAATTCAGCCTGACCAGGGTTGCGAAACGGCTGTCTGGCTTGTGCAAAATGGTTGTTTGACTTGGTGCAACACGACCATCTCACTTGCACCAAATGGCCGTTTGGTTTGGTGTGAGACACCCATCTCACTAGCACCAAACACCCATTTTGGAGGTACGTCAAGTTGAGTACTAATTGAAATTGAATTACCAACATATGTATAGAACTAGAAGGTCCAAAATGGCTATTTTGCATAGCTAAATGACTGTTTTACATGTGAGATGACCTTCTTACTGGGTGATATGATCGTTTTGTAGCACACAGGTTGTGCAACTCCCATAAAAGTGGCAAAAATTCAAGATCTACTTGTCCTTTTAACTCCCACTTTAGTCCCGCATTGCCCGCGGACTGGGAACCTTGACCCTAACCCCTCCTATTTATAGAGGGGTATTGAGGGCTTTGCATAGAACAACTACTACATAGACAATTGAGAATTAGTTTCTCTGATAAGTGTTGTCCTCTCTGGTTGTGGTAATCATGAGAGCCCAGGCAAGTCCTACCTGATTAGGGAGGGATAGCCATGAGAGAGAAACAACTGAGGATCATTGTTGTGGGAGAGCATACTGGTGACTAGTACTCCAAATGGAGGGACAAATACTTCTTATCCATTCTTGCAGGATGACATGAGTTCTAGTTGGTCTGTGTGAACTACTCTAGAGGTAGGAGTTTGTTGGTTGATGCTAAGAGGGAAACATCAACTCACAGTCTATCATCAGATTTGAGGAGCCACTGTAGTAGTTGTACGAGTCTAATGTCTATGGAGGAGCAGTCAGACAAGTCCGAGTGTGACTTGGAGATACACAACCACCGTCCAAGACAGAGTGCACATCTACATCGAAGAGGATTGTCATTGTACTTTCTCCAGGACTAGGTATATGAAATCATCCTTCCCTTTACATAGTTATTGACGCGATCTGCTGGTTAATGGGATATATGTCAGTAAAATTTTTGCTTTCATTGCCCACCTGATGTCGTATTTCCAGATAGTGGTATCAGAGCAATGTCAATTAATTATGTTTTGGGATAACCGATATGATCAGATTCTGGTTTTACCATGTTTATTTATTGCATGCGATGTGAATATTTAAATTTATTGATGTGCAAGTTTGTCTAAATCACCACATAAGAACCCAAACTAATATATATATAAATATATATATATGCAATTACACACATTGCCATAAATCAGTTTTGATGGTGGATGTAAAACATGGTTCTTGTGAAAGACTGGATTTTGTCTTAAATTTGAGGATGAAATTTCTTTTATGGTGTATAGGATGTGATAGAGTGAACTTTTGATGTTCTGGAGTGCCCTATTGGATAATCGTGTTCATGGATTTCATATTTGAATGATTGTTTTAAAAGTATATACATATGCATATGGGGTGAAATGATTGTTCTTGTATGATATCTTTCTTGATTTTTCCATACTTATGGCTATGAACACATGAAACATAATATATTTGCTCCATTCTATGAAAGCACTAAACTCTTTGGTAGTGCATTGCTTGGAAGTGACTTAACTCTTTAGTAGTCGATCACATTGTACATATGATCTAACTCTTTGGAAAGATATCATAAAGGCCTTAATCTTGAACTCCTTGAGAGTCAATAGAATGCATCAAAACCATCAACAGTCAATGCATGGATATATAATGGAAAATGAGGTTAAAATATGTATTCTTTTTTGTTAATGAACATCTTTGTGCAAGTATATGTTTTTTTTTATGTTTCTTTATAATTGCCTAGTAATAGTTTTATCTTGTTGCCAAGCTTAGCAATGAGAGGGTATATAAAAAGACAGGTTGGTGTACTCAGTACAATATTCTTGAATATTGTGCTGACGTGTACCACATGTAATCTTTTTTTAGGTTGTGGACATGTGATCTAGAAGAACGAGTATAGTTGAGAGTTGTATGGAGAGTTGATGTACAAGTGGAGATGTTGTCTTAAGATCTTGTTGTTTAGTGGTAGTACATGTATGTGTAGAAGTTTGTTGTTCAATATCTAATATCAAATGTTGTAACAATTCATATTGTAATTATATGTTGAATGGTGAACATGTGTTGTGTGGTTTTATTATTGTTCATGTGCATGTGCTACTATTGTTTTCTTCTAGCTTCCTATGATTTTCTTCTGCTTAGCCTAATGTGTGGGGTTAAAATTGGGATTCTTGTTGAGGTGAGATTTCAATTTGGACGTTACACATCAAATTACATTTTAGAAAATGTGAGGACGTCAGGGGTGGTATCAGAGCATGAAAAATAGCAAAGCCTGACATTTTCTCATTATGCAACTGAAACTAAATCAAACTTTGAACATAAAAAATCTTTAGGGTTAGATTAGTCATCTTATAGAGACTAGATCTGACCTAGCCTCTAGGTTAGCACCTAGATGTCTGAGAACTAGGTCTAGACTGGTTCATGTTGTATAGCAGCCCCTTAGGTGTTGTTCTTTCTTTATAGTGTAGCGGTATGGGACGTTGCATTATTTGTAAATGATGTGCATCAAGGGAAGAGAAATCCTAGACATATAGCGCTCATTGTATAGGGTAGCTACACTAGTCTACACCATGTTATCACCCTTTTCACTAGTTTTCATGACATTGTACTCTCTACTATGTGTGGGACACTTGTTTCTGGGTTTGGTTTTTTATTCCAATCAGATCAGACCTCGATAGTTTTCTCTGACGCTTGTTTTATCAGAGAAAAACTATATCATATTTTATTATATATGTAAGTATTTAAAAAAATGTGTCCCCACACATGTATGAGTAGGAGGTGGTCATGCAACCTAGGTGAAAGTGAATGACATCAGTCTAGAAGAGAGAATAGTTCTAGATTAAATGTCTAGAGCCTTGTTAGAATTAATAATAGATCCAATAGATGGAATAAGAATAGATGACGATCTAAGATGTATAAAGATGATATAAGATAGTTTATGATGATATATGTTTGTCTTTAAGGAATTAAGTTTAGTTTTGAGGATGCAAAATGAGTTTTGATTATTCGAGTAACTAGGCTTTTATGAGATAAGATATGTTAAGTTAAGACAAGGATGTGCATCAGAAAGACCCTCAATTTCTTTTATGAAGTAGGACCTCTAGTGTTTAGGACTAGTTTTGAGGTTAACTCCAGAGAGAGTGAGACCCATAGGGAGAAGGTCAGAGAACCTAAACTCCAAAATATGAGAATGATGAGAAATATGTGATATGATATGTCCTAAACTAGATTACTCCAGAGTGATTGAGTTGAGTTGTTTTATGCATGATTCCTATAGCCTTGCTGAACCCTAGATGTCCTTGGGAGTTTACCAAACCCTAGAGACAAAGC
Organism: Alisma plantago-aquatica; assembly: GCA_963693085.1. Taxonomy (NCBI): domain Eukaryota; kingdom Viridiplantae; phylum Streptophyta; class Magnoliopsida; order Alismatales; family Alismataceae; genus Alisma; species Alisma plantago-aquatica. Next base: position 382,805,286 of record OY856412.1, read on the forward strand.
GATGCTGGTTATATGTGCATATGTGAATATAAATATGAGAACCTACCATCTGGGTGAGGGAGACAGAGTCCCAAGACCCTGGAGGAGGTAATTGTGCAAATTTTGGTAAAGCATCAAGATCAGGTTGATGGTACCTTGTAGGAATCTAGTGGAGGTGTATATAACAGAGTTTTGGGTAAGAATTTATCATGGGTAGAGAACCTTTGAAGTGAATGTCATAGCATGTTTTAGTTTGTGCATATCTGGCTAAAACTTGTAAGGCTATCACTAGTGCCAATGAGGTAATCCGAGAACCCTAGACTAAGATAGGACAGATAAAGTACATGCATATGAGATACTCATAGAGTTGAGTTAGCTCATAGAGATTGAGAATTTCACTACCCTAATGATATGGGTCAGTAGAAGCTCAATTGGACTAGATAAAGTTTTAATATATGTTTAACAAGCCACTTATATAAGTTTGTTTTGAACAACCATGATATAATATATGTGAGGATGTGATCTAATTTTGAGACGTGATATATAGACATGATATGATGGAAATCTTAGTAATGGTCTAATAGTTCTCTATATAAATGGTTAACCACATAAATGAATAATGATGATAATGTGATATTGTTGGTTAATCGTGTGATGAAATCACTAGTAAATGTTGCAATTTATTATGAATAATGGAATAAGATTATATGAATGAAACATGTTACATGAGGTGTAATCTTAGTGCTTACTAAAGATGAAAATATAGTTTGACTATTAGCACAACATAATGATGATGACACCTTGATATGATATAAATGGATAAAGTGGATTAATTATATTGAACTCCTAACGAGCATGGCAAATGTATCAATAAAACTAGAATGCATGGGTTAAATGTAGTGATCCTATACTAAGATATGAAACATGTCAGGACATAAATAGAATTTCTAAACCTTTTTCTTTAACTTTGTATAGAGTGATGATGCACCCAAGATCCTTTAAAAATCTCTTAGAAGTGCTTTGGATATATGGTTCTATGTGTTTTGTGTGGATATTTTTCACCCAGAGTGGCGCCCTAAATTTGAAATTAATATCTTTGGTTTCTTTTAAAATAAGAGATGGCTTAATTTTGAGGAAAAAATTTCTTCTAAGATGTATATAATGTGAAAGACTAGATTTTGGGTTAAATTTGAGGAAACATTTTCTTTTAAGGTGTATAGGATGTGATAGAGTGAACTTTTGATGTTCTAGAGTGCCCAATTGGATAATTGTGTTCATGGATTTCATATTGGAATGATTGTTTTGAATGTTTATACATATGTGTATTTTGATCATAGAAAGGTGGTTCCTTTAGTTTGGAAGGGTTTAGGAGTTGTTTGATGTTGATATTATATTTTATGAGACATTATGTGTCTTTTTGGAACAATTAATTGAGAGGTGAAATGGTTGAGTTTTGGCTCCAAAATGGAATAGAATGTACCTTTGGTTATGATAAAGTTATGGTTAAATGTTTATGAAGATTGGAGGATTCTATGTCAAGTTATTTAGGCTTGAAATTTGTGAAATAATCTGCATTATTGATGAGATTTGAGCTAAGTTTGAGAGCAAAATGTTATGTCATGCAATTCATAGGTAGGTAAGCCAGGGATTCATATCGTGGCAACACTATGGCCGTTGGATGTTTTGTTTTGGATGGCTAAATGTCTTCCCCCTACCTCCAACTGAACTGGAGATCATGGGGAAGACTAGAGGCAGTGACTCTGGCCACCTCCTCATCATGGTCATGGGATATGAATGTAACTGAATGAGTAGTTATCTTTGCCTCACCAAGATGAGTAGACCAACCCCTTACAAAACTCTTTTCATGATCGATGTTGGGAGCAACACCTTCTTCCTCGTCCTACCTCTTCACTGCTGCTATCAGGTGGGTGAAGCAAGTTATGAAAGGAGGAGACATAGGGAGCTACAGAGGAGATCACAGGAAGATAGAAAGAAAGGAAATGAAGCTTAGAGTCGAGGTAGTTCTCCCAGGATCGCATCATGGAGTTCTGTGGAAGTTTCCATGGTTGACAAACTCTAGTGAGCCAAAGATGAAGGCAGAGCTCGGGGACTATGAATAGGTGAATCCTACCACTTTTAGAGGCTATGGCAAACTTACTTATAAGGTTGTGTTGGTTTATAGAGCATCAGACTAAAGTTTTGAGGCCTACATGCTTTTAGCCTCTTTGCTCTGCCATAGCAGCGGATTGCGGTGGCAGCCTCCACAGGCACTGTAAATTGGAGTCATAACTTCCCATCTGAGAGGCTGACGGCTTAGGGGAAGAGAGGCCGAAGGTATTGGAAGCATATGCATCTAATGAGGAGGAGGAGATGATGTCTTGATTTCTCACCGAAGATGAATCTCTATGGCGGCGGGCCTCACACGCTGTAGAGCAGATGGATGCGTGCCTGGCTTTCACACGAGAGAAGAAAGAACGGGGAACCAGACCGGGTCCAGCCGAATGAACTGGCTGAACCAAATCAAACTGGATGGCTAATCTCTAAACCAAACCGGCCCACAACAAGCAAAGGGCAGCGCCAGCTTAGTGACACATGGCGACACGATATTGGCCCAAAAAGATAAAAATCTCAACAAATGCTCAGGTCTTGTATAATTCATAAAAAATAGCCTACTTATCAAAAAATTACAAACAAGGTACCAAAATGTTCAGAAAAATGAGTAGAACAATATGGAACCATCATATTAGTCTTTTTATGCTGAAATTATAGTGATATCATGTAAAATGTTATACACTTGTTTTATGGATAATAAATATCAAACAATTGCCCAAAATTATGATAATATATTAGAAAATCTATATTCATGTTTATAATTCAATTAACGTTAGTTATAATCAAGTTGATGCATGAAATCACATAAAATGCTTCATATGGATATTTAGGGTTAATAACCCTAAATAAAATGCAATAAATACCTTGATGATCAATAAGTGATGAAATTTACATAATACTCTCGTATCACTAAATAGAAGGTAATGTGGAACTTTATCATCAGTTAAATGCACAAAATCCATGTTATATGATGATGATTACTCTTAATGTGATATAAACCCTGAAATGATGAGAAATTGTAAAATTTATTAATACATGTAACCTAGGGTTAATATGGGCATATAATTAGATGCAACATAATATCCAAAAGATCTATGCTAATTTGGAATATAATTGGAAAAGAAGATAAGAAAGTTAACCACATGAAGATGAGACAAATAATGATGAACATATCCTATGACTAAGTAAAACCTTAATGTACATAACTAGGGTTAGGATGATGATAACCTAATAGTGATATGTGATCTTATCTTAACCAGGGGTTTGACCAAGATATAGTTGACACAAGGATATAGTTGATATCAGGAATGTGATTAGGTTTTTCTTTCTTATTCAAGGCACTCCATTACCTCTTGCATGGCTTATTATATAATATGCTTGTGTTATATGTGTAGTAAAATAATTGACATATGGTATTGGATGAAATGATTATTCTTGTATGATATCTTGATTGATTTTTCCATACTTATGCCTATGAACACATGAAGCATAATATATTTGTTCCATTATATGAAAGCACTAAACTCTTTGGTAGTACAGTGCTTGGAAGTGACTTAACTCTTTAATAGTCAGTCAGATTGTACATATGGTCTAACTCTTTGAAAGGAGATCATAAAGGTCTTAATCTTGAGCTCCTTGAGAGTCAATAGAATGCATCAAAACCTTCAATGGTCAATGCATGGATATATAATGGAAAATGATCTTAAAATATGTGTTCTCTTTTGTTAATGAACATATTTGTTTAAGTATATGTTTTTTTCTTATATTTCCTTATAACTGTCAAGTAATAGTTTTATCTTATTGCCAAGCATAGTAATGAGAGGTATATAAAAAGACATGTAGGCATACTCAGTACAATATTCTTGAATATTGTGTTGACGTGTACCACATGTAATCTTTTGATTAGGTTGTGGACATGTGATCTTGAAGAATGAGGATAGTTGAGAGTTGTATGGAGAGATGATGTACAAGTGGACCTATTGTCTTAAGATTCTATTGTTTAGTGCTAGTACGTGTATGTGTAGAAGTTTGATGTTCAATCTATAATATAAAATGTTGTAATAGTTCATGTTGTAATTATATGTTGAATGGTGAACATGTGTTGTGTGGCTTTATAATTGTTCATGTGCATGTGCTACTATTGTTTCCTTTTGACTTCCTTTGATTTTCTTCATCTTATCCTAGTGTGTGGGTTTTAAATTGGGATTCTCACTGAGGTGAGGTTTTAATTTAGACGTTACACATCAGATTAGTTTTAGAAAATTTGGGGACGTCATAGTTATGGCCAAAACCCCTGATCTGTGTTTGCATGGTTGTGGTTTTTATTCCTATTGTTAATCGGTCTACGTACCGAGACTCTCTCTCCTTCCAAATGTAAATTAATGCTTTACTTCCTATTCCCCTCGAATATAACTCGAGTTTTTCTCCATAAACAATGTAATAAGAAATAGGATAGTTTTAATGTTTTAATTTATGTTTCAACGTTTGATGATGATCGGCAAAAAGGTGAAATGATCGAATTGTGAGACGCCCCAATCAACTGGAGGACGAAGGAGGCCAAGTGATAGGAGGATGAACTAATCGACTGGTAGCCCAACCAAAAAACTTGAGGTGTCCAGACACTGCTTGGACCTAAGAACCAGACGACCATTTTAGGAGAGCCCAACCGAGAAACCACGAGGCAAGCCGACCGGTTCAAGAGTTGAACCAATCAACTTGGATTGGTTCAAGCACATATCTTCACCAACAACATATTGCATATGATGTGGATCATAGGTGGTAGTAATTCCTTGTGGCTCCAAGGAATTACATTAGTGTGTCCATAACCATCACTTGTGTGTTTTATTTATTGCATGATCTCATTTGTGGTTATAGGATGTATATGATATGTACTAGATATGTGGTGATTGAATAAAGTATATGTATTTATACAAACAAACTCCCTTGACTTAAATATTAAGTCTTAGATTCCTTCCATTAGCAATACAGATAAAAAGCGTGAATGACCAGCATAGATTTGTCTAAAGACGTGAAATCACCTCTCTACTAAAAAATTGAACAATAAAACCTCTAGTCCAAACACACTAAGAAGGTATGATGGAGTGAGTGTAAAATTTTCAAATATTTATATAATGGTAATCAAAAGACCAAAGTATAGCAATGGAATAAAACATGACCAATTATAAAACAAAGGGTTACAAACTTACATCATAAGGATCTATGTAGAGGAAATCTAAACCACCTCAAGTTTGTGTCCAACCTTCATCATCACAATCTAAGACTAGGTCAACATGCCTTGTCATCCAAGTCCTCCACCTAGGGTTGGAAGCATACCCTAGCAAAAGAGAAATAATAGGAGACAAGGTTGGTATGTGCATACTAAAAAGCAAACTGAGCAATTTATAAAGAATAAGGGACATCAAAATAAAATGCTTCTCATGCAAGAGATAAGGACTACCCAAAAGGGCATAAAAGAGAAGAATTATCATCATCATAAAAGAAGATACTTGCCATAAACAAAACAATAAAAATAGTGCAACAAAAGCACATAAATAGAAATCAGGGCACACACCCCACAATGATCACCAATCTACATGCATGTGAGATAAACATAGACCTAGAAAAATATAAAAACAAAGGCGGCCAAGGCTTCACATCCTTGAAAACCTAATAGAGAATGACTCACCGTCAAACTCCCGATATATATAAGAGTTGAGACAAGGCTTCACATCCTTAACACTTGGGTATGGGGCACCACCACCACCATCCCATAAGCAAAAAGGGTACACACCCAAAACACAATGTAATTTACACTACTCTAGTGCTACTGATTCACATAGCATGTAAAATATAGAGGCAAGTAAAAAGTGTAATCAGATTATACACGGTTGCCATCACACAATGGAGAACACATACATCCACTTGCAAGTGGGAACAAGATATAACATATCAACAAATAAACATCTACATCATAGTGGGCACATATCAACAAAAGTCCAACATGCACCAAGGCACAAGATAAGAGTCAAGAGAATATCCAAGATTACCACAAACTAAATAGTTCACAAGAACCATAATATCAAAAGATAAGAGAAATGTGTATAGGCTATTGTCCATAGGACCAAGAGAATGAATAATATAGGTGAATTGCTCAATATGGAGTAATAGGGGATACAACATACCTCAAAACAGAGTCAAGCTAATCCAAAGTCACATTTAGGTCCAAGCCTAGGAATCCAAAGAACCTATTAAGCACATATGTAGATTTTGTATCAATTTCATGTAAATTATCCAAACCCTAAAAACACCTTTTTCATTATATGCGAATTAGGTTATCAAAACAATGCCTTATTTTAGTATATGTCATTAGGAGTCCAAACATTTTTTTTTTTTGACATTTAGATAATTAGTTATGATTTTTACAAGTTGATTCATTATTAATTATATCCATTAAAGACACCTATTATTAAACATTATATTTACTCATCAAAACTTATACCATTAGAAAGCCCTTCTTTTTCTGAATCCAATAAGTATTTATTTTTAATTTTTGGCCAAACTGATAATTAGTTCTCAATTTTACAAAACTGACCAATCAAGAAATCCGATAAAGCCATATAGGCAAAGAAATCCACTAAAAGAAAGGGAAGAGCAGCCCCCCCATGACTTGGCCCAATCAGGGCCGGAAAAGTCACTGCATCAACCCTCGACCTTGACTCGCCCAAGCCAAATAAAATGAAGGAAAAAAACTAAAGTACCCTTGGCAAAAAAAGGAAATAATAGAGAAACGAGGGGCAGGTAGGTACATTCCTTATGGGTCATCTTCCCCATCACACTGTGTGACATGGCCACAGGTAACATGACTGCTTCAAGGTGCAATTTTGGTTAAAATCGAAACATGGCACAATTCAAAGAAATAAATGTACCAAAATAGAACTTAAGGCAAAACGAACTTACCATCGAGGAACATTGGAAGAACTATGGTGTCTACTACCCCCACACACCATCACAAGATGAAAGAGTAAAACTGATCGGCGAAGTTCCAAAGCTCCATAATGAGTTCAATTGAGGGGTGATGATGAATCGTGGAGTCCGGACAAAGCCGAGGGAACCCAAATATATAGGCAGGGTGTGTCGTAAGAAACTTTGCAGAGTCACGGTTCGAGAAAGAAAGAAGGAGATTTGGGTGTTTCCAAAATAGGGCACGAAAGGAATTATATAATAGCTTTGAGTGTGTAGAAATCTCTCCCAAAGCCAACACAAGAAAAATAAGGGAAAATGATTGAGAAATGACCGAGAAAAAGGGACCGCAAGATCACCCTTTGTGTCGATACTGTACACGCATGGAGGCGCTCCTACTCGAGGTAGAAGACACAATATGAACCGTTTGATTGTGAATCAAAGGCATAGATAGCTAAATAAATTGTATTGCACATGTGACAGCTATTAAATCGGAAACCATAGCCGGAATAGAATTCGAATAAAGTGGTGCATTAAAATCATTTCAATTTTTCTCTCTCCTCTTTTGAGGGTGCAAACCAATCCCAAATTAATTGTAATTTTATACATAGGCTAAATAAAGCATGTAAATTCCAAATATGAAATTAGATTTTCCTTTTGAGAACTTTGTTGTGTTAAATAAATCAAACCTAATTTACTCTTTTCTCCTACATTAATGGGAATAAGATTATCCAAATTTGATGAAACTTGACCCACAAGTCATATTTAATGTGATGGATATGAATTTTCCATCAGTTTTAAATTTTGGAGTTGTTTGTGCACTAATTTAATATTTTGAAGGTTCTACACACTTTCTCTCTCCTTATTTCACCTTTTAAGAAAACTTTCTCCAAATTGGATGAAAATTCACCCAAAGGCTATAATTATTATGTAGATTACAAATCTAAGATTTTCCTCTTTTGGAGTCATTTATTATTTTATTTGATATTTTAGGGAAAACACACATCTTCTTTTCCAATTTGAATTAAATGAATTATTATTATGTGAATACAGTGAAACTTGATTCCCAAGGCAATTGGGACTCAAGGAACACGATTTTAAACTTAGATTTCACTTTTGGGATTTCTTTTTATGAGATATATCATATGGCCTATTAGTAGCCCATTAGTTCATTATTTATCCAATTAAGTTATGTATGATCATATTACCTCTAAATGAATTGTGTGACATATTAAATTACATTAAGGTGATATATTCATGCATTAGCTTAGGCCTAACCTCAACCTTGTTTCGTTAAGTCCAAAAGATCAAACTTTTAGGGTAGGGTTCTAGATCATGTATGTTACAACACTCCACCCCTTAAAAAGGATTTTGTCCTCGAATTCTATTGATCCAAACATCAAACAACCAACTATTCTCCACCCCTTAAAGGGTTCAACCTAACAAGTCATACTAAACAACTTTTAGAGATACCAACATCTCTTAGGTGTGAAATTTTTAGATATTTATGTTATACATGTATCCATCCAAAAGTCAAAACCAACTTGGGGTTGAGTTTTAGGTCCTTGTGTCTCTAACCTATCAACCTTACATGAACATCAAAAAGTCATATGGTAGGTCAACTACACCTTTATATAATCCTAGTCACAAAAACTAGGGTTAGATTCTAATCAACTAATTCTAGGTTTTTTCATCATTGTGACTTAGTTCAAGGAAACATCAACAAACTAGAGAAAATTTTTGTACATATAGTAGTGTAATGAAAATATTTTTTTTGAGGAAATACTTGTAAAGGTAAAACCAACATGCGTGCTAAAAATCAATACAAGAACCAAGTCACAATATTTCCATATTAGGGTCTTCTCATAACCTAATATCATCCTCAAAACAAACCTTTTAGCATATAAAGATCATCATTGATCAAATCTAGGGTCAACATCTCACTTAGAGGTAACTAGCAAAGTCAAGGGTCCTATAGGGAGACAAAATTGAAATAGTCAGATTCAAACTACCATGGGCTCTAATACCATATTGTACATAAGTGAAATCACCTCTCTACTAAAAATTTGAATAATAAAACCTCCAATCCAAACACACTCAGAAGGTATGATGGAGTGGGTTTAAAATTTTCAAATCTTTATATAATGGTAATCAAAAGACCAAAGTATAGCAGTGGAATAAAAGATTACTATATCTAATTATAAAACAAAGGGTTACAAGCTTAGATCATATGGATCCACGTAGAGGAAATCTAAACCACCTCAAGATTGTCTCCAACCTTCATCATCACAATCTAAGTCCAGGTCAACATGCCTTTTCATCCAAGTCCTCCACCTAGGGTTGAAAGCATACCCCAGAAAAAGAGAAATAATACGATACATCAACAAAGGCTGGTATGTGCATATTAAAAAGCAAATTGAGCAATTTATAAAGAATAAGGGACATAAAAATAAAAGGCTTCCCATGAAAGAAATAAGGACTACCCAAAAGGGCATAAAAGAGAAGAATCATCATCATCATAAAAGAAGATACTTGCCATAAACAAAACAATAAAAATTGTGCAACAAAAGCACATAAATTGAAAGCAGGGCACACACCCCACAATCATCACCAACCTACATGCATGTGAGATAAACATAGCCCTAGAACAATATAAAAACAAAGGCAGCCAAGGCTTCACGTCCTTGAAAACCTGATAGAGAATGACTCACTGTCAAACTCCCAATATATATAAGAGTTGAGCCAAGGCTTCACATCCTTGAAACTCGAGTATGGGGCACCACCACCATCATCCCATAAGCAAAAAGGGAACACACCAAAAAACCAATGTAATTTACGCTACTCTAGTGATATTGATTCACATAGCATGTGAAATATAGAGGCAAGTAAAAAGTATAGTCATATTATACATTGTTGCCACCATATAATGGACAACACATACATCCACATGCAAGTGGGAACAAGATATCACATATCCACAAATAAATAGCTACATCATAGTGGGCACATATCAACAAAAGTACAACATGCACCAAGGCACAAGATAAGAGTCAAGAGAATATCCAAGATTACCATAAACAAAATAGTTCACAAGAACCATGATATCAAAAGATAACAACAATTTGTATAGGCTATTGTCCATAGGACCAAGAGAATGAATAATATAGGTGAATTGCTCAATTTGGAGTAATAGGGGATACAACATAACTTAAAACAGAGTCATGCTGATCCAAAGTCGAATTATTCAATACGGAGTAATAGGGGATACAACATACCTTAAAATAGATCAAGCTGATCCAAAGTCGCATCTAGGTCCAAGCTTAGGCATCCAAAGAACCTATTAACCACATATGTAGATTTTGTATCAATTTCATGTAAATTATTCAAACCCTAAAAACACCTTTTTCATTATATGTGAATTAGGTTATCAAAACCATGCCTTATTTTAGTATATGTTATTAGGCTTCCAAAACATATTTTGTTGTATTTTTCTGACTTATAGATAATTAGTTATGATTTTTACAAGTTAATTCATTATTAATTAGATCCATTAAAAAAACCTATTATTAAACATTATATTTACTCATCAAAACTTATACCATTAGAAAGCCCTGCTTTTTCTAAATCCAATGAGTATTCATTTGTAATTTTTGGCCAAACAGATAATTAATTATCAATTTTTCAAAACTGACCAATCAAGAAATTCGATAAAGCCACATAGGCGAAGAAAATCCACTAAAAGAAAGGGAAGAGCAGGCTGGGCCCGCATGACTTGGCCCAATCAGAGCTGGAAAAGTCACAGCGTCAACCCTCGGCCTTGACTCGCCTAAGCCAAATAAAATGAAGGAAAAAGACTAAATTACCCTAGGTAAAAAAAGAAATAACAGAGAAATGAGGGGAAGGTAGGTACATTCCTTAGGGGTCATCTTCCCCATCGCACTGTGTGACATGGCCCAGGTAACACAACTTTTGCAAGGTACAATTTTGGGAAAAACCAAAACATGGTATGATTCAAAGAAATGAAGGTAGCGAAATAGAGCCCAAGGCAAAATGAACTTACCACTGAGGAACATTGGAATTACGATGGTGCCTACTACCCACACACACCACCGCAAGATGAAAGGGTAAACCAGAATGGCAGAGGTCTAAAGTTCGATAACGAGTTCAATTGAGGGGTGAGGATGAATCGTGGAGTTCAGACGAAGCTAAGGGAACCCAAATATATAGGCAGGGTGTGCCGCAAGAAACATTGGAGAGTCACGGTTCGAGAAGGAAAGAAGAACATTTGGTTGTTTAAAAAATAGGGTACGAGAGGAGTTTTATAATAGCTTGGAGTGTGTAGAAATATCTCCCGAAGCCTACGTAAGAAAAATCTGGGAAAACGATCGAGAAATGACTGAGAAAAAGGGACCGCAAGATCACCCTTTGTGTCGGTATTGTACACGCACAGAGGTGCTCCTACTCAAGGTAGGAGACACAATCTGAACTGTTCGATTGAGAATCAAAGGCTTAGATAGCTTAATAAATCATATTGCACATGTGAAAACTATTAAATTGGAAACCATAGTCGGAATAGAATTCGAATAAAGTGGCGCATTAAAATCATTTCAATTTCTCTCTCTCCTATTTTGAGGGTGCAAACTAATCCCAAATTAATTGTAATTTTGCACAGAGGATAAATAAATCATGTAGACTTTGAATATGAAATTAGATTTGCCTTTTGAGCACTTTTAGTGTGTTAAATAAATCAAACCTCATTTTCTCTTTCCTCCTTCATTAATGGCATTAGGATTATCCAAATTTAATGAAACTTGACCCACATGTCATATTTAATGTGTTGGATACGAGTTTTCCATCAATTTTACATTTTGGAGTATTTTGAGCATTTATGTAATATTTTGAAGGTTCTACACACTTTCTCTCTCCTTATTTCACCTTTTAAGTAAACTTTCTCCAAATTGGATGAAAATCACCCAAAGTCTATAATTATTATGTAGATTATGAATATAAGATTATTTTCCTCTTTTGGAGTCATTTATTATTTTATTTGATATTTTAGGGAAAACACACATCTTCTTTTCCAATTTGAAATAAATGAATTATTATTATTTGAATAAAGTGAAACTTGACTCCCAAAGAAATTGGGACCCAAGGAACACGGTTTTAAACTTCAATTTCACTTTTGGGATTTCTTTTTATGAGATATATCGTATGGCCTATTAGTAGCCCATTAGTTCATTGTTTATCCAATTAAGTTATGTATGATCATATTACCTCTAAATGAATTATGTGACATAGTAAATTACATTAAGGTGATATATTCATGCATTAGCTTAGGCCTAACCTCAACCTTGTTTGTTTAAGTCCAAAAGATCAAACTTCTAGGGTAGGGTTCTAGATCCGGTATGTTACAATTTGCACAAAGAATGGTGCATCGTCTATATCATGGAAGTGTGATGGTAGATATGTAGATTTGCACAAAGCATGGTGTGTATCTATCGTATTGGCTATTGGGTCAGGCTTGACTGGTGATTTGGAGAGCCCAAGCCCATAGGCATGGAGATGATTATGACAAGGAGTTGCACATATCTTCTATCCAAGAGTTGCATATGATGCAATTTGCATGATGGCCTACCTAAATAGTCAGGTTGTGGGCGGTCGTCAAAAGCCGACTCATGACCTGATGAAATATGGAACTAATCCCACTAGAATTTTATACGTTGCAATATTCTAAATTGATATTGAGGGCTATCAATTTGAATAAAATAGTGCGAGTGGTAGTATATTAAAGACCTAATTAATATCATCAAATTTATCAAATCAAACCAAATAAAAAATGTTTTGAAAAGTTGCAATATTTCTTTGTAGAATTAAATGTCAAACACAAAACACTTTCAAATTGCGATCAGTCCTTTAGAAGGGCAAGTGGGATAAAGTTCCACAATTGGTTAAGGACTTTGAGAAATGTTCTCATCTATAAGTGAAATCTCTATGTCCTTGATAGACCAATGCTAAAGGAACCCACTTCAAAGCACCTAAGGCTAAATGGATGCTCAATGGAAGCATGCCAATGATGTCATAGACATTTTAAATACCTAATGCTATGTGGTATGAGGTATAAGTTGCATGAAAAACACAAACACATGGACATTCTTGAGAGGATAACACATCTTAAGAATCATGTAAAGCAAAGAAGGTATAATGTCTCCAAAGTGCTAATATGATTGCAAACTGACAGAGGGAGGTCTAGTAGAACCCCATGTGATCAATGTGATTAGACATGTCGAATGACTGGGATTTCTCTTAGGATAAGAGTTGATCATGAACATGATTATGCAAGCAGTGCATAAATCATATAGTCAGTCTATTACATGCTTGGCATGTTGATGCCTAAGCAAGGAAGAACAAGGACAAATCTGTGATGGTGATCAATAAAAGTGAGTCCTAGGGCAAAAGCAAGGCCAGGAAGTGTTTTGATGCTAATATGAAGCCAAAGTCTTCAGCACTCAATATATGAAGAAGGGTAAGTGTAAAAGGAATCTATCCTTTTTCACTTAAAGGATAAAGAAGAACAAAGTGCCACCATTATCACTTGTTTGGACACTAGAAAGGAATTATCTTCCTCACAAAGGATCTCAGGAAGAAGATAGAGATTTAGATCTCTACTTCAAGACCTAAGAAAAAGTAAGCAAGAACTGTATGGAGTAAGGATTGATGCCTTTATAGTTGGAAGTTGTCATTCATGGTCACATAATAGAATTATTGAATTGCTATTATGTACTTGCCATTAATGAAGCCATAATATGTCTTATATGACAAGGACATTATGTTTCATTTTAAAAGATATGATCTTTTACGGAAATACCCTATGTCTACTTGATATTTGTAGAGAAAAATGTGTATGACACATATATTGAATGACTTGATAATTCGAACAATGAATACCTATAGCATTGTCATCTAGAACACATAAATGAGAAATGCATATCTCGAATCCATATGATGGTTATCTATACTCTATTGGTTTTTAAACCAATAAAGACATATATGTCTTATTTTTTGTGCAATATGACGAAATGATCTTCACTATATGTAGTGGGAGATCGACTATTCCATTAGGACTAGTACATATTGATGTACATAGACCTTTTAAAATGAATGCTAAAGGTAGTTACAAGTACCTCATTATATTTATTGATGCAATCGATAGAAAATTAAATTTGTGTTTAATGAAATACAAATTTGGATCTCTTTAAGTGTTCAAGGAGATCATAAATACAGTATGTAACTAACTTGGTAAAAGTATTAAGATACCTCTATATGATCAATGTTGAAATATATTTTAAACCAAGAGTTTGAGGACCTTCTAGGAGATCATGATAGTGTATCTTAATGACCTCCACCTGAAACATACTGATGTGTTATAAAGAAGGCATCACACCCTGTTAAAAATCCTGGTGTGATTATCAATTAAAATCTAGCTATTTTCCAATATTTCTTTTGGGCACATGCTAAACACTAAACAATGTACTGCCTAAAATGGTTCAAGAGACACCATATGAGATATAACATGGTAAATGTCTTGATGAGTCTTTTGAAGTGATTAGGATTGAAGGGTTGTATTAGAAAAATAGTTTCTTAAAAGTCTTTATCCACAAATCACATGAATGTTACCTTGTTGAATACTACTTATATTCCAGCCCGACAACAAAGTGTTTGTTGTTAGGATGGCTGAATTCCTAAAGGGAACTTGGTTCCAAAGGAATCAGTGGGAGTAAAAGTAGAACTCAAAATGTTCGAGATAAACAAGAAAACATAGAACCTAAAGAGGTACGATTGGAACAAGGAGAATCACAAGTTTTTGTGGAATCTCCAGTTCCTTATGTAATCACAGAACTCCTAGTTCTAGTAGAACATCCTTGAGTTTGAAATATTATAATATCCTATAAATCAAGAAGGTGATAAGTGGATCATAGAATGAGTCAACAACCTACCTAGAAACTACTAAGGGATCAAGATCTGAGAAATGGCTTGAGGCCATATGATCAATGATGGACTCCATGTAACCAACAAGGTATGACCATGGTGGATCCACCTGAAAGGGTAAACTCCATAGGGTGCATTTGGGTCTTTGTAAAAAGACTAAAATGGAAGGGTAGATTGGTTGTAAAGAGTTTCAAACTATGTCAAATTGTTGAATGTGATGAATTTTTTCACCAATTACCACGGTTAAATCCATCTGGATCATGCTTGTTATAGCAGCTTATTATGACTGTGAGATTTGGCATATGGATGTTAAAACTGCATTCCTTAATTGGAATAATTAAGAGGACGTGTATGTGACACAACCCAAATGGTTTTATAAATCCATTAATGGAAATAAAGTCTATAAGCTACAAAGGTCAATCTAAGGATGGAAGCAAGCATCTCAGAGTTGGAATCTTTGATTTGACCAGACAGTCAAAGGGTTTGACTTGAGTCAGAATGAAGATGGAATATGTGATTACAATAGATTAAGTGGGAGCATATTGATATTAAACATAATGATGTGGAATAACATCCTTATCCTATAAATGCTAAAACATGTCAAGGAAAATACTATCTACATGAAGGGTTTAGGTGAAGCATCCTATGTGATAGGGATCGAGGACTGTAATTATAGATCTGGAAAGCTTCTTGACCTATGTAAAATCACATACATTGGTAAGATGTTGAAGGGTTCAGAATGCACGACTTAATGAGAGAAAACTTGTCCATGTTCCATGGAATTAGTCTCTCAAGAGCCTAGTGTCCCAATTCTTATGAATGATAGGAACACATAGATATATGCCATATGCATTCACAATTGGATCTATCTTGAATGCAATGTAACGTATGTATCCCATTATCTCCTATGTATTGGACATGACGAGAAGATATCTAGTGATCTCATATGTATTGGACATGGCGAGAATATATCTATTAGTCTCATATGTATTGGACGTGATGAGAGGATATCCAGTCATCTCATATGTATTGACATGATGAGAGGACGCATATATACCTACCTAGCAATCTCGTATTTATTGGACATGATGAGAGGATATATGTCAGATACCAGTGAGAGTCACTGAACAACCATATAGAACATACTTAAGTGCTTGTGAAGCACTAATAGGATCGGTTCCTTGGTGATGGTAATAAGGAAGAGTTGGATGTAAATGATTACACCCATTCAAGCTTCCAAACTGACAAAATGATGGCAATCTAAATTTATATTTGACATTAAACAAAAAATGTAAGATGGAAAGAGTTCTAAGCTAATGACAGTAGTTCAGATCTACAAAAGAAGTTGAGTATCTTTGTGTTATAAGAAGAACAGAGGATATTGTATGGATCGAGAAATTCATATGGGTGAACTTATCAAAGGTTCCAAACCATTGATGACATAGTAGAAATATTGATGACAACCATGGAGCTACTAGTTAGGCTGGGAATCTAAGATATTATACTACGACATTTCAATCTTATACGAGTAGTCATGCAGCGAAGAGATGTGAAAATTTCAAAATACTGACTTAAGGCAAACGTTGCTAAACCTACTATAAAAGCACTTATGCAGAAGAAGCATGAACGTCATGTTAGGTCACTCGAGATGAGATTTGTGGATGATTGGCTCTAAGTGCAAGTGGGAGTCTGTTGGTATGTATGCCCAGATAGCCAATCATATGATGATTGGGATATGGCATTTGATACCTGATTTGATAATAATAAAGGCAAGCTTCCAAATTATTTTGTTTATTCAGTTATGAAATAATAAATTACATAATAGATGTATTGATATTACTCAGTGGCGTATGTCTTCAAGTATGTGACTTGGAAGAATAAGATCATACAGATGATAAGAGTATATACATTCTCATTATGTCCCTAATCTATTGTTATTGTGGAAGGTAGATAGACAAAAATAACACATAAGATTAGAGTGTGAGTTGGTGGTTGAGTAAATCTCATTAGTCATGATATGGCAATAATAAACCAAGCACATAGATACATGTTAGGGAACAATGTGTCAGACAGACCCACCGTAAGAGTGACACATGGAAGCCATCTTCATGGAAGTCATAGTCAACTCTCATAGTGATGGTGGTGGTTTTGGTTCTTAGATCTAAAATCACTACACTTATCACATAACGTCTGGTACACTTTGGCATCATCAAATGCAATCCTAAAACATGGGTTGTTATAATGGTGATAATTGGGTGGCTTTGACACCTAGGGATTGATTGCGAGTGATAAATATGGGATTTGTTTCTCCTATAAGGAGTATGATATCCTAGGCCTCTTGATTAGTGAGAATAAGAAAAGTATGGACACATGCATGTGAGTCAATATGTTGATCTCACATATATCTCATGCAGTCTACTCTGGTTCAAAAAACAAGATTGAATAATAATGAGGATGACTGTTCCATGCCTCTAGTTCAATCTGGATATGATTGAAAAAGGAACTTTACAAACACTATAACACCATACATAGATTGTAGGTTGATGTTGCTCCCCAACTTTCCATTTCACTTAAGATATATGCAGATGACATGTTATTTGGATCAAAGCATGTGCATATTACTGAACCTCATAAATATTCATGTGGAATATACTTACACCTATATACATGGTAAGCATGACGTTAGGAATAATATAGATTCACATTATAGAGAAGAGAATGAAACCATTAAACCTAAATTGGAATAATATATATATATATCTTCTTATATATATCTACTTATATATATGTATATATATATATTTATATTTATATATATATGTATATTAATTTATTTATTTATATATATATATGAGTTACACAGAATTATGTGACTAACATGCGACTAGGCACCACTCTTTGCTTGTAATGTCATAAGCTAGTTATGGACATTCACTGCCAATGTGATATGGGACCTATAGGGTCACACACATAGGAACTCATCTAGAAGAGGAGTTTGATCCTTAATGATAATTGAATTGATTACTAAAGTGTTTAGGTATTTCAATTCACACAATGGATCAGCTGACTAGACTGCCAAATGATCGGTTCAAGTGTTGAGACTTGTAACATCCCTAACCTGGGTTTAGGGATAACCCTGATTGTTTAGCCTAAATAAGTTGCTTAGAACTTTAATATAATCCTCTAAAGTGTTTTTTTATCAGGTTACAAACTTATGTTTCAAGTTTGGTCCTATTTGACTAATGTTTGAGCAATGTTCTCTCATTTTGGACCAAAATGCAATTTACCCAAGATGAAATGTTATATTGAAATATGTCACATGTTAAACATACCTCATGAGTTTTAGCATCATAATATAGAGAATAATGCAAGGTGGTGGCTCGTGGAAAGCCTAAATTCCAAATTTGAACTTATTTGAATATTGTTAGTGCCTTGTGTATCAATTTTGGTACAATTTGTAATTTACCCAAAATGTAGGGTTGATATGCAAATTTCCACCTCTAGAGTGTCTCTACTCCCTCCTAGTATCATTTAGTGGAGAGAGAAAGAAGGATACACCATGTTTGAATCATGTATAAGTGATAGTATTATTGGTGATAGAAAGACCAAGAAAGGGGTTGAATGTGAAACCCTAACTTGAGTTGTATCAAGTTGTAGAGTCCATATGAGAGTTCCTATCAGCCAAAGATCCATAGGGGGAGTCTCATATTGGTTTTTGAACTCTTGGAAAATGCCATGATGGGAAAATCACCTCAAGAAGGCGAAGTGTTTTGGTTTACAACTTCCTTGGAAAAGTTGTATCGGGTTGTGAATAAAGTGGTGATTAGGTTGAGATATCTTATCCAACAAGATAAGTGATGGCCGAAATATCATCTATAGATTATCCTCAAGTGTTTTTCATGTTAATATAAATGTGAGTGCATGCAAGGACAAGTGTCAACCATGCATGGACACATGGAACCTAGTAGCTTTAAAATGATGACACCTCATATACACACTTTTTCATGAATCTCAAGTATATATACATTTCCTTTCACATATAAGTGAAATTTTCGAAATCTAACACCCCCTTGCTCTTAGATATCATGCATAGAGTCTTGGTATCATGAAAAGGTGAAGGAGTATCGTGCATAGAGCCTTGTTATCACCCATAGCAAAGTGATATCACCCATAGCAAAGTGATATCGGCCAAGTGAAGGATATCGGCCACAAGTGAGGGATATCGGCCAGAAGTGGTGATGATATAAGGGAAATGGGCCCAAACAATATATGTGCTTATGTGCTAAAGTCATCATAGTAATGCATCTTCATTGAAATAAGTTAATAATGTGGGTTTACCTGATTTTTCACCTTAAATGAGGTTTCCTTTTACTTTTGTTCTTTTTCTTCAATTAAATCAAGTATGAAAGAATAGTACATATGTATCTTTCAAACCACGTACATAACATTATGTCAATTTGATAGTTTCACATATTTTCTAGGCGCAAAGAACTCTTTAATGCAACGGAAGTGCCTGAAGGGAATAATAATTCTCATTATAGGATCTATAGTACATGATGCTTACCTCCATTTCATAAGTTAGTAACTTTTCCACTCCTTAAATGATGTGTAGGATGCACCATGTCCTATGTACTTTATATTTCATATAGTTAGTCTTTCTTCCATAAAAATAACATAAACATGACTACATATATCTTTATGGATGATATTTTGTGTGGATATATTATGATGTTATGGACATGATATGGCTTTTGTGTATACTAGATGATAATCACAATTCCTTGTATTTTCCCTCTTAACATCTTATTGATATGA
Organism: Alisma plantago-aquatica; assembly: GCA_963693085.1. Lineage (NCBI taxonomy): Eukaryota > Viridiplantae > Streptophyta > Magnoliopsida > Alismatales > Alismataceae > Alisma > Alisma plantago-aquatica. The sequence continues at coordinate 382,825,137 of OY856412.1, forward strand.
GTGCACATATATTAATGGAATTTCGACATGGAAAGTCTGCAGAAATTAGGGTCATCACACAAAGGGTATGGAAATTTAGAAATTTTTGCATCATGTGAGCGGTAAAATGATTATGTCACAGGTGAACTGATCATTTGACATGTGAGTTGACCGATTCAACCCTTGAGCCGGTCGTTTCATCAAGTTTCCCAATTGCAATTGTATTGACAATTACTATCCAATTATTGCATAACATGATGTCTTCACTTATCCTTGATCCAATTAAGTTGACCAACAAACTGGGCAATTCATCATTAGAACTAATTGTTTGACTAACCTTGAGTCAATTAGTTCACTAGGTGAACTTGTTGGTTCATTCCCTGGTTCATCAACTATTCTACCAATGCAATTTCAATCAACTTGGCACTCCAACTGATTAGTTGAACACTTGAACTGGTCGGTTTAGAGTCCAGACAGTCAATTTTTTCTTAAATTAAATACCTAAACACTTTAGTAGTTAAATTAAACATCATTGAATAAAATCCTATTACAAATGTATCCTATGTGTGTGACCCCATAGATTCCAAGTTACATTGGAAATTAATGTGCATAATTGATTTATGGCATTACAAGGAATGATAAGAGTCTTGCAACGCATAATTTCTACCCAAGTAATTGGAAGGTTGGAGAACAACTTTAACCTACAATCTATTATTGGTGTTATAGAGTGTGTATAGTTACTTTGTCACTGATATCTAGATTGGACTGGAGGCTTGGAGTTGTCATCCTCTTCATTGTTCAATCCATGTTCCTTGAACTAGAGAAGACTATCTGAGATATTTGTATGATCAATATCAAATATTGACTCATATATAAGATCAATTCTCATCTATAGTTACTCCCTCTCATCTCTCTATATTTTTAAGATATTCCCTCCCATTTCTATTCTATATAGGTTAGGAATGAGTCACTCTATTCAGATTCCTAAGGATTGTCTGATTCTTAATTAAGGAATATTAGGGTATCCTCTACAAATAATAACACTAAGATCATGAAGAATTATGAAAAGTAATTATGAAATATATACTTAAAAAAAGAATAAAAATATCTAATCTACTTCATCTAATTTTTAGAATGCCTCCAAACATAGGTGGCTCTAAGGCCTCAGATTAGTCATCCACCCACAAGAGAAAAGAACATGAAACTACTGAACTTGATTTTGATAAAATGGCCTAGGGTAGGAAGGAAGAATAGAAGAAAATCTATCTAGACTTTATGGAGAATTTTTCCCTAAAAGGAACCTCTGAACCTAGTTCTTCTAAGGAGTAACTTGATTGATTTTGTCGAACTGAACCCTGATACCTTTTGGGGTGAAGACCAAAATGAGGTTATGGACAAAGTTGAGGCATGGGTCTTGGCGATAGAAATGCCTTTCATATTCTAGAGGTACCATTTGAGAAGAAGGTGAAGTTTTCCACATACCTACTTATGGGATTGGAAATAATATGTTGGTAAAAAATTATTTGGGAATAAGGAAGTAGAGGTTGATACCATTTTAGTGGTAATCCTTCAAAACAATCTTTACCCATTGTTGCATGCTCATAGCTGAGAGGAAGAGGAAGGAGAGGTTATACACTAAGCCTAAGCAACCCGATATCTCAGTAGCTGACTACACCTGAATGTTTAGGCTTATGGAGAATTATATACCTTTTAAAATGGAGGAACGCCTGATGGAACACTATATTCACTTCCTAGCTACCAAACTAAAAACTCTAGTTATCACCTCCTATCCCAAGAACTTTGATGAAACCCTAGTTATGACCCTTAATCTAGAAAGGGATCGGGGAATGCAGAAACCTTCAGGCATGGGATACCTAGGGTTAACCATTACTAATGAAGATAAGTCTAGGAAGTTTCACCCTAGCCATAACAAGGGATGAGGAAAAGGAAGTTTAGGTAAAGGATGATAAAGAAACAACCATAACCATCAGAAGATAACTCACCCCATGTGCAAAACTTGAGAGTGACACCATGGAAGATTATGCCATCATACAAAGCCAGTCTACTACAACTACAAAAAGGAGTTCCACTTCATTCCCAAGTGTCGTACTCCATCTATCTTTGGTAACCCTCCAGTAGGTGTTCCACCTCCTCAAGGACACCACAATGCTAGAGTGTTTGCAGTGACTCCAGAAGAGGCTAAGGCAAACCTAAATCAACTGGTTGAAGGTAACTTAAATTCCTTTCATTTATCTAATATCATGTTCAATGCCTTCAAATATTCATGACAGAATTATTCTATGTAGGCAATGTATTTCTTAGTGATCATCCTGTTAAAGTTTTGTTTGATTTTGGATCTACCAATACCTTCATACCATAAAATATGGAATATAAGTTACACATTCATATAAGAAATATAGTATATATTCTTGATGTGTCAACTCCTAGTGGAAAAATACTCACTACATTACATAAAAATAATGTCCTGCCCATAAAATTCAAAACAATCATGATATTCCCTTCAAATTCATCCTCTTGACTATGAAAGATTTTGATATTATACTTGTCATGGATTGGCTATACAATTATTACAGACATATTTACTACAGGCAGAAGAGGTAGTCCTCTTTCAGCCTCATTCTAATCTTATGGTGATCCCTAGTGAAAGTAAGTTCTGTAATAGTATATATATATGTATGTATATATATATATATATATATATATATATATATATATATATATATATATATATATATATATATATATATATATATATATATATATATATATATTAGATCTATAATAGCATAATATAATTTCCTCTATAAAGATAAAAGCCTTATTTCTAAAGGTTGTAAAATCTTCCTCACATTAGTCTCAGATACCAGTCCTAGTACCAGACCCATAGAAAGTCTAGATGTGGTGAATTATTTGAATTATTTCCAAAGGAGCTTCCTAGACTACCTCCTAATCGAGACATTGAGTTGTCTATAGATCTTCTTCCTAGAACCACCCCAATTTCTAAGGCCCCATATAGGATGGCACCTATTGAGCTTTTGGAGATAAAAAAATAGTTACAAAGAACTTTGTAACATACTAGATCTCAGACCCTACTCTGGAAGTTGACATTTTGGACTTAGCCAAACAAGGTTGAAGGTTAGACCTAAATAGATGTTTAGTATAACCCCAATGATCTAATGCATGTATATATCACCTTAATGTAACCTAATGTTCTAACATTAATTTTAGGTTTGTAATGGATACATAAAATATGCCACATAACTCATTTTGGCGGTAATATGAAGATAAGAAACTTAATTGGATGAATAATTTAGATAATGGGCCATTAATGGGTCATATTCATATCTCATAAAAAGAAGTCTCAAAAGTGTAAACAAACTTAAAATTCAAAATCTACATATCAAAATTTGCAAACATGTCAAATTTCATCTAATTTGGACTACCTTGAAATATTAGGATAAGTTTAGGAGAGAGAAAATGAGTAAAAGGCATACGTAATGATTTATGTGACTATATAACTTCAAATTATGGAAATAATGGCAAATTCATATTCAACACATCACAGATAACTTGTGGATGAAGTTTGGTCCAATTTAGATGTTGTTTGTGCAAGTTATGCAATTTGAGGTACATTTTGGACTTTTCTGCAATTTACCCAATTGGGAGGTATTATTTTCAAATTATCACATGCATTATAATGCTTATATATTCCCTTACCATTATCTAGTTTTTGAACCATGGGGAACCTAGTTGCACCTTGGTCTGAAGGTGTTTCATTCCAAGGGCATTTTAGGGACTACTCTCTTTGTAAATGAGCTTATCTTTAGAAGGTATCAACTAATGGGGTTATTTCTTTGATTGGAGGTTGGTTGGGATGGCCTATAATTTTCCATAAACTGACATTTGATATTAAAGAAGCCTCTATGAGCTTTCCTCTTGCATGGCCATGAAATCCCTAGACTAAGAACACACGAAAAGCTCCATGGACACCTCATGCTTGACTTCTTCCTTATCCATAAATGTTTGCATGTCCATAGGCACCCTTAGCATTGGACACATGTAAAGTAACTTGAAACCTCGTTCTTGACTTCTTCCTTATCTATAAAGTCTTGCATGTCCATGGAAACCCATATACATGACACATGGAAAGTCTCATAGACACCTCATACTTAACCTCTTTCTTTATATAGCCATATCTACCCCTTCCCAAATCCCAATTCAAAAACTCTTGCTCTCCTTTATTTCCTCTACCTTAGAGCTTCATTCCTACTCTTTTTTGCCACGAAGGTTTTGTCCCAAGGCAAAAGAAGGTGCCTACCTTGGTGAAGAAGGCTCCTAGGGCTCAAAATTTCTCTATTTAGGATTTCTTAAGCTCCTCCTTGGTGATTTTGACCAAAACTAGTAAGTATCCTCCTTTCCATTCCTATTTTTATGTTGTTAGTCTTCCTTACACCTTCCTCTAGGTCGGAAACATGGCCTTCCATGGTGGAACCCCACCTAGAACCCATAAACACTTCATCTCCATGTTCTTTTGTTAGGGTTTTGCACCTCTAAAGTGGAGAAGGTGCTTCTTGCTTGAGATAGGAGCCTTGTTGGAGAAACCAGCCTCTCTAAGATTGGGCACCTTACTTATTAGACCTGTACACCTTCCCTAGAGGTTCTTTGGAGGCCTAGGCTTGGATCTAGGACTGACTTGGACTGTTTAAACTCTTCCCTACATGGACGACCTCTTTGATCAGCTTCACACTGCTAAGGTTTTCTCCAAAATTGACTTTTGCTCTGGCAATCATCAAATCAAATTCAAAGATTCTTATAATTCAAAAATTGCTTTCCAAACTTGTTATGGACATAACAATTTCTATAGATGCCATTCGGCTTAACCAACACACTTGGCGTATTCATAAGCATGATGAACAAAGTCTTTCATCCCTATCTTGAGGAGTTTGTGGTCATTTTCATTAATGATATTATGATCTATTTTGATTCTATGGAGAATCATCTTGAGCACTTGAAGGTAGTCCTTGAAGTCCTTTGAGCTCATAAGGTTTTTGGGAAATTATCTAAATGTGAATTATGGATTGATAAAGTCATGTTCCTTGGTCATGTTATTTATGGGGGTAGTATATTTGTTTATCCTACAAAAGTGTGATATATTCTTGATTGTCAACCTCCTGAGCATCCTTTTAAAATCTGGAGTTTCTTGGGTCTACCCGGATATTATAGTTACTTCATCCTTAATTTCTCTAAATTTGCACTTCCTCTTACTAAGCTTGCTCGGAAGGATGAACATTTCATATGGTTAGCTGCTTGTGAGTCTATTTTGCAGGAGCTAAAGTAGCTATTGACATCAGCGTCTGTTTTGGTTTTACCTTTTGGGAATGAGGGATTTGTAATCTTCATTGATGCTTTGATAAATGTTTTCGGTTATTTCTTACAACAGAACAGGAAGGTCGTGACTTTTGCATCCAGACAACTAAAACCAAATGAAATTAATTATCCCACCCATAATTTGGAATTGGCTATAATGATTCATGCTCTCTAAATCTTGAGGCACTACCTATATAGGGAAACTATTGAAGTCTTCACCAGTCAAAAAAGTGTGAAGTACATCCTAAACAAAAAAGACCTAAATCTACATCAACAACGATTGATAGAGTATCTAAAAAACTACAATTTGACCATTGCCTACCATCTGGGTAAGGCAAATGTAGTCATTGATGCCTTAGTAGAAAAAAGGTTGTATGTGCATCTCTATTGGTTCCTGAGTGGAGGAACATGAAGGATCTGGTGGATTGGAAGCCACAGTTTCTAAATGATCATGTCCATATCAACAATATTTGTATATTTCTGGTCTATAGTCTAAACTTATTGAGGCAGAAAAGGCTAGTCTTGATCTTGAAGAGAAATTTTCTCTCCCAACCAAACCTGAACCCCACTTGTATGTGGGTCTCGATGGTGATCTTAAATATAAGAACTGTATGTGGGTTCCTGAGAAGTCAAAAATAAAGACAAAGATTCTCCATGAAGAACATGGGTCAAAGTACATAGTTCATCCCAACACAACCAACGTGTAGAAAGACTTGCAATGACTTTTCTGGTGGAGGGACATGAAGCGTGATATTGTTGAATTTATGTCTAGATGTATGACATGCCAAAGAATCAAGGTAGATCACCAGAGACCCGGTGGCCTACTACAACCCCTTGAAATACCGAAATTGAAATGGGAACACATCACCATGGATTTTTTGGTGGATCTACCCAGGATCTGAAAAGGATATGATCCTACATGGGTTATAGTGGATCGTCTCACAAAATTAGCTCACTTCCTTCTTGTCAAGATGACATCAAAAGTTTCTGAGCTTCCCAACCTCTATATACATGAGATAATACCTCTACAAGGAGTTTTAGAGTCCATTTTTTCAGACATGGATCAAAAGTTCACTTTCAAGCTACGGAAATAGGTTCAATAGAAACTGGGTATCAAACTGAACTTCAGCACCTCATATCATCCTTAGATCAATGGCCAGTCTGAGTGTACAATGCAAATCCTGGAGGATCTTCTATGGGTTTGTGTTCTTGATTGGGAAGGCTCGTGTGACCATCAATTGCACTTAGCTGAGTTTGCATATAATAACATCTAACAGTCGAGTATTGGGATGCCTTCATATGAAGCTCTTTATGGCATACCATGTGGATCTTTGTTACATCGGGATGCCATCAGGGAGCACACCTTGATGAAATCTGAGGAGGTGCAACTTTACAAAGATAAGTTTGAACTAATAAGGCAGAGAATGTAGCAGGTACACAATAGGTTGAAGTCTTATGTAGAAGCTCACGGGCATGAACACTAGTTCAAACAAGGTGATCACGTTTTTTGAAGATCAAGCCCATATGTGTCTTGGACAAGAACAAAGGGAATCTATGTCCTTGCTTTGTAGGACCATTGGTATCTTGGAAAGGGTTGGTGAAACGATATATCATCTTGCTCTTCCACCTCAGTATAGTATAATACATAATTCATTTCTTGTATCTATCTGAAGCCTTATGTCAAAGATCCTAGTCACATTCTAAATCATGATCCTCTAGAGATGAAAGATGATCTATCTTATGATGAATCCCCATTTAGAATCCTTGATTCTAAGACAAAAGAGGCTCATAGTAATCTAGACATAGATATGGCAAAAGTTCTCTAGAGCCACCATGGTCAGATTGACGCCATCTGGGAGCTCAAGCCCAAATTTAGTAGAATTACCCACATCTCATCCATGTTGCTTGATTTTTTAGGACAAATTCTTCAAAAGGAAGGGAAATGTTGAGTTTTTACATTATTTATTTTCTATCTCTTGAAAATTTAATGATAATGGTTATCATTCAAATTTATTTCACAAATACTTTCAATCTCCCCACTCTACTGATTTGACGATATGGATAAACAAATAATGCAAACCCTAAAAGAACATTAGGTTGAATCATGTATTTTAAAGTGCCTTATCAATTACTATTGATCAAAATTTTATTTGAAACTAAATTTTCCACCATAGTTATATAGCATCATCATAAAACTCCAACAAAAATTTCATTTCAATTGGATGAACCAATTGGGAGATATGAAGATTTCAATTTGCAAGCATAATTTTGATCTATTAAAATACCTAGACCTAATTAGTCAATGAAATGGCTTTGGCATGACATATAAATGCCACACAACCCATTTTATGAATCAATGCATGCCTCTAATCATAGATGAGTTAATCTCAGCTGCCAATAATGATCCAATTAAGCAGACTTTGTCTCCTACCTCGTATAAGATCTAGATTTCATTCGAACAAGATGAACAACAAACTCCGACCCCATGCACCTAATCCAACCACCTCCTTGCCACTTCCTCAAGATATTTCCTCTCCTCTTGTGAAATCGAGCCCAAAATCCCCTTCCATGTCTTCCCCATGCTTGAATCAAGGAGAATGAACTCCCACATCTTCACCGGTCTCACCTCGGGGCGCACCCAAGTTAGGGCTTCCTCACACACAAACCCACTTACCTATTTAAAGCCACCACTAGATCCACCAATTTCCCTTTAGCCATCCTAAAACTTTAGTTGCAACTAAGCCCGCCTCAGCCTCTCCAACCTTGAACCTCCTCCACCTCTGATTAGCCCAAAGCCTTGCATTGTACCAGGGTTAGAACCATCCAATTACTAATGTCCACACCACCATGGGACCTCAGCATCAAGGTCCCAATTTCCAACTTTTCTCATAGATGCATGGAGAGAAGAGTCCATTAACACCTCCATTGAAGCTCATTGGGTTTCTTAAAAAGCCCTGTGATCCCTCAATCCAACCTTTGGGGTGGTAAAACTCTCATTTCTATTTCCATGATTCTCTGTCAGTTTTGATCATAAACGAAAACCAAGTTGGGCTCCAGAGACCTTCCTAGGTTTTTTTACCTTGATGCAACCTCATGAGGTCAACCAAGATCTCAACATAAAACCAGAAGCCTCATTCTGACGTCAAGCCATCACCCCTTTCGTCCTTCGCACGCTACTCCTGTAAGGCCCCTAAACTTGCTTAATGAGTTGAATAAGCTAAATTACCATAATTTAATGCTTATAACCCTCATATAACCTTGTGATATGGTTTTAAATCATAATACAAGCTTAATTTTCCAATTTGGTCCAATTTGGTCCAATTTGGACACTGTTTAAGCAAGTTCTGCAATTTTCTTTACATTTTGGACTTTTCTACAATTTACCCAATTGATGGGTTTTCTTTGCAATTTGTCACATACAATATGTTACTTAGATGTTATATTATCATTATTGAGTATTTTGAGCCATGGGGATCCTATTTGAGCCATGGTTTGAAGGTGTTTTCCTCAAGGGTATATTAGGGTTTACCCCTTCATGGATGAGCTACCTTTAGTAGCTATCAACTAATGAATTATTTGATTGGCTGGGAAATTCGATAAAGGAAAGCTAAGAAGGTCTATACAGATAGTGGGGGACCTTAATTTGTGTTTGATTGTATATTCATAATAATTTAAGGCCATGGACACTTGGATAGATACTAGAACTTCAACTTTTTCTTTTTCTTTATCTTAAAGTGTCATATACTTATCCCCAAGCAACAAAATGAGCCATTTTCTCTCCACAACTTCCCTCCTTTTCCCAACCTCATTCTCCCTTCGTACTACTTCAAAATTTTCTATCCAAGGAAGAATAAAGTGGGGACCTTCTTGGAAAAAGGATCTAGGGTTGCAATTGACTTCTTTATAGGATTTAAAAAGCTTCCTTCTAGTGATCTTGACCTAAAAGAGTAAGAATTCCCTTCTTTCCTCCATTTATTTCTTTGTTATCCTTCCTCCTACCTTTCTCTATGTCGGAACCTTTCTGTTCCATGGTAGAATTTTCTCTAAAGCTCTAAAACCCTACCTTTGTTGCTCCTTATGCTTAGGGCTTGCTCATTTGATGAAGAAAGGTGCTAGATGGATGATTTCACAGCTTAGGACTGAATTTTCTACCCTACCTACTCATGTTTTCTTATGTGTGGGGGTTTGTATTATCATTATAGGAAAGTTTTATAACTTTCTCCACGTTTATTGCTTACCATAAGCTTTCTAGATCATGTTCTTGCTTGAAAATGATGATCCATGCACTAAAAAGCTATGCTTGACTTGGATTTCGAATTTTATAATGTTCCGTATTCTAATTTCAGTTCTAGATGAACCTTTGATAATGTGTACCTTATTTCTAAGGTATAATATGACTTCTATCAGGTTGGTTTGACAACCTATGGTGCTAAGCACCTTTCAACCAATGGTCAACTTTAGGGTTTAAAGTTGATTTCTTCTATAAACCCATGACTCGATGATGGTACTATTGCAACAACCCTATGGTGTTGTCTTCATGACAACTGATGGTTGAGATCAAAGGTGTCATATTATGGTGACATCCTATGGTCACCCCCTTAGGTCAGGTTCTGGATCAATTAGAAGTTTAATGATCAACCATTAAGTACCCTAATAATGTTATCAATCAATGATGACATTAGCATAATATTTGATGTTAATTAATGAATATAGTGTTGATCTAGCAACCTATGGTGACTTAATGGTCACTAATGATGGTGGATCAGATCTCCATAACCGATGGTGAGTTAATCATATAGTTGTAACATCAATTAAGCCTTAGACCAATGGTTTCTTGGGTCACTTGATGCAATGGTCGGGCCTATACTAAAATTGATGGTTTTAACATATGAACTTGACCCAATGGTCAAGATCTAATGTTTATTCCTCCAATAAAGTAGAATGATGGATAATGTAATATTTTGGTCCTAATAATGTGATTTAGAGGGTTTCCTTTATATGATCAACTTAAGGAGCATACTTGTTGACAATGGATGGCTTGTTTTAAATGAATAGTCAATTGTGGGTTTTACCCTACTCTCAATGGAACTTTTTGTGTTGTTAATCAAGGGATGTCTAGGGTTAGATGGCGACTCTTTCTAGAAAACAAATCAAGGACTTCATAGGTGGTTTATCCAAGGTGTTTACTTATGTAAACAACAAATGGTCTTACCTTTTAAACATGCAATCGTTCTGGGTGACGTTGTGGTATGGTGATATGGGTTGAATGATGATGGGAAAAATGGAGGGTTACCCTTAATAAGGTAGTCTTACCTATTCACTCATATGAATAGAAGGGATGATAACCACATTGTGTTGATATGTAACCCTAATGAGGTATAGCTTGTTATACCAAGCTTTTATATAACTAAATGATGGTAATTGGATATGACTAGTCCTTTAATGACTAATACAATCATGGAGTACTATCTTATTGTTTTTGAAACCCTAGTATGCTATAAATCGATGGTTGCACCTAGATTTATGTGTGGGTTCATACTTGAGAATAGTATGGAATGTGATGGTGATGCTTCACCTTATGTATCCATGATCCAATGGGGATGTCATGAGTTAGGGTTTGGGTATAAGTGATGATTAGAAACATTGATATAATTTATCACGTTGAACCTAACTCTAATGCAAATAGATAAATATGAATATTCATGTTTAACATTCTTATATGATGGAATGATGGTGGATTAACCTCCTTAATATGATTATAACCTTAATATGTTAATTGGTGGTTATCATAGCCTCATGGTTGATACTTTCTTATGCTAAAAATGTGCATTATAAATATGATGAGGGTTTATCATATCTACATTCCTTGCATGTTGATGTAATAAAGGAATGTTGTTAATGGTAATATAGCCCTGCTATGATTGTTTATGTATATCTCCTAGCTCATTAATGCAATATTGTGTTGATCTAGTGTATTACATGTAAGTAATGTTGTTGAGCCTTGTTATAAGGCACGAAAAGATAATGATGATCTTATAGGGAATAGTATGATGGTCTTAATGACCTTTGGGCATGGTTAAGCCCTGAATGAGGTGTAATCCTCTTATGCTGTTAAGGATTGATACCCTGTGATATTATGAAAAGGATTTATATCCTGTGATAGTATGATGTTCTTAATGACCTATGGGCATGGTTGAGCCTTGAATGAGGTGTCATCTTCTTGTGTTTATAAGGGTTGATACCCTTTGATATTGTGAAAAGGATTTGTATCTTGTGATAGTATGATGACTAGTGTAGTCTCATGAATGGCAAGTGAATAGTACCATGTGATGATGAGATGAGAAATTATGTTTCATATGTTTTATATCTTTTCAAGTTTTGATATTTATATGCTTGCTAGAAGTGAATTAGGGTTTGTATGTCCACTTGTTTGATGCAACCTTAATTCACCCAATTGGCATAACTAATCAAGTGCAACTCTAATCATGTACTGCCATGTGCCATAGAGCCATCTTTAGTGTCAGAACTAGCTGGATGGTGAAATGAGTATTCCTAAAGGAAACTCGAAGTGCATACTATTGAGTATGTGGGGTTGGTAGGTTGAGGATATATCCTTTTCATCCACAATGTAGATTGTGGAGGTTGGCTATGGTCATACCTCATACATCTAATGTGATTGAGAATGGCTATAGTCGTGTCTCGGTGATTATAACATGATGTGATTAGAGAACAACTGTGGTTGTACCTCAGTTATTGGGTTTGAATACCCTATATTCTATCACCGCGACCAGTGCCAAGGTGGGCTATTTATAGGACAATATGTCACTGTGGTGGCAAATTTGACTAATATGTCATTGCCTTTTACTCGTACTGACCGAGGGGAAGAGATCTTAGGATACCGACACTCCTAGATCTTGTAAGAAATCAAATAGCCCTTTGCAGGGGTCGGTTGGACCTTGAATGGTATGATTCAAATTCCCCAAGGCATAATAAAAGATGTAAGACAGCCGTGTAGTATATCTGTTTAGGGTTATACACAATGCTTCACATTGGATGATAACCCTTGTTTGCTTTCTTTTCATTGAGATCATGTATAGTACAATAAGAGATAATAGATATGCTTATGTTGTAGTTATTCTCATGTTGTAAACATCCTTATGTTGTCAAATATACTGACACTAATGGTTAAGATGATGTTGTTAGTTATGTTTAGCATGCTAGCCATGCCTTTGTAACTAGAGATGCATATACTGCTAATCATGCTTGTCCAGATAGTTGTGCTTATGTTATTAGCTCTTTTTATGATGTTGATATGTTCAACCTATTAGACATGCTAATGTTGTTAGTTATGCTTATGTGGCTAGATGTATTCCTAATGATAGAGATTCCATGTTACTAGACTTGCTCATGATGCTAGATATGCATATGCTACTCAATTCCTTATATTGTCAATTAGATAGAGGATGATAGTCTAGCTAATGGTGATAGTTATTATCTGCTCATTTATGTATTTTGTTAATCATTAGTGTTGTTGAGCATATTTGTTATATCTGATTAAACTACTTAACTATTTAATTACTTAAAAATGTTGTAATCAATAAACGTTGTTGGAGGTTATATCTCTTATTGGGACATGGGTCTCACCCTTATGGTTTGACACATTTTTTTAGGTAATTGGAAGTGATGAAAAAAAATGTATGACATCAAAGAGGAGCTATAGTAATGAATCTTCGAGAAAGTTGATTAGATGTCTAGTGTGTCTTAGAGTCATCCATGTACTCCCGGGTCCGGGAAGGAAAAGTTTGTATATGGTGTTTCAAACAAATCAAAATTTTGTTACCATGTTAATGTTTGTTGTGTGGCATATACAAATATTGTTCTCCTATGTATATATGTTGTGTCTAAGGTGATAGAACAATTTGTATCAAATTATTGGCATACTATGGATATAAGAAATATGTTGGGCTCTTATGCAAATGTTTTTGAGTGGGTGCTAACGTTGAAATCGGTTTTAATTTACCCATATTTTTGGGTATGTGTTAATTAGTGATCGATTGTGCTTTATGTTTTGAGTAATCTTGTTTAGTGTAACAGGTTCTCACAACTACCATGGTGTGAGCAACAAAACAATCAAGCAAATAAAATCCATAATCTAACCATGCCCTATCACGCCTGATTATCATATCCCCAAGGGCTTTGGTGTCTTTTTGACCTCCCTACTCGACCCTCTTAGACAAGGCCGGCTCATGGGTTAGGACAATGATGTACAAAGCCAGATCCCTCCTCTGATCCTTGAGGCCTAACCGAAAATCTTATTTTTGAAATTTTCCTTTTTGGTATTCAACCTTTTTTCTGATTGGTGTAGTTTGTAAAATCAACATAAATAGCTCTAGTACCCAAAAAATATCCATAAAATATCCACTTTCTCAAACAAAGATTAGAATCTATATAAAATATCATCTACACCCAAGACCAATCCCATAACTAGAAACCTATTATGAAACCTTATGTGATACTCTTTAGATAAATAGAAACTAAATATGAAATAAATATATGTACTTATGAAAGCATGAGACATAAAATATAGTTCGGAGTCCTTGCAATTTGAAATCCTAAGTGGGAGGTCAATGGTAGACTCAATCCTCACTAAATACCACATGAATGACCCACCTCTCTCTCCCTCCATTAATTATGGTGATGATTAATGGTAAGTAATCATATAAAATATTTGATCTAATAAGGATGCTCCCTCTAATACCCAAATATGAGCCTAAGTAACTGGATGATGACCCTAAGTGAGTCAATACCTAACATGAAGAGTTATGAACACATAATGACACTAGGTCTTTATCTTCATTTCATGTTGATCCAATCATTTTATTCTCTAGACCATTGGAAGTCAAGATCTGATACATCAGATATATGGATATAAGTATAAGACTAGTTTCTGGATGGAAATAAATGTGATGTACTTCCTTGGATTATTTTTAGAATCTTGCTTGGATGTATGTATATGTATTCTACTCTTTCACCTTGAAACTAAGAACATTAAGTAAGAGAATGAAATGTAGTTACTGGTGGTGCTCATTAATCTCCCTAAATGAGAGGGAAAGTATTAATGTTGACTAGCACCTCTCTAGAGTACATGGTACATAGGGCCCGGAGTACATAGTACATGGGGAATATGTACAACAATATATGTGATTATGTGCTAAGTATATTATAGTAATGCATCTTCATTGAAAAAAGATTATTAATGTGGGTTTACCTGATTTTCCACCTTATATAATGTTTCCTTTTACTTTCTACTTTTTCTACAATGAAATCAAGTATGCAAGCATAGTACATATGTATCATTCCAACCACATACATAACATTATGTTTATTCGACTACGTCACAAATTTACTAGGTGCAAAGAACTCTTAAATGAATCAAAAGTACCTGAAGGCAATAATTATTCTCATTGGAGGATCTAGAGTAGATGATGCTTATCTCCATTTCTTTAGTTAGTTAGTATTCCATTTCTTAGTTGATGTATATGATGCACTATGCCCTATATACTTTCTATTTCTTATAGTTAGTCTTTCTTCCATTAAAAAATGTGAACATGACTATTTATCTCTTATGGATGGTGTTTTGTATGGAAATATTATGATGTTGTGGACGTGATCCAACTTCTGTTTATTCTCAATTATAACCTCAATTACTTTTATTTTCCCTCTTGACATCTTATTGATATGAGTGCATGCATATCAGTAGAATGTCAACATGGAAAGTATGTAGGAATTAGGTTCGTCACACAAAGGGTAAGAAATTTGACAAATTCTTGCATGTTGTGAGCAAAAAAATGATCAGTTCATAGGTGAACCAATCAATTGGCATGTGAGCTGACCGGTTCAACCCTTGAACTACTCCTTTCATCATGTTTACCAATTATAATTGTATTGGCAATTAATATCCAATTAGTGCATAACATGATGTCAACAGTAATTCTCGATCCAATTGAATTGACCAATGAACTGGGTGGTTCATCATATAAACAAATTGTTTGACCAACCTTGAGTCAATCAGTTCACCAGGTGAACTGGTCAGTTCATGCCCTAGTTCATCCAATATTCAACAAATGCAATTTCAATCAACTTGGTTCAACACTTGAACCAAGAGGTTTAGAGTCTAGTCTGTCAATTATTCTTTAAATCGAATACCTGAACACTTTAGTAATCAAGTTAAATATCATTCATGAATAAACTCATATTCCAAGTGTATTCTATGTGTGTGACCCCATAGGTTCCAAGTTACACTAGAAATGAATGTCCATAACTAGTTTATGACATCACAAGAATTGAGCGGTATCTAGCAACACATCATTTCTGTCAAAGTAATTGGAAAGTTGGAAAATAACATCAACCTACAATATGTGATTAGTGTTATAGTGTTTGTATAGTTCAAATGTCACTAATATATAGATTGTACTAGAGGAATGAAATCATAATCTTGTTCAACGTTCAATCCATGTTCCTTGAACCAGAGAAGACAATATGAGATATGTGTAAGCTCAATATCATATACTGACTCGCATGTGCATGGACATGCGTTTTGTAGTCTCACTTATGAAGTAGCTAGGATATCATACTCATGTAGGAGGGACAACTACAATCTACATCACTCATAGTCATCCCCATGTGTCATAGTGCTCCCGAGCATAACCTTAATGGAAACCCTTATTCAAGGTCACAGTCGATGATGTCAACATCCACCGAACTACTTGTGATGAGTGTAGTGATTTTAGGTCCTAGAACCACAATAACTACCATGTAATGGTTTCCATGCATCACTCTCAAGGTGGGTCTGTTTGATACACTGTCCTCTAATAAGTATCTATATGTTTGATTTTATATCATATATCATGTCTAATGAGATTTTGTCATCAACCAAGACACACTATGGTCATATGTGTTATTGTTGTCTATAAGCCTTCCACAATAACATACGACTAGGGACATAATCGGAATGTATATACTCTTGACATTCTTATGATATCATTGTTCTATGCTACATCATTATCTCATAATTGAATCAAATAAAATAAATTGGAAGATTGTGTTTTGATGCAACCCTATTTTAGGGCTTCATCTTGTGTCTTTTTGCTCTTCAATCACATCTATACTTGTTAGATTGCATGTCATTCCTCCCAATATGCTTATTTGTATAAAATTCACTTATGGACATTATTTTCATGTTTTTCAGGCATTTGGACCACACTTGATGGAAGAGAGAGAGGAGTGATCCTAGGGTTCCTCTGCCCTTGGAGAGACCCAAAGTGAAGTCCGAGGCCCCCTCGACATACCCCTAGTGGCCAAAGATCAATTGAAGCAAAGATGTCCAAGAAAAGCCAAAGAACCGAGTCAAAGTGCTGATCTAGGAACCCAACAAAATTAACCTAGCTCTAGTGCCCCCTCTTTTCCCTGTGGATCGACCCTATACTTTCCACCTTCCTATACTATGACACGACCCCATGCGCTTGCGGGTGTAGTGTTTTAGTGTGAGTAGGTGTTAAGTTAGGTTTATAATTTTTGAAAGCAAAAACCCATCCCGTGCGTTTCAACCTCGTGGAGCGCATCTAGTCGAGTCAAATCGGATAGTGTGTTGCACCTCTAGTGGAATCACACCAAGCTTTTTGGTGTTGTTGCCGGGGATTAGAAGCGCTCGGCCTAGCTAGTTAGTTTTGCTTTGACTTTTCCTACTGCCCTCATCATTGCTATTCTTTATTCATTTTTCTTTGCATTTCTTGTGTATATTGGTTTACTAACTTGCTTTCGTTTGTTTGGTTGTGCTTCATGCATGTGACAAGACATTCGGGAGGAAACATGATGGAAGACCAAAATGCACCTCACAAGCCGCTTCAAGACTACTTCATGCCTAGCAACTACAAATCGCCAATTGCTAGCATGGTTGATCAAATGCCAGGGGAGCAATTCTCTATTCCTCCAGGTCTTCTTGGGCTCCTGCCCATCTTCTACGGCTCAGAGAGTGACAACCCCTACAAGCACTTGGACTCCTTTCTTGAAGTATGCTCCACCTTCAGGACACCGACGGCTAGTGATGATACAATCGAGTTGACCTTGTTCTCTTTCTCCCTCAAAGATAGAGCTAAAGACTGGTATGACTCAAGAAGGGACATTATGAGTTGGGAAACAATGAAGAATGCCTTCTTGAGACAATTCTATTCTATAGCAAGGTTGACACAAATGCGGCATGCCGTGACAAGTTTTAGTCAAATGGGAAATGAGCAGTTTCATAATGCATGGGAGAGATTCAAAAAGCTGTTGAGAGAGTGTCCTCACCATGAGATCCCTTTATGGCAGCTAGTTCAATCATTCTACTCTGGTTTGTCTCTAAAGGGCCAAGACATAGTGGACTCTTCTTGTGGAGGAGTTTTCATGGCTAGGCCACCCGAGGAGATATGACCTTTGTTTGAGCAGTTGACTGAAGGATCAAGAATTCGAGCTTCTAGCATGATGAATGAAAGGGGGTATGCCTTTGGTGTGACACCTCCTACTCATGATGACTCAAGCCCGCAAGTGATGAAGATTCTTAGTGACATGGTGAACTTCATGAAGAACCAGGTGACAAATGGTCCTTTCCATCCGGTCAACTACATTGGTTCTTTTGAGGGAGAAGTGAAGACACCTTACTCCTATAGCCGCTCGGAACCACAAAGTCCAAGCTACAACTCAAGGTTTGAGGAAGAGGTTCTCTCTAGATTGAATATCTTTGATGATGTCCAAAAAGATGTTGCAAGGCTTAAAGAAAAGATAGATCAGCTCTCTTCTACACTTTCTCTTCAAGAAGAAAAGTTAGCTTTGAGATCCATCGTGAGCCACCATGAAGCAAGTGGACCCATGCCCTCTGCACAAGTTTTCTAGAATCCACCACCCATGCAAGTGCATCCCATTCACTCCTTCCAAGGCTATCCCAAACCTTACACTCCTCCACCACCTTCACCACCTCAATTTTCCCAAAACTTCACTTTCCAACCCCAATTCGCTCCTCCCCGTCAATTCTCTTCTCCACCTCAATTTCAACCCCAAGTGTCACCCCTACCTCCTCCACAGCCACAACATGCTCCCTCTCCCCATCATGAGCAAGGTAGTGTTGTGACATTTCTAAGGGGTGGGAAAACTCTTGAGAAGCCCGCAAGTCAAAGAAAGGTTGATAAAGCAAAGCAAAGGCAGCCAAGTGGTGATATTGTGATTGATATTGCTGAAGATGATGTTGTGATATCGCATGTTGAGTTTGGGATTCCATGTGATCCACTACATATCCCTTTTGCAGGTCCTACCATCCCTAGCGTTCCGCCTCATGTTCATGTAAGTGTGGAAAAAACTAGTGATCCTCCATTTGTAGAAGCACTAGATGAGCCACCGAAATTGAAAAGGAGGCAAAAGCACAATGTTGATATTCTTGAGGTGTTTCGCCAAGTAAAGGTGAACATTCCACTATTGGATGCTATCAAGCAAATCCCATCATATGACAAGTTCCTCAAGAACCTATGCACTGTGAAAAGAAGGTCAACGAGGAGGATTCCAAAGAAGGTGAGATTGACTGAACAAGTGAGCTCCATCCTATAACACTCACTTCTCGTGAAGAGAAAAGACCCAGGAGCCCCATTCATACCTAGTTACATAGGGGGACATCGCATAGATAGGTCCTTACTTGATTTGGGATCTAGTGTGAATTTGATGCCATATCATGTCTATGTTGAGCTGGGCTTAGGCAAGTTGAAGCCAGCACATTGCACTCTCCAGTTGGCAGATAGATCCATAAAAGTGCCTAGAGGTAGAGTGGATGATGTCTTAGTGATGATAGACAAAGAAAAAGGTGTGGAGTTCCCAGTGGATTTCATTATACTTGATATGGAGCCGGAGGATAGGAAGATTCCCATCATCTTGGGGAGGCCGTTGTCGACATTCATGTACGCAGTGGCACTATGACAGTCTCATTCATGGACATGAAGATCAACATCAACATGTACAAGAGCCCAACCCGGCGAGTCTGAGATAGGGATATTGGACATGATCACTTCACAAGTCCAAATGGGCATTTGCGAGAAGGACGTCAAGGTGAAGAAGTGAATGATGATTATTGTGATCAAAGGGATGAGGAAAACAGATTGAGTACAAAGGAAGGATGCATGTTTTGCAAGAATGGACAAATGAGAATGCCAAATGGGTGAATTTTGTAGAATCACCAAGAAGCCTAGCTGAAGGCAAGAAACTCAGCGCTTGTGGGAGGAAACCCACCTAGGTTTGGGAATTTTTGACCCAATCTACATTTTTTATATTTTTGCTTTGTTTTCACACTTTCCAAGAAAACACACACACACACTTATATTTGATAGTTTTGTATAGTTTTGATATGTGCAGGTGAGAACAGAGTGAAATGAAGAAGAATAGATGAAATTTTGACAAAGAATAAATAGAATATCAACTTGAGATCAATTTTTGATGTTTGAACAAGATTCGAGTCTCCTACTGCTGTTACAGTGCACACCATGGTCGTGGTTACATGGAACGTCCGTGGGGGTGCACTCAAAGTCAACAAAGAAATAGTCGGAAATTCAGAAAATCAACCAAGTATAGAACCAGGGAAGAACGGCCATGCAAGGCCGCACGGCCGTGGTACATGAAGCCACGACGTCCGTGCCGCGCAGCACGGCCGTGCACCAGCCCGATTCCAGCAGCTTTAAGTCAGAATTTGCAAAACTTCTATTCACTTGCTCATTTGTACGAAGAACAGAACGACCATTCTCTGTGCCCTAGCGCCCGTGCAGCACGCCGCCCACCCTCTCCAACCCTCGAATCCTCACCAAATCACTCCCAAATCATTCCCAATCATTCCCCCACCATTTCCACTACCTTAATCTCCAGATTTCACCAATTGTCACCCACAAACACACCACTTTCTCTCCATTCCACCCCAATAGCCCTGTTCTTCGGAGAAATCTGAAATTTTCTAATTTCACCTCCATTTTCGAGCAAGAATGAAGAAGTTTGAAAAGAGAGCAGTAGAGAAGACCAGGGGTGTCATTGCTTATCAAAGGAAACCAAGGAACATCCACCCCCGGTTGACAGATGCCGATTTGGATGCCATAGTGGATCCTATCATTGAAGAAGCCTCCGAATAGCCACAATGGGGGACACCATCTTCGTCGCAGCCGCCGCCGTCCGCCTCTCGGCCATCCGTCTCATCTGAGAGACCCTCCTCTACCGCTGCACAGCCGTCAGTTTCAGCTGTACGGATGTCCGACTCCTCCGCAGCACAACCACAGCCCGAGCCGTGGCCACGACCATGTCGACGACTTGTGTTAGATGATGAAGATGATATAGATATGCCTGAATCTGAGTAGCACAAGGTTCCACCACAGTGCCTGCTTCCACAACCCAAGGTCACCACTGGAAGGGCAAAGGCGCCTAAGCACCTGGGGTGCTTGACACGTAGAGTTTTAGCAACTCGATATGCATGCCAAGCAACGATGGAGGCGATGGGTTTCTACGCCTATTTTTAGGGATTGATGGAGAAAATGGGGCTGTTTGAGATTCTAACATTGCAGCAGGAGTCCTACGTTGAGCTTACCCAGCAGTTCTTCACCACTCTAGAGAAAGCAACCGATGATGGCGAGAATGCAATTAAGCTAACGATTGGGGATAAGAGGTGGAAGATAACCTCACATATGCTAAATCAGATCTTTGCCCCAAATGGGGAGATGGCAGCCCTCCTAGATAGAGGAAGGACAGAAAATGACTCTAGTTCCACATATCCACCCATGTAGAAATGCTTCACTGGCCAAAGTACATTTGTAGCAGGGAAATCAAAGACAAGTGGTATCCACAACCCATTTCTCCGCTATGTTTAGAAGGTGTTAGCAAACACCATCTTTGCCAGGTATGAAAACCAGGGCAGCTGTACAAGGAAAGATCTTTTTGTTCTTGGTTGGATGACAAAAGAGAAGCATGTGAACCTGGGGGCACTACTAATTGATCACATGAGGACAATCTCGTCCAAGAGCACAAATCCATTTGTAATGGGAGGGATTGTGACATCCATAGCCACTGCCTTGGGACATGACATGACAGGCTATACAAAGGCACATGCTGGCAAGTTGGTTGATTTGCACTACTTGGCTCGCTCATCCATGATTACAGTTACAGATCAGAAGATCATTTACCAAATCAACCCACCTTACCCAGGATTCACATTGGAGCTGCCTTACCATACTCCACCCCTCATGGCACAATATGGACCAACACCAGATTTTCTGGAAAAATTGAGGAGGTACGAGGAGGAGAACCTGAGAGGGGAGGAAATCCCTGAAGTGATATTTGTTGGGGGTCTAGGAGAGCATTCATAGGTGGCTGAGTAGAGGCAGACGACAGACGAAAGAGCGGCGCGGCGGGTGAGGCAAAGAGAAGAACAGAGCCACATCAGCCTTCAGTGAATGCATATGATATGGATACCATTCATGCACAGCTGGAGGGTATTCATGTGATGCAAGACAAACTTCTACGGGCCTAGGTGGGATTCCAAAGGACACAGGATGCCATGTGGTTGGACCATCAGTAGATGCATTACCAGGTCAACCACCTTTATTAGTTTCACAACGCCCAGGCCCATAGGAACCCAATGTGGGGTGAAGATTGGTGGAGCTCTTTATCTGCATTCAAGGAAAACTACCCACCTGCACAGTCAGACTACTGGGGTGCCTACTACAGGCAGGGAGGAGCACCTCCACCACCGCCACAGTGATCATCTACCCTATCACCTTAGACTTTGTGTCATGTTGAGGATAGCATGATTCAAAAGTTTGGGGTGGTAGGACGGTATGCCCTCATTCTACTTTCACTCATTTTTGTATCTCACCTGCTATTACTCTTTGTTTATTGTTTTTCACATTTTTTCTTTTTTTTCTATCTAATTTAGCACTTTACAGCTTTGCATCCTTGCATGCCATGTAGTTTACATTCCTGCCATTTTTGCATAATTTTAAAAAAAATTTCTCTTCTTGCCATGCATTGCATATCATGTAGATTTTTTGTAATTCGTGCATGTTATAGATAGTATTTGCTTGTTTACTTCTTTAAGTTCAATAATATAGAGTTTAGATGTGATTGAAGGCAACTTGGCACTGTTTTGGCCAATTTTGCCCAAATTTGAGATTTCTTGCCTAGAACGTGTGTTTTGACCCAATCTCTACTATTTTGAGTAAAAATGACAACCTTTGACTAGTGCAAGTGAAATTTCATTCTTTATTTCTAAGTGGTATCAATGTTTGACTTTTTACATGTGGATCACCTCTCTCATGATTGTGATTGATTTGGCTGAATTGTGAACTTGAGCAAGTTGTGAACGCTTAGTGTTTGTGGAATCACTTGTTTGATATATCAATTTCATCTTGTTCATTCATGTGGTGTGATATCTAAGATGAAGTATTGGATTAAGAGCATTCAAATAAAGAAAATATGAGTGTGTAAAAACACTCCAAAAATCTTACCGCAGCCCTTTCTTCCACTTTCATACCCATTGAGCTAAGAAGCATCAAACTTAGCTCATTTTGCCTTTTCTGCAGCCACGTGGGTCATTTGGTATGATTTGAAATATAAGACTGAATGCATGAATGTGAAACAACACTCCTAGTCATCCTTGATTAACACCATCATGAAACAGTTTACCCGGAACTTTATGGAAGAAGTATGGATAACTTGTGTATTCTATGCGCTATATTTGAAGTTCATATGCTTTGTGCTATTTTCATTGTTGGATTGTGAAAGTAGGAGAGGAGAGAGGTGAAATGCATGCACTTTGTCATCTTTGATCCCATTCAGCAATAATCATCGTTTACATTGCATATGTCATTTCTTTTTGTGGAAGTTTTGTAGAGAGATTGAGTTGGAGCATACTTGAGGACAAGTATGTTTCAAGTTTGGGGTGGTGATTCAGCCCTATTTTAGGGCTTCATCTTGTGTCTTTTTTCTCTTCAATCACATATATACTTGTTAGATTGCATGTCATTCCTCCCAATATGCTTATTTGTATAAAATGCACTTATGGACATTATTTGCATGTTTTTCAGGAATTTGGACCACACTTGACGGAAGAGAGAGAGAAGGAGTGATCTTAGGGTTCCTCTACCCTTGGAGAGACCCAAAGTGAAGTCCAAGGCCCCCTCGACCTACCCCTAGTGGCCAAAGATCAATTGAAGCAAAGATGTCCAAGAAAAGCTAAAGAACCGAGTCAAAGTGCTGATCCAGGAACCCAACAAAACTAACCTAGCTCTAGTGCCCCCTCTTTTCCCTGTGGATCGACCCTATACTTGCCACCTTCCTATACTACGACACGACCCCGTGCACTTGCGGGTGTATTTTTTTAGTGTGAGTAGGTGTTAAGTTTGGTTTATAAATTTCGAAAGCAAAAACCCATCTCGTGCGTTCCGACC
The DNA here is from genome assembly GCA_963693085.1 of Alisma plantago-aquatica. Taxonomy (NCBI): domain Eukaryota; kingdom Viridiplantae; phylum Streptophyta; class Magnoliopsida; order Alismatales; family Alismataceae; genus Alisma; species Alisma plantago-aquatica. Next base: position 382,848,998 of record OY856412.1, read on the forward strand.
TCATGGAGCGCATCTCGTCGAGTCAAATCGGCTAGTGTGTTGCACCTCTAGCGGAATCACACCATGTTTATTATTAATCATATCATTTACAAGATATTTTATTACAATCACCATACAAAGTGCTCTCAGGGCATACATACCAACACATCAACAACCTGATTCTAAGCATAAGAAGATATGTTTTTTAGTAAGTATAAGAATGAAGGGATGGTATTGTTACATGAGTTAAAAGAATCAAGGAGTTACCTAAGAGTGTTAATGAAATGATGGATTACCTATATGTTAATCTAAATATGTTAATGAGCTGATGGATTTCCCTAATGTTTACCTAAGTGTACCAATGAAAAGAAGGTTTACCCATTGTTTGCCTATGTGTGATAATCAACTGATGACTTTATCTATAAAGGTTGATTTGTGATAGATACCCAATCTACATTACTGATCATTTTTTAGTGATTGAATGGTAATGGTTTTAATACCTTTATCTTCCGCAAATATTGAAATGATGAATGGAAACAATAAAGTAACTTTTTATGTTACTCTTGAGAATGTCATAATTATTCTTATGATTGATGAACCAGAATGTTAGGTCTCAAAGTATAAGTATGATGGTGACACATTTAAGTGATAATGATGCACTTGAGGGAGTAATGTTGTTTTGGCCTGAATGGCTTTTGGGCTGCTTGAGCCCTGATGAAAATATAGCCCCTTAATGAATGGAATTTGTGGGGTGTTGTGAACCCATATTGAAGTTGGTCTTTTTCATGGATGGCAATGGACTAGTATCCTATGATGTTGTGATGAGGAATATGTTTTATATCTATTGGAGTTGTTATATGTCAATGTTTTTATAGAAATTATTTTAGTGTTTGTATGTAAAACATGGTTGATGTAACCTAAATTCACCTAATTGGCTTAATTGATCAAGTGAAACCCTAATCATGTAGTGCTCTGTGTCTTATAACTATTCCAATGTCAGAAAAAACTATATAAGGAAATGAGTATTCCAGAAGGGAAACTCAGAGTTGTATACTTTTGAGTATATACAGGTATAGGGAGGATATATCCTTGTCATCCTGATGCCAAGGTTTTTGAGTATGGTCATGGTCATGCCTCAGATTGAGAGAAGTTGAAGTCCTGTCTCAAATATATGTATATGTGATGTGATTGACGACAACTATGGTTGTACCTCGTATGATAGGGTTTGAATACTTTGATTTCTAGTTTTGTGGCTTGTGTACCAAGGGTGGACTAGGCTGATTGTAGTTTGACAAATATGTCACTGCGGAGGACTCATACTGACCAAGGGGAAGAGATCTTACTGCTCCTAGATCTTAGATAGAGCTGATTGTGAATTCAAAGTGGTCAACTAGAAGTTTGAGTGGTACACCTCAAACTCCCCAATGCTTAATAAAATATGTAATGTAATAATGTAGTATATTTTTTATGGTTATAATATGATTCAAATTGGATGATAACCCTTTCTTGTCTCTTATAATACTTATATGATGTAGAATTTAGTAAGGGAAATTAGCTATACTTATGCTGATGGCTATGCTTATGTTGTTAGTTATGCTTTTTCTTTTATGCATGCTTATGATGTAGTCATGCTTATGATATTAGCTACACCTGATCTTCTATTAATTATGTGAACCTTTGAATTTTGCAATTAAGGCTCTAATTATGACTGCTCTTAATGAAGCTTTTAAATCTGGCACTTCAACCATGTCATGATATTTTCTATATCTATTTAATTTTGTAATCTATTTTAAGCAATAAACATTATTGAGAGTTATATCTCTCACTGGGACATGTGTCTCACCTTATGGGTCACCACAACCTTTTAGGTGGTCGTCAACAGTGACAACAGAACCATGGCAATGAGGAGCAGCTATTTGAAGTGACCTTATAAGGATGTTGTTTAGATGTCTAGTGTGCATTAGTGTCATCCCTGTACTCTCAGGTTTGGGTAGGAAAGTTTTTGATGTGATGTTTCTGCCGACTCAAATTTCGTTAGTATCCTGATACATGTACATGTTGGATATGTGAATAACACCTTCTGTATATATGTTAAGGTTGAGGCCATGGAGCAGTTGTAAAAGAGACTTGAAATGATATGAATTTATGCAAGATGTTGGGCCTTTATGTAAATGTTCTTGGGCATGTTTGTGATGTTTCAATCGATTTTAATTATGCCCCTTCTTTGTGATGCGATTAATTGGTGATTGATCAAGTTTTGGATTTGAGTAATATCATTGAGAGTGGTGGGGTGTTTCACTATTGATGGGGCCTAACATTCCTACATTATAGATGGTAAAGAACTAACTGGGAAGTACTTTCAAGAAAAACATGGAATCATATGAAGGATTCAAGTGAATCATCCTATATCTTAGGAACTAATAATTATAGAGATAGATGTAGAAGTATTCTTGGCCTAAGCCAGAGTACATAATTGACAAAGTGTTGAAGTGGTTCAGCATGCATGACCCAAAGAGAGGGAATTTTCCCTTGTCTCATGGAATCATCCTCTCCAAAGCCCAATGCCCCCATTTTTATTAAGAACGGGATCACGTGAATAACATTCCATATCCCTTTGCAATTAGATCTATCATGTAAGCAATGTTATGGACTTGTCCTGATATCTCGTATGCCTTGAGCATGCCAAGTAGATATCAGTCAGATCCCGGTGAGAGTCACTATATTTCCATAAAGAATATCCTTATGTACTCGAGAAGTACTAGGAATAATTTTTTTATTTATGGAGGCGAGGAAGAGTTGGATGTAAGGGGTTACACCGATGCAAGCTTCTTGTCACGGAACTGGAATCCCAGTCCCATGAACCAAACGTATACCAAAGGCGACATGCGGAAGCGTAAAGCTTAGCACACATGAACATATAACAAGATACAAGCACCAACATAATCTCAACAATCAACAAGATATATTAAGAAACATCATTATATTAAACTATTTGAATTACATATTCAAGAGTCACTTTGTACAAGTCTGCTCATGTATACTATATCTGGATCTTACAACAAGTACACCTAGCATAGATTGTCAATCCCATCAACCTTCTAGCCATCTCTGAACCTAAAAACAACATACGAGAAATGGGTCAACACAGGAGGTGTTGAGTATGGGGCTGAAAGATACACACATATATAATCTTTGCATAATTTTGAAAAGATTTCAAGACTAAATGAACAAGAATAAACAAGTTAACTGTTTAACAAATACGAAACCATATTTTATGTCACTTCACTCCATTATACCAACAATATCACGCATGTTTAAGGCCTTTGACCATCTTCCCGTCGGAAGGGTCCGTAAGGGTGATCAAGCTTAGCTTACCCTTTTATACAAGAGGGACCTCATGGACGTAACCAAGACTTAACCCTTTATCAACAATATTATAATGGAGTTCTATATATATGTGTTCCAGTTATAAAACTGACGAGGCAAACATCGAGTAAGACATAGCAATACTACATGGCAATATTTGAGCAAATTGACAAACAAGCATACAATATATGTCTTTTCAAGAAAGAAAGCGATAGTCATATAACTAGATAAGGCCCATACCTGATTCAGAGATTTCAAAACCTAACATATCTTTCACCATCTAGCCACATGCCAAACCTGATTAACAACATGATTACATATATGCATTAGATTCTCATCATTAACCCTAATTAAATGTATTTTAGGGTTTTGGCAAAGGTGGGTTCCAAGTTGCTTATTGGTTCATTATATGATATCGTACTGATCTAGAGGTCATCATTATGGTGTGGTTCAAATTTCATGCCATTATGACATTCCATGCACTTTCTATGATCATATCAAGGTTTAAGGCATTTACATGCATTCTAGGGTCAAAAGACTCACAATAGGTCACCCTAGATCATGATTCATCAATATAGGAGAACGCTTCATTAAACATGGTTTAGATCAACAACACTAAGTCATCAGAAACATATAATAAGATTGGATGGTTGTCCATTAGAAGCAGGATTAGCAATATAGGGAAAAATTCAACACTATAGTCCAAAGTAGGCACATAAGTACAATTGAGGTCATTCATGAACAATGGGTTGATCAAGACCCTCATTAGAGCCATAAGAGAAAAAGATTTACTGATTCAATGCTTAGGAGGCTATAAGTATATTAAACATTCAAACTTCATCATAATCATGCATTAAAGTCCATGAATAAGCTACAACATGCATTAGGGACAACCATGGATCAAAAGGGGATTTTAAGAGCTCATCTTGGTTCAAGGTGGATAAATATGACTGATTTCATGATTAGGAGAGTGAATAGTCATTAAAGATGCAAGATTGATCATAATAGTGAATAAATGTTCTCAAAGATGACTAATGTTAGTATTTTCAAGAAATCAAGGAACAAACATTAGAATTAGGACCTGGAACCATTCCCAATTGGTAGGTCTCGTCGAGCTGATCAATTTGGTATATAATTTCCTATATTTTGGCCAAGGGAATTGGGAGATGTTGATTTTGGAAGATATGTATTAAAACTATATTAGATGGAAGAGGGAATGTCACCTTTATTTATGCGATGTTCAGGACCATTGATGGGATGTCCTTCACGAACCACCTACGATCGAGTGGCTAAGATGGGGCACACCCACTCACAACAAAAAGAGAGGGGGAAGAGGGCGGCGATCTGTGGCCATTGATCTCTGGTCTCGGTCAACTCTTAACCCCGGTCCGATGGTCACGGGTCGTCGTCCAGGCACCAGCAGCCCACACACAAGCCCAACGGTTCCGCAGTGAAGGGTGGCCGGAGAAAAAAGGGAAACAGAGAGAGGGACCATGAGAGGGAGAGGCAAGGTGCCAATGAGATTTGTGGGAGCAAACCGAATGTAGGGGTGGGGTTTTTATGTGATATCAGGGCTAGGTTTAGGGTTTCTCGAAGGGGGCGACACACCTTAAGGTGGCGGTGGGCTCCCTTAGCCCTCAAGCCACAGTTTTGCACAATGAAGGGGTGCGGAAGGTTTGAGAGAGAGAGAGGAAGAGTTTGGTTGCAAAAATGGGGCAAGAGAGGGCTCATAAGGGGTCGGGTCGTGTGCTAGGAGAGCCGGGTCAATGGCGGACCTTCCACTTTGGGCGCAAGGAAGAAGATGACCCGACGCCGTTGGATTTCCCATCCAACGGTTGTTGGGTCACGCACCGATTCAAGGGTGGGGCTCGGTTCACGACCAATTGAGGCTGGTTCAGTGGGATTAGATCCTGGTTCATAAACTCACAGTTGGGCCGAGACAACCCAGCGCCCAGGCGCTAGATGGGTCGAGCCCAGAAACGTAATAAATTGGGAAAAACATGGGCTAAAAAGGGCAGATCTTAGGAAAATCATAAAAAATCATAGGAAGGTCCAAATGGTCTCTAAATTTGACCATAGATTCAAAACAAGGTTTAAAACAAGTGTGAAAAATATCAAATCAAAATATGCATGTATGATCAAGAATTTAATCAAAGGGTTCAAGGGTATAACAACAGTAACATTTCATGCATATATGTGTATCATATTGACTCAAAATGTGGAATCTTTGACTTTGGTGGACATTATAGAGTTATTAGGTCAAAGGAGACATAAATAGTGATTAATTAAAGTAACAAGAGCAATTATGCACAAATTGGAGAAAAATCCACTTTATCACATCCTTCCCTCCTTAAAAGAAATTTCGTCCTCGAAATTAGTCCAAGATCATATTCAAAAGTCAAATTCAAAATTCATAGAGTCTAGGTATCCAACCATGGTTGTCAAAACATTCTCCATAATGGGATGCACACTAGGTTATCATTATCAAGGGTGCACTCATATTGATCATAAATGTGTTACTTCGTGTTTTATCACATAATGACATCATCATGGCATTAGGGTTTACCCATCCCTTAGTATCTCTATATTAGTTTTTTTTAATATATACATCATGCTTTACCTCGAGAAACAACAATATTATTGTAACATCCCTGACCTGGGTTATGAGTTAACCCTAGGTGTTTTGCCTAAATATGTAATTAAATCTTTGTGATTAACTCTGAGCATGTAATTAAGTTTCTCAGAAACATATATTTCAATATTTTCTCCTTTTTATTTAAAGTTGTAGCATTGTTTTGATATATAGGGACCTATGTGCAATTTACCCAGTTGAAAGGGTTAGCTTGAAAATTGCACATAATGAGATGTTCCTCTGATGTTGAGACATCATGAGAATCTTTTTGGCAAAGTTTGAGGGATTTCCCAAGCTTGGGCACCAAGGTGCAGATGTGGAAGCAATCCCGGTGCTTGAAACCTTAATTTGGGGTAAAATGCAATTTACCCAAATTAAGGGATGCAATTTGTAAAATATATCATCTAATGTATCTTTTAGAATGCTTGCCATCATTTAGAGAAGAAATGATGAGGAAGTCACCTCAGTTGAATTATCAAATTATGAAATATACCTTGTGATTGAATAATCAGGGTATATGTACAATATTCCTTTTTTGTATGTACCTTAGTATTAGATTGATCTTCTTTGCACTTTTTTTCTAAACCTTAAGAGAAGTTTTGTCCTTAGAATAAAGAGGAAGGGACGAGCAAGTAATGAAGGAAGGACCTAGTTGAAATTACGGGAAACTTATGGGCCTTTAATGAAACCTCACCCATGTATATATACACTTTACCTTTCAAGCAAAGGAACCTTTCCTTCGTGCATATCACTGTTTCCCTTTGCTTGGCCGACTAAGGACTGTCTTGGAGCTCAAGAGGAACGACCAAGGGTGCAAGGTAGGTTTGAATCTCTCTTCTTGCCTAATTCCATGGTTAGAACTCGAATTCAAGGTCAATTTGGTGACTAACTCATGAAACCCTATCTTTCTAGCCATCCTTTCTCGTTTTTCCTTGGAGTTTTCACCTTGGCCAACCTGTGGGAACTCAAGGACGCCATTAGAGCTTGGAGCTCAAGGAGCAAGCTTTAGGCGGGTTTTATAACTCTAAACCCATGCAAGCAAATACATGGGATATCTGTACTATATACATCTCTTATATGCGGTTAGATGATAGTTCTTCATGTTTCCCTACTTTTCCTTGCTATTTTGCAAGCAAATACATGGGATATCTGTACTGTTCTTGAGCTAGGAGATGAAGGCGTGATTTCCAAGAAAAACCCACCGCTTTTCACTTTCTTAAACGGTCCCAACAGTTTTCTCTCTCGGTCTCAGGACCGCGAGGTGAGCAAACGGTCTCTGGACCGTGAGAGGGCAAACGGTCTTCACGACTATTTGGACCCATTGACCGAGCATGGACCGTATACGAATTCTGTTCCAAATTGTACAGGCTCATCACCCTCAAAATTGGAGAGGCTAACTCCAAAGGAATCGGGAGATATGACCTTTTTAAGTAACAACTTTAATTGAATTTATTCCTGATATTCAAACGGTCTGAAATTAACTTTTTGGGCAAACGGTCTCAAGACCGTGTAAGGTCGTTGACCAAGCGTTGACCATATGCAATTACTGTTCAACATTATGTTAATTAACAACTCACCAAGTTTAATGGTCTAATTCCAAACAAGCTAAGAGTTGAAGGGTGATTACTAGGGCTAACCCTAGATGAAATCAGTACTGAAATTATGGTGACCTAATTAGGGTTTTTAGGGTTGATTGACCTAAACGGTCTCAAGACCGTTTGGGGGTCATCCAAATGGTCTCAAGACCGCGAGGGCAATCAACCATGACCGTTTGGAGGTCTGGGGTCAAGAATAGTTGACCAATTGAAGGTACATTTATACCAAATTATATTGCAATTAAATATTGATATGATCATCAACTCAATAGGTCAGACCTTGATGAATTTGCACTAGAATCCAAAAGTGGATGGGCAAACGGTCTCAAGACCGTTTGGAACTCATCCAAATGGTCTCAAGACCGAGATGACAATCACCTAAGACCGTTTGAAGGTCTAGGGTTAAGCTAATTTGACCAATTGAGGACCCAATTTCAATAAATTATCAAATTGATTAAAATACTGATTTTGTGACTCAATCATGGTTCAACCCCTATCAAATCACATTAGATCTTGATGCAATATTGGGCAAACGGTCTCAAGACCATGTGGGGTCCACCCACATGATCTCAAGACCGTTTGGGCCAAGTTTGGGCCCAATTGGAGCTCAATTGAAAGGTTCAACCTTGTGTTGATGTACATTGATGAGTGTTAAAGGGTGAACATTGATAGACCCTAATTGAATCGATTTCAACCCTAATTGGTCAACAATTGAGGGTCAATTGAATGACCAATTGGTTAAGAATAATCTTAATTGACCCAATCCATAAGGGGTCAACATGGCTCTGACCTTTTGAGGGCTTCAACATGAGTTGACATTATCGGTTGTATCATTGAATCTTGTTGATGGTCCAAGTGGTTGAGACCATGTGAGCCTCGCGGTCTCAAGACCGTGAGAGGGCTCGCGGTCTCAAGACCGTGAGAGGGCTCACGGTCTCAATACCGAGAGAGGGCTTGCGGTCTCAAGACCGTGAGGGGCCTCGCAGTCCTAAGGTCAAAGGTGGGCAAACGGTCCACACCATCCTCGCGGTCTTGAAATCAAATGAAGGCTCGCGGTCTTGAAGAAGGTTGAGAGGGCTCGCGGTCTTAGAAGAGGTTGACAACTCGCGGTCCTAAGGTCAAAGGTGGCTAAATGGTCAACTCACCCTCGCGGTCCTGAAAGTCACATTGGTTAAAAGGTCAACTCAACCAATGGGTCTCAAATCGATTGAGGGTTGATGGTTGAGATCGATCAAGATAATTCAAGGTTGACTTCATTCAATCAATTGATAATATAAATAGTTCAATGATGCCCTAATCTAAAACCTAATGATAACCTAGGATATTAAAGGGTTAATTGACTAAGGTTTTGACCATGATGATGATCAATGGGGTGAATTACCAAAATACCCCTGAAGGGTCAATTGAGTAATACGTTGCTCGATTCAAACCCTAATTACATGAGAATGATGTTTTTAACCAAAATGATTCCATCCAACTTGATCTAGTCTAATGTTATCATCAATCACTAATATGAAGAAAGAGAAAGTATTCTAGAGAGAGAAAGTACTCTAGAGAGAAAGTACCCTAGAGAGAGAAAGTAACCCTAATTGGATAGAAACTTAAGTGAAGCATCTTCAATGCACATGAATGTGTATAATTAGGGTATGATTCACCTGTGTGAAGTCATAGAAAACCCTAATTATGATAAATGATGAACCTTTAACTAATCTGAGAGCATCAATGATGATGTTACTCATGCATGATGATGATATGAGATCAACTCACCGTAATGTGAATAGTAAACCCTAATTCAAGGGTAATGATATGTAATGTGAATAGTAAACCCTAATTCAAGGGTAAAGGCATGCAAATAAGTATTAAACTCCAATTGATGAGAATCAGAGGATTTAACTCTTATGACAAGAGTGGAAAGTATATTCCTTAATTTGTATTACCTTTATCAGTTGAATTAACCATGCAGGTTCTGATATGAAGGTGATCATATCCAGGTATAGATGTTGATGTTATATTCATTAAAGGCATGTTGTTAGCCTTATGAATAAGAAAAGTAACTCGATGCCTTGTCAATGGCATCCCATAATGATAATGGGTTGTGAGAGCCATGAATACCATCAAAGTCATGCTTTAGAGATGACTTGTGATGAGTATGATGAGAAATTATGATTGATATAAGTTAGGCCTACTACGTTTAGTATTCTTCTGTTATAGCTGTTATGCTATTGTTATTGTTTGAAGAACAATGTATGTTGTTAAAGAATACTGAATGTACCTAACTAATCAAGTATAAAGTAGAGCCCTGATCATAGATCCATCATTGTCAGAGATTAAGTGATGGTGAAACAGGTTTTCCTTAGGGAACTCTTGGAGCACATACTTTTGAGTATGTGGGGTACATGGATGTGTAGAACCTTACATCCTAGTGTAGGAAAGTGATGTAGATGTGTAATCCATCCATCCTCCACTATAATTCCATACCGTATCAGTGGTAGGTAAACATGAAACCTCCTGATGACGAAGAAAACACAGATATCCGTATCAGTGGAGATAAACATGAAATCTCCTAATGACGAAGAGAGTACAGAATGCCGCTGTGACTCTAGAATAGTGAAGGACCAGTTTACCATGGTGAGCTATAGTAGTAGAGACACGAGATGTCCTACAAGTGATCCTCTTACTGACTGAGGAAGGTGAAGGTCATGAGAATCCTGCTCTCTTAATGACCTATGTATGATACTGATGTGACTTCGCAGCAATCAGTTCGAGTATGAGTGGTATACCTCATCTCCACAGGGCATAATGTTGTTTGAAAAACATAATCAACCACGTAGTATACTTGTTAGAGATAACTCCAAGTTAGTTGATTGATGTTACATTGTAATAGTGCTTATATTTCTTCACACCTCATAAATGTTGAGTTCTTGGTTATAGCTGCAACTGTTATCTAATACTTTGAAGGCTTTACTGCTTAAGATATTCTTGAATGGTATATTAAAGCTTCTGGCTGAGAGTTATAACTCTCGCTGGGAAAATTATGTAAAATTGTCTCACCCCGTAGACTTCAACTTTTTAGGTGGACGTCGGAGACGAAGGAACCAGCCTACAGGTGACCAGTCTCAGCAGCAACACCAGGAGAAACAGTAATCTCAGGTGGAGATTTAGTCTTCCATGTGGTGTAGTTAGAGTCAGTCCTATGTGTCCTCTGTACTCTCAGGTCTTGGAGTCTTATGTTATGTGATCTTGAGATTTTGTATCTTGATGTATATAATTACTCAAGAAGTAATTTTCCTGAGATGTAAACAAGTTTATCTCACCTTATGCAAGGAGTTTTTATGGATCCAAGCTCTTGTCTCAAAAAGTTTTAATTTCCTGTGATTTTTGTCTTCGGTTGATTATCGAACCGCTTCCGCTAAGTTTTAATCGTGTTTATGTCATGGTTTGGAGATCAGAGCCCACAATTATCACCATCGAGCTTTCATAGTCATCTCACTTGTGTCTCAAAGGATCTCCATAAGATCATTCCACTCAATCTAAGACAGATATATGTCAAGGCAAAACATGCTAACCACAACTTTCAACCTTTAACAAAATTTCTACCCATAACAAAATTTTCTACCCATAACAAGGGTAACCACTAGATTCCTTTATATACAACTATAACCCGAGTATGAGGCTCATCATGGACATCACACATCATGTACATCATCTTAGGGTCTTGGGACATCTCCCTCACCTATATAGCAAGCATCAAATATTCAATTTCCTCTCTCTCTAGGGTTAGATATTTTCATTGGAAATCTACGGTTCAACACTTTCAAGAGACCATAAACTAGGCAACTTATCTCATATACTTAGAAGTATCCTAGCTTGGGACTTATCATCAAGTATTTCATCATTCATATTTTTCAACATTTCAAATATTTTGGAGTTTAGGTATTCTAACCTTCTCCCGATACGGGTCAACTCATATCAACAGGTCACTCTATTCATATGTCCCATGCTAGATGTCCTCCTTTGTAAAGAGATTGAGGCCCATGTTTGTCTCAAACTATATGTCACTTATCATATATCAACACACACAAGACTAGGTACAAGAAAACATGCCAACCTACTAGCTATGTTTAGCACATCAACCAAGTCATATGTATCAACAAGGTGGTAGGTCTAGCTAGGGTTGCATGGTCAAACTAATTTCATAACATCAACTACTTGGCCCTCTCAAGGACAAACTTGGGTCTTATCAACATCAACATTATCAACAATATCATCATCATCATCTTAGGTTATCTAGGTTACTCACTGGCTTAACCTATATCCTCGCTCTAGACAACTCTAGAGACTATCACTGTCATCTAAACTCTCTCATGTAGACTTGATGTTACATCTCTTTCTCCTAGGTTGCATGGAAACTCACTGCCTTTCTGTGTGTGGTAACATTTTTCATATGTACATATAATAATACTTGAAATATGTTTTCTCCAACATTTAAACAGGCGATGAAAACCACCATACTCCATTTCGAATAAAACCAAAACCAAAACCAAAATGAGTTACCACACTCATTAGGCAGTCTAGTATCATGATACCTAGAGAACTAGCAAGAACATGGTGCACACTTGTGTAGACATCCTAAGTACATGTCATGAATCATGTCTAGGGAGGTAACTTACACAAGTCTACACCTAGTTCTAGAACATCTAGGTTCTAACCTAGAGGCTAAGTCAACCTAGTCCACAAAGGACATATTATTAAGTTTCTAGGGTTGAGATGTAAGGTGAGTTTAGTTTGTGTTTCATGGAGCCATGTTTGGTGTAGTTATCGTTCATGCTCTGATACCATCTGTCACGGAACTGGAATCCCAATCCCATGAACCAAACGTATACCAAAGGAGACATGCGGAAGCGTAAAGCTTAGCACACATGAATAGATAACAAGATACAAGCACCAACATAATCTCAACAATCAACAAGATATATTAAGCAACATCATTATATTACACTATTTGAATTACATATTCAAGAGTCACTTTGTACAAGTCTGCTCATGTATACTATATCTGGATGTTACAACAAGTACACCTAGCATAGCTCACCAAGCCCATCAACCTTCTAGCCATCTCTGAACCTAAAAACAACATACGAGAAATGGGTCAACACATGAGGTGTTGAGTATGGGGCTGAATGATACACATATATATAAGCTTTGTATAATTTTGAAAAGATTTCAAGACTAAACGAACAAGAATAAACAAGTAAACTGTTTAACAAATACAAAACCATATTTTATGTCATTTCACTCCATTATACCAACAATATCGAGCATGTTTAAGGCCTTTGACCATCTTCCCGTTGGAAGGGTCCGTAAGGGTGCTCAAGCTTATCTAACCCTTTTATATGAAAGGGACCTCATGGACGTAACCAAGAGTTAACCCTTTATCAACAATATTATAATGGATTTCTATATATATATGTGTTCAAGTTATAAAACTGACGAGGCAAACATCGAGTAAGACATAGCAATACTACATGGCAATATTTGAGCAAATAGACCAACAAGCATACAATATATGTCTTTTCAAGCAAGAAAGCGATAGTCATATAACTAGATAAGTCCCATACATGATTCATAGATTTCATAACATAATATATCTTTCACAATCTAGCCACATGCCAAACCTGATTAACAACACAATTACATATATGCATTAGATTCTCATCATTAACCCTAATTAGATGCATTTTAGGGTTTTGGCAAAGGTGGGTTCCAAGTTGCTTATTGGTTCATTATATGATATCGTACTGATCTAGAGGTCATCATGATGGTGTGGTTCAAATTTCATGCCATTATGACGTTCCATGCACTTTCTATGATCATATCAAGGTTTAAGGCATTTACATGCATTCTAGGGTCAAAAGACTCACAATAGGTCACCCTAGATCACGATTCATCAATACAGGAGAACGCATCATCAAACATGGTTTAGATCAGCAACATTAAGTCATCAGAAACATATAATAAGATTGGACGATTGTCCATTAGAAACAGGATTAGCAATCTAGGGCAAAATTCAACACTATAGTCCAAAGTAGGCACGTAAGTACAATTGAGGTCATTCATGAACAATGGGTTGATCAAGACCCTCATTAGAGCCATAAGAGAAAAATATTTACTGATTCAATGCTTAGGAGGCTATAAGTATATCAAAGATTCAAACTTCATCATAATCATGCATTAAAGTCCATGAATAAGCTACAACATGCATTAGGGACAACCATGGATCAAAAGGGGAGATTAAGAGCTCATCTTGGTTCAAGGTGGATAAATAGTACTGATTTCATGATTAGTAGAGTGAATAGTCATTAAAGATGTAAGATTGATCATAATAGTGAATAAATGTTCTCGAAGATGACTAATGTTAGTATTTTCAAGAAATCAGGGAACAAACATTAGAATTAGGACCTAGAATACATTTCCAATTGGTAGGTCTCATCGAGAAGGGAATTGGGAGATATTGATTTTAGACGATATGTATTAAAACTATATTAGCTGGAAGAGGGAATGTCACATTTATTTATGTGATGTTCAGGACCATCAATGGGATGTCCTTCACGGACCCCCTACGATCGAGTGGCTAAGATGGGGCACGCCCACTCATAGCAGAAAGAGAGCGGGAAGAGGGCGGCGATCTGTGGCCATTGATCTCTGGTCTCAGTCAACTCTTGACCCCGATCCGATGGTCACGGGTCGTCATCCAGGCACCAGCAACCCGCACACGAGCCCAGCGGTTCCGCGGCGGAGGGTGGTCGGAGCAAAAAGGGAAATAGGGAGAGGGACCATGAGAGGGAGAGGCTAGGTTCTGATGAGATTCGTGGGAGCAAACAGAATGTAGGGGTGGGGTTTTATGGGATATCGGGGCTAGTTTTAGGGTTTCTCGAAGGGGGCGGCGCACCTTAAGGTGGCGGTGGGCTCCCTTAGCCCTCAAGCCACGATTTCACACAATGAAGGGGTGCGGAAGGTTTGAGAGAGAGAGAGAGGAAAAGTTTGGTTGCAAAAATGGGGCAAGAGAGGGCTCAGAAGGGGGTCGGGTCGTGTGCTAGGAGAGTCGGGTCCATGGAGGACCTTCCACTTTGGGAGCAAGGAAGAAGATGACCCGGCGCCGTTGGATTTCCCATCCAACGATTGCTCGGTCGCGCACCGGTTCAAGGGTGGGGCTCGGTTCACGGCCAATTGAGGCTGATTTAGTGGGATTAGATCCTGGTTCATAAAATCGTGATTGGGCCGAGACAACCCAGCGCCCAGGCGCTAGATGGGCCGAGCCCAAAAACTTAATAAAGGGGGGAAAACAAGGGCTAAAAAGGGCAAATCTTAGGAAAATCATAAAAAATCATAGGAAGGTCCAAATGGTCTCAAATATGTACCATATCTTCATAACAAGGTTTACAACAAGTTTGAAAAATATCAAATAAAAATATGCATGTATGGTCAAGAATTTAATCAAAGGGTTCAAGGGTATAACAACACTAACATTTCATGCATATATGTGTATCATATTGACTCAAAATGTGGAATCTTTGACTTTGGTGGACATGATAGAGTTATTAGGTCAAAGGAGACATAAATAGTGATGAATTAAAGTAACAAGAGTAATTATTCACAAATTGTAGAAAAATCCACTTTATCACACTTCCAAACTGATAAAGTTGATTATCAGTCACAATCAAGATTTATGTTTTGCCTCAACAAGGGATCTATGAGTTGAAAGGGTTCCAAGCAAGAGATAGTTTTTTATTCTATAACAAAGGGAAAGTATATTTTTGCATCCAATGCATCAAATTAAGTTGCCTGGATCATGAAGTTCATCAGTGAACTTGGGGTGGTTCCAAGCATTAGCAACACAATAGAGTTGTATAATGACAACAATGTGGTAATTGCACAGGCTAAGGAACCCAAATCACATCAGCATTCTAATCACATACTAGGCATTCCATATCATACAAGAGATTATACATTGAGGAGAAGTGAAGATTTATAGAATAATGACTGAAGGCAATGTTGTTGATCCATTTACAAAAGCACTTTCTGAGTAGAATCATTATGGACATGTGAGGTCACATGGAATGAGATTCATGAGTGATTGGATATAAGTGCAAGTGAGACTCTATTGGTGTGTATATCCATAGATCCAATAATATGATGATTATAATATCACATGATGTAATTGATCTAATAATGATAAAATTCCATTTCATTTATTCTATTTTATTCAGAGATATAATGATGTAACATAATAGATGTCTAAAGTATGATTATAGTCCATTACATATGTCTTTAGGTTTAAGACCTAGACAATAAGATCAAATGTATGATAATATTACATACATTCTTGATATTGCTCTAGTCATTTATTATTGTGGAAGAAAATAGACAAAAGTAATACATAAAACTAGAGTTTGTGTTGGTTGATGACAAAATATAATCAGTCATGATATGTGATATCAAACCAAACACATAGGTACTTGTTAGAGAATAGTGTACCTGACAAACTCACCTTGAGAGTGATGTATGGAAGTAGTTAGAATCATATCTCATTGTGATGGTGGTGATTGTGGTTTCTAGACCTAAAATCACTACAATCATCACATGTTGTTCGATGTACTTTGACATAGTCCACCATTACCTGGAATAAGGGTTTCTATAAAGGTGGTTCTGAGGTACATTGTAAAACATGGTGATGATTGTGAGTGATGTAGATGGAATTTGTCCCTACTACATGAGTATGATATCCTGGCCACTTAATAAGCAAGACTGATAAATTCATGGTCATGTCATGTGATATTGAGCTTACTTATATATTAGACAATCTACTATAGTTCAAGGAACATGGACTGAATGATGAAGAAGATGATGATTCAATGCCTTGAGTTCAATATGGATATCAGTGACAAAGGAGATATACGATCACAACAACACCAATCATAGATTATAGAAGTTGATCTCCAACTTTCAGATTACTTGGGTAGCAATGATGTTATGTTAGATACCACTCATCTCCTGTGATGTCATAAATTATTTGTCAACATTCACTGCCAACAAACTTACAACCTATAGGGTCACACACATAGGATACACCTAGAATAGGAGTTTATTCATTAATGTAGATTAATCTTGACTACTGAAGTGTTAGGTATTCAATTTAAACAACAATGGCTGAAAGTTCACTAACTAGACTGTGAACCGACCAATTGAAGTGTTGAATCGATTGATTCAAGTGTTGGGTCAATTTGAATCAACATTGGTAATCATCTCCATGCAAGTGAACTGATCAACTCAGAACTATGAATTGATCAATGGAAGTTGTAAACTGACGGTTTGGTTGATCAATTCAATTGGATCAAGGATTGATGCAGATATCATGTTGTGTATTAATCAAATGTTAATTTCCAATACTATTGTGACTAGGAAACATAGTGGAATGATAAGTTCAAGGGTTGAACCAATTGCCTCACTTGTGAACCGACCAGTTCATTGTTTATAGGTTCTAAAAATTCATTAAATTTTGTCACTTCAACTCCCGCTCAGACTAGAAATCCTGACCCTAACCATCCAATTAAGTGAGGGGTAGTCGAGGCTTTTTGGTGACATAATAATAAGCTATTACAATTGTTGTCTACTCAAAGTTATGGTAACATGAGAACCCAAGTAGGTCCTACCCAACAAAGGGAGGGATAGAAGCAAAGAGACAATTAGGAGAGAAAGTCATCTCTAGCACACTGACTATAAGGGACAACTCCTTCTCGTCTATTCAAATAGAATGATAGGAGTTCATGGTAGTCTATGTGGACTACTACACAGGGAAGGAGGTTTTTGCCACCCAATAAGAGGACAAAGTCAACCGCTGTCGATGATGATAAACAAGTAGGCTACTGCTGATGCCATCCAGGTGCAGCTTGAAGAAAGGAGCACGCATCAACATGGGATAGTCACTGGAATTGCTCCAGGACTAGGTATAAACCTTCGAACCATCCTTCCCATTAAATAGTTGTTGGCGTGATCCACTGTTCAAAGGGGAATACTGTAAATAAGTTTTTTTTCCACTACCATATCTGATGCCATATTTCCCTACAAAAATAAGATTCTAGAAGGTTGTCTAAGAATTTAATGGAAAGTCCAAATGTAGTCTTGGATTCACTTCAAGTAGGTAGATGTGTAGAGGAACCACAACCACCACAACCAGGCATAAAAGAGGTGCTTACTATCTAGAACCTCTGTGTTTAGCACTAAACCTATTACCTTAGTTTTACCATTGTGGACTTAAGTTTTCCCTAGGTTTATATGAAATATTGTGCATTTATCATACTTAGAAACCTATATGTTTGGATATGATACCATTTATCACATATAAATTTTATCCAAATCTACCTCCATTGAATAGAGAGTCAATAGTGATAGGATTCGAGCATCCATTCCTAGCATGACACTAACCACACAAGCATATATATGAAGTTAGGAAACAACACTCCATACATAAAGCTCGTAGGCAACATAAAGGAAATATACATATCTAAAAGAGACTACATAGAGTTCATCATGGATATAATATTTCAACTCCCATTTATATTACAAAATCCCATTGATATTAGATTTCATTGCATGAGTCTCCCGAACATACAGGAAGTAAATCATCACTTGACAACATCTAAAAATATTAAAAAACAAAATATATAAATGCAAATGCATTGAGTGCCTATGGAATGATATGAGAACATAGTGCAGACTAATAAATATAATTTTATTATTCTAAAAACTTAAACTTAATAGGAAACAAATAATAAAAGGTAATCAACTTTATTTTTCTACAAAGCATGTTTTGGACGCATTTTCCATTGTACCAACATCATTAATATTATGCCTTCGACCAATCTTCCAAAGGAACGATCCATTAGGGACTATTGAGGCAAAAAGACTAAAACTAACCATGTTTCAACATGAGTAACCTCAAGACCACTGTTGATGACCTAAACCTATTTCAAAATGTGTTGTTCCCATTCTTGGTTGAGACAAGAAAGTAAATCGGGTCATATGCCCCTACCATAAGAATTTAGGCAAGTACACAAGGATTATATGATGGATTTGTATGTTGTGATCAATGTTCATAAACATAGTATGTTAAGCATGAATGTAGTATGCATTGATGAAAGTATCTAAAACACATAATCACTTCCCCAAGCATACATACAAACAATTCAATATCATAGTAGGGTAAAAGAGGTAAAGTGTACCTTGATGAAGCAATCTAGCTTAGGATATTTCATTAGATCTTTCAAAGTATCTTTAAAAAGGACCTGAAATTTCAAAATTGATAATGTTGGTTTTAGATCAGTAGGGTTTTTTCAAGACAAACATATCCCATAGGATGTGCATGTTTTCCTAGATATAGGTTTCAAAAAGTTTGGCATTTGTTTTAACAATTAAATCATGCATACACTCATTGAACATAGTTACTATGTCTCATGTATACCATAGTTATTGGTGAAACATCCACATTCTTTGTGTCATAAGATTAATTCATTCTCTAGTTTTGATCGATGAAACAATAAGATTTGGATTATTATCAAGGTTTAGACATGTAAGATTATAACTACTCATATTAGATCAATTTTACAATAGTGGTTTTTAATGTCTCATGAGTTCAAATATGGAGAAAGTATATGATCTTGGTGAATCATGTAAGATAACATCATCATGCTTGCTGATTTTGAGCAAAGTTGGATGTTTGAGGATTTGTTAGGTCAAATATCCAACCTTGTTTGAGAACCATCAAGCATTTCCATAAGGGAGTCACTTATAATTCATAAGATCTATCACATCTACAATGTGGGAATTAATGTGTCAACCCGATGCCACATGAACGAGATAAATCAAAACTAAAGCACGCAATTAACAACTAAACAAACTCATTACCAAGAGAACATGTAACTAAAAGAAAAGGTAAATTAAAATTGATCTCATATAACCATTATGTGCAGAAACATATTACATTATTGTCCAAAAACTTTACCGTATCAGGTATACAGATCCGTTCACCAGGCATATAGCCACAACCTATTACAAAGGAACATGCTCACATGTACATACCATACATATACAACCAAGGCATACTGCCAAAACTACACGTTGTATATAGATCATCTACAAAACACTTCCCTCTTAAGACCTGAGTATAGGGACAACACATAAGAATCTGCTACAACACTTGAACCTATCCAACCTACTACACTAACTAATCTCCAAGCCGTTCTTCCTCAATAACACGATCTCTACCACACCACTGACAACCACCTAAAAATATGCGGCAAGCCACAAGGGTGAGACCCAAGTCCCAACAATATATATAACTCTCGTCCAACAATTATTGAACACATATTTTATTTAATAAGGACATATCATTATTAAACAAGATGAGCAGATTCAGTTAAAAGAATAACTTAAATTGATAACACAAGCTCAACAAGTTAAGGAGGTAAAACAAATAAGCATGGCATTATATATGTTCAGAAGGAACATGAAGAACATTTATAATATTTCATTTCTCTTACCTCATTCTAATACAACTTAATAGTATAAGAAACAAGACCTGGGTAAACATCCAATGTGAAACATGAATAACCCTAAATAGTTATGCTACTGGGTTGTACTACATCTTTTATTATGCCTTGGGGAATTTGAGTCATACCACCCAAACTCCAATTAACCATCTCTTGGTCACAATCAATTCAATACATGACCTAGGAAGAGCCAGAATCCAAGATCTGCTATGCACTACTCAGTCAGTATGAGTCTGTACCGTAGTGACATATCTGTCAAACTACAACGAGAGACATATAGCCAAGCTAAAAACACCTAGTCCATCTTGGTACAGGTCACGACGCTAGAAACTAGAATATACAAACCCAATCAATGAGATACAACCAAAATTATCCTCAAATCACATCATATATATAAATATATATATATATATATATATACTTAGAAGAGTATATATATACTTATATATATATATATATACTTATATATATAAGTATATAAGTATATATATGGCCATTCATTTGCTACCACTGCGGTAACTAATCTTAGTTACACGTGCATCTGTTTTGTAATAGAAAGATACATATATGTAATAAGACAAACTTTGTTTGTAATGAGATGACCAAATTTGTAATACAAACACTCGTTTTGTATTACAAAATGATATTTATGACAACAATTTACAATGTAATACAAAATGACTATTTGTATTAAAAATTTGGTCATCTCATTACAAATGTCATTTGACTTATTACAAACAAGTACCATTCTATTACAAATTAGATCCATTGATAACTAAAGTTAGTTTCCCAAGCGGGTAGTGAATATATACCCTATATATATATAACCACCGAGACATCACTGTAGTTGTTCTAAAAAAACTTGGGATCTGGATGATAATGATTTACTCTCAAAGCACCCGACATAGTAAAGAATATCCATTCTGAGTTTCCCTTAGTAATACTCTTTTCACCATCTAGCAAATGTTGACACTGAAATGGATCTATGGCACTTAGAACTACATGATAGGGTTTCACTTTTTTAGTTCATCCAAATGGGTATCTTTTAACTGCATAAATTAAGTTACATATAGATCCTTTATAGGTTCTACAATCATAGGGGTAGATTGCAACTTTAGAAGATATAAACTTATAAAGCATAAAGCTGATCACATCACCATATGAAATTGTTTCTAAACGATACACAAGGTCATGACCATTATCACACTGTCATAGGATATCAATCCCTTATCACATCTCATACATGATATCACCTCAATAGTGCACAAAGTCATTGCCAAGGTCATAAGACCATTCACATTGTTCCCTACAAGAACACTATTATCTCTCCAAGCTGCATTAAGGCCCATAATCACCACACACATATCACATTAGTTTTACCACAAACAAACATTAGCCATGATGATCTTTCAACAAAAAATTAGGGTTACAACATTAGGAGAGACAATAAATCATCAATATGTCAATTACTCAAGCAATCTAAATAGCATCATCATGCACTTGAAATTAGGGTTAGGGTTTGACATAGCTAACTGAATTAGGATTTCAATACAACAGTGGATGTAAACCCCAATTATCATCAACTCCAATATTCTTGGAAGCAAACAGGTCGACTACATATCCAGAAATTCTCATCGATCGAAGTGAAAAATAGTTCACACCATCTTCATCGGTCAAAGAGGTGAACATCCCATAGCAACCACTTAGGTCAACACATAGAGACTGAAGAAAACAAGGTCATGTATTTGACTGAAGAAAGTCAGGTCAAAGAAACCATGCGACTGAAGTGAACATCACATATCGTCATTAACCAAAGAAGAAACTTAGCAACATAAAGGGGTACACTCACATCTCATTGACCGAAGAAGATAACCACTTCTGTGACCATATAAGGAAATCCATACATAGCGACCCAAAAACTGTCAAAATACATCGACCACATGACCACATCACGGAATGCATTAGGAGAGAAAGATTACAACCAACACACAATCAAAATAGGTTTAAGATCATCATAAAACTGAAACCACCAAAGAGTAAGGCATAAGGCAAGGATCATCAACCAAAACCCTAAATTCAACCATCACCATGATGAAAATCCAAACCATGAATCAAGAAGGAGAATATAAATCATTTAGCCATCACACAACTATCTAAAACCTCCATCCACACTCATGATAAGTAAACCATGTGGATGAGAAGAAAACCAATGTTTAGTATGCGCATGTCAGAAACAACACCTCTGTTGGGAAATACAGGAATAGAGAAGGCAGTGGAGACAAAATTTATCTATCTATATTTCCTAGAACAACATGACCACATCAATAACTATGCAATGGAAAGGATGGTTTAACTAGTTCATACCTGGTCCTGGAGCAGTTTTAGCGACTGTAATTTGTTGTAGTAGTGCAACATTTAGTATTTCACTTGGACTTGCCTGCAATAACTCCTACTTTCCACCACATACAATATACTTGATCAACATCTACAATAAATCCTCCATGGAATGTAGACTGATGTTGTCCTCCTAGCGACTGCCAAGGGACACCTTGCCTCTATAGTAGTCCACACAGAGTACCTAGAACCCATGTCTTTCTTGTAGAATAGATAGGGAGGATTCATCCCCTCCTATTGGTGTACTAGTCACCAACTTACTCTTCTACACTGACTTGTGTTCTAACAATTGTCTTTCCCTCATTGTCCCTCCTTAGTCGGGTAGGACTTGCTTGGGTTCTCTCGGTTACCAAAACTAGAGAGGACAACAACTTGTAAGAACAACTGATGTTCAAAGTTGTGTGTACTGAGAATCCCCTAGTACCACTCTATTTATAGGAGGGGTTAGGATCTGGGTTCCTGACACGTGTTTACCGTGTGTTATACACAAGTAAACATATTGAAGTAATACAAGTTTTTTGAGGCATGAGTCGAACACATGGAAACATACTCCAGAATACTACTACTAACTATGATCTAATCAGCTAGGCTGGTTAAATAGATGAATTGGTTTGATTTATGTAAAAACGAATGCAAAAAGAAAATAAACTGAAATATTGTGTTACTCAGATTAAAGGGAATTCCTCAAGACAATGGTTTTGGCACGGATAACACTGCAATTAACTCCATACACTAATATTGATTACCCCAATCCCTGGATAAAGATCATGTAGCAAGAACTACCCATTCCCATAGTGTAGTTCACTACCTATTCTAATGAGAGTCCCATTTCCATGCTTTATGATTAATCTCTTGGTTTCTCTTCCCGTTTATTCTCCACCTTTCCCAAAGGGTGCAATAAACAGGTAAATCCATGCTTTTCCAACCCTTGACATCTCTCTCTCAAAATGATTGAGGGTCTGAAAATCTATCTATGGTGATCAAGCATAAATAGAACAAGAAAATTTCATAGATTTATATCCAAAAAATAGGGATGAAACTAATATTAATTCATGAAAATTAGGTACAATGCATATCTGAGCTACTCCCGGGTCCTAAGGAATTAAGTGGTTTACCCTGCATGGTTTTCATTGATGAATAAATGATAGAGAAAGATAAAAATGTGGGAGACATTATAAAAACTAAAGTAACCCATGGAGAATGGCCGGTCCGGATGATCCCCTCCAACGTACATGTGATATGCTGTCTTTCGGCTATAGATTCACCCTCTAGAGGTGTTCGGATCATCTCAGATGAAGCCTTTAGTGCAATGCTCTTCTCTCCTCTCTCTCTTTCTTCTATCTTTGGATTTCCTAATTGGGAAGACTCGGTAGTATAAACTATAAATATGATAGTATCGAGTTTCTAGGGTTGCTATGATTTCTCACATTGTCGATACTATAGACTTGTCTTGTTAACACTGAGTCTTTAGGTCACTACAACACTGCCTCCTTGATGCCAACTCAATAGTATTGAGTCTGGTGCACTCATTAGTACTGAGTTTCCGTGATTCATTTCATGCACGTTACTGGTGTAGTTTCATTACCACCAACTTATGGTGTCAGTAGTATCGAGTTTGGGTGAGTTTCTGGTCCACTACTGATGTGCAGTCGGTACCATAGACTTTTGATGTAGGTAGCACCGAGTCTGTGAAGTTCAGTTGTACCTAAAATTGCACAAGAACGTATACAAGTACTCGAGATGAATATATAACCATTTCAAATAATGAATCCATTGATAGCATTTCATGCATAATTAATCAAATAAATGACAAATCAACACATAAAATCAAGGAAAATATGCCTGTGAAAATGACTAAAAACCCTTGCATCAAACTCCCCTAAGCTTAAATGTTTCTTGTCCTCGAGCAACACTCTCTCATATATTTTTCATATAAGTCAATAAAAGGACATAACACATGAACTCTTTTCTTGGTCATGACCACCAAACAATCCCTAAATCAGCCTTCAATGACCATTGTATCGATAACTGCTATAAAGCAATCCAAAATTTCCTTAATAAAGAAATATTTAATTGATCTTTTCTTTTCTTATTGAATTCTCTTTGCAACTTTGGACTCTTTGGAACCCAAGGAACCTAAGAGGCACAAAATCCACCTTTGGATTAAACTCCTTTTCCTTCGAGAGATTTCTACATTTTCTTTTCTCCATTTCTTATTAATAATGGAATTCCCTTTTGTCTTTTCCTTGTTATTGGGCCCAATAGCCAATAAAGCCCACAAAATAACCAACAAGGATATTGTAAATGAAACTCATTTATTCAAAACAAATTATATCATTATTTGTGCCAATATCTTTAATAGGAGAAATTACATTTCTCACCAAAAAAACCCAAAAATTGGGGTTGTAACATCCTTCTTCTTTTATAGGAATGTTGTCCTCAAAATTCTATCAAGCAAACAAAAAATCTAGGGTAAATGTTTCCATGTCCATCATTGGCCCCTATGTGGCTTTACCTTATCCATGGCATTTCCAAAGAACCTTTATCATCACATATTCCTTTCTCTGAGTTCTTTCACCTTGGCATCTATAAACCTCATAGGTGACTTAGGTCATATCAGCCTCTCATGGGGCTCACTAGGTTCATTGCTCCGCACATGGTCTGGGTACCTCACATAGTTCTCTAAATTGGACACATGGAACTCTTCACACATCACATTATCCTGAGGGGTAAGGGAAAAAATTAACCTTCTCCACCAAACCATGTCAAAAGAACCCATGCATCGGGGACTCATCTCTCTTAGCTATAACTTAGAGGGGTCGGATTTTCATGTCACATATTCCCCCACAGTGAACTGCATGTCAGTCTGCTTTGCATCAGCCTACAACTCATGTCGTCCCTGGGCTCCTTTCAGCCATTGCACGATCAAAGCGACTTCGTCTGCACACACTGTGGTCCTTTCTTGACCTTCGCGAGGTCCCTTCACTAACATCATCTTAATGAAGTGGTGACCAACACAACCTCCCTTGCAAAGCTTCTTTACATACCGATACTGGATATGGTGGTTATCATCACATCTTACAAAGGACAAGAATTGTCTCTATGTATCACCCTGAACGAGCACACATGCTCTCCTCAGACCCTCTAGTCTGGATCGTACTAACCATTAGCTAGCGTGATAAAATGTACTAACATCGAGTTCTTCATGTATCTACTTCCACCTTATGGAAGTGTATCTTTAGGTTATACTCAAGAACTTTTAAACTCGCATCATGGTGTAGTTGAACCATCTCTTTCTCATATGTAGTTCAACTGAATATGTCCCATGACAATACTCTTCTTTCTCATGTCATATCGGTAAGGCGATCTACCATAACCCATATTGCATCCTGGCCTTCCTGGGTCCAGGGAGACTGACCACGACATCTATAGTGATGAACTCCCATTCCCTCTTGGGGACTCTCTTTATCCTCTATATCAATACATTGGGTTACTGGTGTTTGTCCTTCACCTCCTGGCTTGCATGGCAACATACCACATGCAACTTCATCTTAGGCATCCAAAGTACTACTGTCACTTACTGTCTTGGTAGTACCATGGTATATGGTGATCTTAAATCATGATCTCCTGTATTCTCATGATTCCTTAAGATCGATTTCTCAGAAACCCTAAACCACTCTAATCAGGGTTTCATCACCTTCCTTTTCATAGAAGTGCATCTGAGGTTCTACCACCATCCTTTCATTGCATCAAGGCCTAAGCTGGATAACCAAACAATAACTAACTTGTTAAACATATCTTGTTACATATGAATGTTAGCCAAACTTATCTCTTTTTCCAACTGAGGGTTAACCTAACAACCTATTCTAGCCTCTAGCTAAACTAGGCAACTGTATCTCATCCAGAGCATCCATTACCACTTCACATCATTAGGTGTAAGGTAATGTTGAAGACATACACCTCCATGTATTCCACTTATTATCTCATCTCAACCCTAAGTCTATTTTCATCAAGAAAAATCTGAGCTTATTCTCGTGGTTTTTCGAACTCAACCTTGTATAACTCATAGCTCATGATAAAAACATCCTCATAAGATGACCACCTATTTCTCTTAGTGTTTGTAAACCATCCATGTATCATTCACTCCACAAGGGTATGTTATCATCTCTGTCCTCATACCTCATAGCAACGTTCCAACTCACTTCATCTTTTATCCTTGGTGTATGGCATGTGTACTGTCCTATCTCTCACTCCCATAACAAGAGGAAATAAACATTTGGCAGTCGTCCAAACACAAAGTTCTTCCTGTTCCAAGAGTAGAGATGGTACATCCCACCTTACCAGTACACCTTCAAATCTAAGTTGAAACGTGCAATTTATGCCTCTACATCACAATCATCTTGATATCAAAGTTACTTCCATGGAGAATTGGCACTACTACAAAAACAACCTTTGGCGTCGGTTGTTTAACCCCCTTTGGCGTCGGTTTCTGAGCGACGCCTATGTGGGCGTCACTAAAGGTCGAACACTTCGGCGTCGGTTTTTTAACCAACACCTATTTAACATATAGGCTTCGGTCTTTTAGTAGATAACCGACGCCAAAAGGGTTCGCGCCACAGAAAACGACGTCATCTAGGACACATTCTGCGTCGGTTATCTACTAAAAGACCGACGCCTATATGGACTATAGCGTCAGTGTTTACTTGGTAACCGACATAGAAAGTGTCCTAGATGACGTTGTTTTCTGTGGCGTGAACCAGTTTGGCGTCGGTTATCTACTAAAAGACCGACGCCTATATGTATTATAGGCTTCGGTTTGACACGAATAGCCGACGCCATTTCCAGTACGGCTGTTGCCACATTAGGCGTCGGTTTTGTTCAGAAACCCGACGCTGTAGGTCTTTGCTGACGGTTTTCTATAAATAACCGACGCCTATATCTATTTTTTTTTTCATATCAGTTTGCAGGCCTGTTGTGGCTGGTCAGCAGGATGAGAACCTGCAGTTCAGTTTTCTGAACTGCAGGTTTACGACATCCATTGATATCAGCCTACAAACAGGCCACAAACCTGCAAACGTCCCAAGGAAAATTTCACACAAGTAGATACATTCAGACATCAATTAAATTCTCACATTCACACATATAGAAACATTCAAATACATGTATTAACATTCAGAAATATTCATTTACAAAGTGTCATTCATTATCGCTATCAACATCCCAATTATATCTTATAGTTGCCACTGCTTGTATGGCTTTTGCCCATTCTTCTCTTATTTCATTTAATGCTTCCATCGTATATGGAGCATGTATATTTTTTAAGCGTTTACCTATAGTGTTGTCAGTTTTAAACACCTGCAAAGAGAATGATGTATATATAAGTAATAATATAAAAATAAGATTGATATATTTCATACTAACTAATGAGACTATATATAATACCTCATGTATGGTATCGATGTCCAATGCGGCATGTTTGATAATCATATGCATAAATCACATCACATGGTATGCGCATTCCCATCCATTGTCTTGTGTAGCGCACTATAAATTGAAACATACAAATTAATACAACTGAGCACAATTCACATCAATAATATATACATTGGAGTTGGGAACTTACTTGTACGTTCTGCCAATTTATTGGCTGGTTCTTTTTCCTTGGGACCGTTCCTACAGCCTTTTTGAATGCATCTAAACCCCTACATGTTAATATAACACAGTAAATTACATAAGTAAATAGTAATGTAATAACAGATGTTAACAGATACAAAAATGAAATATTTCTCACCAGAATAATGGCATTCTCATTACGTGTCCAATTTTAGTGTTTAATGTACTTCCCGCGGGATCTAGATAATAAACAGTGAACGTCCTGGGGACAATAACTAGTAACTCCCAATGTCTACCGCTAGAGGTAAAAAGTTAACAATTAATAACTCAAAATGCACAATAAAAATGGAATTTTCTTAAGTCCAAATTATAAATAAAGTAAACTTACTTGACATTGAATGGAGCTATTATTATCGTCTTCGTTTGCTGACCAAAAATTGTAAAAGCATCTATATAGTATTGTTGAACACTATCAGGGTCTTTAGCTGCCATACTAATTAATGATGGAATCAAAAATCCCACATGATCAAATGCAAATTGTTTGCAATGATCTTCGACTAAGTAGCTGCAAAACATGTATTACGTATGCATTAATATATAAGAAACCAGATCATTGGATATTACACAAGGTATATGGATGTATAAACAAGATCTCACCTTATCCATGTCTCTATCATTGATGTATTCAGCCAATCATACATAAACAACTCAATAATATCTTGTATAAATAAAGAGCTATCGTATGATTGACCTGCATAATCTGCATCTAAAGAAACAATTATCGGGCAATGTATATTATGTGCCCGTAGCCAACATGCCATTCCCCTACAAGCAGGACCTAACGGGTATGTTAGGTCAGTTGGAACCCAAGTTGGTAATGCGGGAAGTGGAGGTGGAGGCCTAGGTGCTCCTGGTGTCTTCTTTTTAACATGTATATATAATTTCAGATCAGTTGACATCATATATACACATTAACAGTCTAAATCAATGTAAATTTACCTTACAATTTCAGTAGTGTAGATGACATCTGCTTTGGGCCACAATATGACCCCGCCTTCTGCCTCAGCAAGTGTATCAATATCCGGGTGGGGATATGGCAATGTAGCTTCCCTCCAATCGGGTAACACACGTAATGGGCCCACACGAACGTAGCCCTGTGGCATTGGAGTCCCGTGAAACCTTTCCCCAGGAAGGGACGGGTAAGCATGCGCCTCTGCAACAACATAGTCTTGTATTCTTAAGCGACATGGATTCAATGCCTACAAATTTACGTAAAGAATTTTATACATATATACATATCATATTGAAAACATATCATCTTGAAAAGACTAGCTACAATGTCATAAACAATACTTACAACAGACGTGTTAGGCGATGGGTCTCCAGGATTACTCGCAGTCTGTGCATCAGGAGAAGAGTGGGTCGCCATAGGCTGATTGGAATCCTGAGATGCCTGCCACCGCAACAATTCTTCCTTGACCTTCTCAGCAACTACATCGTTGACCTTCTTAGCAACTATATCCTCGACTCTCTTATTCTCCTATACATGGATAAAAGAAATATTAGCTTCTTATTATTAAATTTCCTTTTGCAGTAACATTCTAAAAAAAGAATAGGTTACCTCTTCTTGAGAAAGTCCCGCTCTGGGTTTGCGCTGGGATGGCCCAAAGAATGCTTTGATGCCCACACCAGCGCCTGCACCCCCAACACATCCAGGATGCTCTGGGTTACCCAGAGCAACTGTCAATTCATCCCTTGTGCCCTGAGGGATGAACGTGCCTTGTTTCCTCTTCTCGTGCAGCTCCCGCTAATCACCATCAACAGAAATTGGTAAGTTAACACCACAAATAATCAATATTCAAACGATTGCTCTAAGAGTTGTATTTTACCATTTTCGCAGTCGCCTCAGCAGTTACGGGCTTCTTTATTTCACCCTTCTTGTTTTGCCTCCCAGCTATCCAGATATCATGGTGAGGCATGGGTGTGGCAGACTCCTGAGTAGGAGTAGACTCCTGAGTAGCCGCAGACTCCGCATGTAGTCTTTGGTGAACGCTTGCATAGCCTTTTGGACCCATAGTGTGGTCATGCACATTCAGTGCATGCCTTGCTTTTTGTGCGTCACTGAGGGCCTAGTTAGTATGCACATTAATGATTTGGATAGTATCACTAAATGTTAATCTTGAATAGGTGAATACAATGTATATTAATTAAATTGGGAGTGACGCCTAATACCTTGAATTCTTCAGATTTTCTTGATGCAACAAAATTGTCCCAATCTTCTTTGTCCAAGAAGTTCCATTGTTCTAGGGATGACTTCTTTTTATTATCAACCTCTTTTATGTATTCTCTGTTCAGATTTGTCCTATAATTCCTAAGCATCTTTCCAGCGCGTTGCATCACACTTTTACGATGCAACTTCTCATCCAATGCAAATAGATTCTGTAAAATAGAAATGTTATTAACTAGTATCCAAAATAGAATTGCGAATAATAGAATTTGTAATCTACAAAATAGAATTGCAAATAATAATAACTCACGCATAAATCCTTCCATATCAAGTCTTTTTTCCCCTGAAGAACTTTATGCCAATTATCATACTTAAAACCACAATGGATCCGAGTGGTACACCCAAGATAGTTTACAAAATTATTGCGGTTCACTCTAATTGCATTTCCTCCATTATCAAACTCCACAACCAATTTGGATCCACTGCCACTAAGCGCTATTAACTTTTTGAACAGAGTGATGTCCCTTTTCTTGTTAAGTGTTTGGTGTTGCGCATCAAGTTGCTCCAGTGCTTCAGTGGGTACATGTGCATCATCAACCTAAAATTTGACAAAAATAAACAAACTGAATTAGCCCAATATAGAAATATAAGATATATGACATAACTAGAAGATAATGAATTTTATAGAAATACAAGATATGTTTTTAGAACTTACATTGGTATCCTTGCCATGCTCGTCATGGACAACATGCTCATCATGGACTTCATGCTCATCATGGACATCATGCTCATCATGGTCAGCCATCTGAAAATGTCATTAAAAAGGCAAACATTTAGCATTTGTATTAACTAGAAAAAGGCAAACATTTAGCATTTGTATTAACTAGAAAAAGGCAAACATTTAGCATTTGTATTAACTAGAAAAAGGCAAACATTTAGCATTTGTATTAACTAGAAAAAGGCAAACATTTAGCATTTGTATAAACTAGAAAAAGGAAAACATTTAGCATTTGTATAAACATACATGTCTCTAAAATTGTGATCTTTTATCAATTAACAATCCTTCATTGTGATCTCCGCGCACATATAAGTCATCATTAGCTTCAATATTTTGTGGAGTTGGCAACCCAACTGAGAATGGACTGGAGTCATCATACTTATCATAGTACTCTTCTTCATCTATAGGATCTTCAATGAACTGTCTTTTACCATGAAGAACAACCGACCATTTATCATTTGCAGGATCATCGATATAGAATATTTGTTTCGCCTGTGATGCCAATATGAATGGTTCACCCTTCTCGCCAATCTTTTCAAAGTTCACCAAAGTGAAACCCAATTCATCCACTATAACTCCTTTGGTGTTATCAACCCAATTACAATTAAAGAGCGGAATTTTGAAATCTATGTAGTCAAACTCCCAAATGTCTTCAATGACACCGTAATATGACATTTTAGCTTCACGTGGACTCTTATCCTTTGCACTTGCAAAGTACATAGTCGACGCTTGAAGAGTGACCCCACTATTTTTGACGACACTCTTATCATCTTGGCACTTTATGTAATATGTGAATCCATTAATGTGAAACCCTTCATAAGACATAACATTCGGTTTTGGTTTAAAGGCGAGGCATTTGATAGTTTCTGTAATATCATTTGGTGTTTGAGATAGTTGATGTAAGACTTTATCTTCGAACCACTTAGTAAAAGTCTTATTATGCTCTCTAGCAAGCCACATTGAACTTGCTCGAGGATGTTGTCTCTTTATGAAATTGGTATGTTCCTCGATATAAACACTCACTTCGTCCATATTGTGTAAAATATACAAGTGAGCTTGTTCCAACTGCTCACGGCTGATTACTTTCACCCGTGATCCCAAAGTTCCTTTGCCCTCCTCAATATTCTTGTCATTATCAGGAGTGGCATTACCACTGAGAAAGTCATTGCAAAAATCCATAACCTCTCTCGCCACATAACCTTCAATAATACTCCCTTCGGGCCGATAACGGTTTCGAACATCACCTTTAAAAAACGCTCATGTATCGTTCAAAGGGATACATCCAATGCAAGAAAACTGGTCCCAACATTTTCACTTCCCTAGTCAAGTGGACAACAAGATGTACCATGATATCAAAGAACGAAGGAGGGAAATACATCTCAAGCTGACATAGGGTAACAACCACTTCTCTTTGCAAATTATCGAGAGTATCAGGGTCAATAACTTTGCTGCATAGACTGTTGAAAAAGAAACAAAGTCTGGTAATTGCAAACCTTACATGCTTCGGCAATATAGATCGAATTGCCACAGGCAATATTTGTTGCATTAGAGTGTGACAATCATGAGATTTAAGACCTATCAACTTCAGATCTTTCATTGATACCAATCTACGGATGTTGGATGAGTAACCATGTGGCACCTTTACATTTACCAAGCATTCACAAAAAGTTTTCTTCTCCTTTCTAGACAACGTGTAACAAGCGGGAGGTAAGTATGTTCTTTTATTACCCATTTCACGTAATTCTGTTAATTCTGACCTTATTCCCATTTCACGTAGGTCCACTCTAGATTTTATCCCATCTTTAGTCTTACCTGGTATATTTAACAGAGTACCAATGATGCTATCACAGACATTTTTCTCAACGTGCATTATATCGATAC
The DNA here is from genome assembly GCA_963693085.1 of Alisma plantago-aquatica. NCBI lineage: Eukaryota > Viridiplantae > Streptophyta > Magnoliopsida > Alismatales > Alismataceae > Alisma > Alisma plantago-aquatica. The sequence goes on from OY856412.1 coordinate 382,882,068, forward strand.
AATGCCTGACTGTCAAAGAACTCCAATAAGGAAGATCCCAAAATATTGACTTCTTCTTCAATGAAGAATTGTCACTCCGTGTGGCCATACTACATTGTGATTTCTTACCAAATTCATTGACAATGTCTTTTACTCTTGCATAAACAACATCCCCTGGTATAGGTTTTGGTGCACTCCGTTCATCATTCCATCCATTGAATGCTTTGCGCTTCCTACGATACGGATGGAATTTTGAAAGAAACCTTCGATGACCAAGATATACAGTCTTGCCGCCATGTTTTAGTCTTATTGAATTAGTGTTTTCTTCACATATAGGACACGCTTTAGCTCCTTTGACACTATATCCAAACAAATTCCCATATGTTGGAAAGTCATTAACAGTGCAAAACAACATAGCGTGCAAACGAAATGTCTCTCTTGCTGAAGCATCATAGGTCATCACATCTTCAGCCCAAAGTTTCTTTAAGTCATCAATCAAAGGTTCAAGATAAACATCGATATCATTTCCAGGTTGTTTAGGGCCCGATATCAACAACGACAACATAACGTACTTATTTTTCATACACATCCAGGGAGGAAGATTGTATATAACAAGCATGACTGGCCAAGTGCTATGTTGGCTGCTCAATGTCCCGTACGGATTCATCCCATCTGTACAAAGCCCAAGTCTTAGATTCCTATCTTCTTCACCAAATTTGGGTTACAATAGATCAATCTTTTTCCACTGTGGGGAATCAGACGCATGTCATAGGATCCCATCATTATTTTTCTTAACATCTGCATGCCACCTCAAATTCTTCGCATCTTTCGGATTTGCAAACAAGCGTTGAAACCGTGATATTATAGGTAGATACCACAACACCTTGGTAGGAGAACCAGTTTTGGACTCCCCCGAAGTCGTCAATTCATACCGTGACACACCACATTTTGGACAATCTTTCAAATCTACATAGTCCTTTTGAAATAATACACAATCATTCGGGCATGCGTGTATCTTCTTGGCCTCCATTCCCATTGGGCACAACATTTTCTTTACCTGGTATGTTGAGATTGGCAGCTTGTTTCCTTTAGGAAGCATTTCTTTCAACAAAGTCAACAATGAAGTGAAGCTTTTGTCGCTCCATCTATTGTTAGCTTTCAACTTATACAATCTCAACACAGTGCTAAGCTTCGTAAACTTAGCACATCCTGTGTATAACGGTATATCAGCATCATGCACAATGTTTCTAAAGATACGAGGTGGATCGGTGTGCTCTACCCTACAACTATCCAGCATCGCATCAACGATGTCTACTGGAATTGGTTCGTTCACATTTATGTCATCGGAGGCAATTTCTTCTTCCACCCAAGCACTGCTATCGACATCTACTGGTTTCGATTTTGAAATCTCTCCATGCCAGTGCCATTCTGTATAGCCTTGTACAATCCTGTTGCACATGACATGACTTTTGATTTCCTCACCAGTGTTGACTTTCAAGTTGTTACCGCAATGCCTACATGGATAGTAGAACCTATCTATAGGTTTTTTCCTATGTTCCTTGGCAAATCTAATAAACTGATCAAGACCAGATATAAACTCTGGGGTGCAACGATTACGAATGGACATCCATGATCTATCCATTCTATGATCAGAGAAAACAAGTATATATTAGGAAACAAGTATATATTAGGAAAAGATTAGGGTATACACTTACATCCTACCTAAGTGTATAATGTGATGTCATTCTTATATATAATAAATGTGTACCACCTATCCCATCCTTGAACACCTAATCTCACTAGTAAGTGTATAATGTGTATTGGGTTTTCAAGAAAATTTCGGCAGCATTTCCCCGCTGTTCTCTAACTACATATATACTTAGAGAACAAACGGGGAAATGCTACCGAAATTTTCTCGAAAACCCAATACACATTATACACTTACATCCTAAGTGATATTAGGTGTTCAAGAACAGTCCCAAACCGGGGACTATCCAAGATTTACTCCTAATGAGTCAATCTTGGACGGGTTTCTAGGCCAACAAACACATTTGATGTCATTCTTATATATAATAAATGTGTACCACCTATCCCATCCTTGAACACCTAATCTCACTAGTAAGTGTATAATGTGTATTGGGTTTTCAAGAAAATTTCGGCAGCATTTCCCCGATGTTCTCTAAGTACATATATACTTAGAGAAACAACGGGGAAATGCTACCGAAATTTTATCGAAAACCCAATACACATTATATACTTACATCCTAAGTGAGATTAGGTGTTCAAGAACAGTCCCAAACCGGGGACTATCCAAGATTTACTCCTAATGAGTAAATCTTGGACGGGTTTCTAGGCCAACAAATACATGTGTTGTCATTCTTATATATAATAAATGTCTATAAACTACAGGCAACATGGTTAATCCTAATCCACAGAGCATTATTAAATAATAAATCAAGAAATCAATAGTTTCAAACAAAAGGTCTTTAAATCTTTACTAGACATTATATGTATCCCTAATCATCATATTTAACATACTACATTATTATGAACATCCAGATCAGATTAAGATCATACTATGTTATAACCATTGGTTTAATAACCCTATTTCTGCATGTACATGTTTATCAACTTTAAAACCCTATAATTCATGAAATCATTCTAATTCAATTTAATATGTTGGGATCACATAATTATATAATGACATCAGAATATATAGAAGAATCATAATTAACATGATTAAAAACATGCTCATCAAACTAGGGTTTTCGCGAAAATTTTATTCACAATCTATGCATTTTTCTGATCAAAACCATATACAATATGTTTATAATTGGAGCTAGCATTTATTTCCTATATTATTGGAAATATTAATGTGTGAATCTGACCTGGAGAGGAGCTGTGGTCGAACCTGGAAGGCAGGGCTAGGGCTAGATGAGTTACGGCCGGTCTGGAGAGGAGCTGTGGTCGAACCAGGCGGCGGTGCAGAGTGGGCGACGACGATGGCACGTGGCGGCAGTGCGCGACGATCGATGAGCAGGCGGAGAAGATGGTTGTGGTGGCGCGACGGCAGTGGAGAAGCAACTAGCTGTCGGCCTGGTGGCGGCAGCGTGGAGGCATTGGCGGCGGCGTGGAGGCACCGGAGGAGAAGGCGGCGTTCACAAATCAGCACTGGCGACGGAGAAGGCGGTGCGGCAGCACTGTCATGGAGGAAGATGGTGGTGGTTGCGGTGGAGTGGAGGGTCGGGCGACAACAGAGAAGAAAGGGTCGGGGAACAGTTTAGGCGATGAAACAGAAGAAAGGGAAGAGTTGGGTGATCGTGGGATATTAAGTTCACCAATAGCGTCAGTTGTTTCAAACAACTGACGCCTAAACCTCTTTAGCGTCGGTTGTTTGAACCAACCGACATTGAATTGGACGATATTTTCATGAAATTGTTTGGCGGGAACCACTTTCGGCTTCGGTTATCAACGGATAACCGACGTTGAAAGTGACACTTTTTGCGCAAAGTTTCATCACACATAGGCGTCGATGGCTATTTAAATAACCGACACTGTATGTGACACTTTTTCTTTTCGCTCGAAAATTGGGTTTCGCGGGAGCTTTTAGGCGTCGGTTTGTTATAGTAAACTGACGCTGAATACAAAGCGGTACCCGTGTCTGGCTGGTCATCGAATATAGACGTCAGTTTTCCTAAACAACCGACGCCTTATATTATAGGCGTCGGTTTTCCTTAATAACCGACGCCCATAAAAGCGACACTGAATGCTATTTCTGTAGTAGTGTGGTCTCGAACCTACTTGGGTCCACACACATTCCTTGGTCATCTCCTCTAGGTCTATAGGGTGCCGACACTTTAGGGTTCATCCCTCTTCCCTTATGCATCCAGAGAGTGCCCTAATCTGGCCTTTGGGTCCCATGAGTTTATGAAGGTGATCAATCTCCTAACCCATGGCCCTCAGACAATGATAGTTGTTACCTCCCGACCGTATGGTCATGTGCAACTAGGGAATTAGGCAACTCCCACTTCCACCAGTCTTATCCCTACCTGACCCTAGGATAGACTTAGGATTCTATTATAGTACATGTCCAACTTAGAACCTTACCCAAGACTTCATCATCTCTCTCTCTACATTCATGGGCTAACTTTCATCCTTTCATAGGGATCATGGCAACTTGCCTACCTTGGTCAGGCCCTCCACATGCACTTAGAGATGGTTATCTATGGGTCTACAGGTTCATTCTCATACCATGTATTTTTCACTTAGCTTCTAAAGATCCTATGAGACCTCTTTAGGTTTCCTCAAAACCCACAAAACTGGTATACACCCTACCAAAGGGCCCCCTCCCAGGATGGGAGGAAACTACAACTCTTGACAACAAGGTCACAAACATCCTTAGGGTTTATATTCACATGAGCATGCTTAACCCAGCAGTTACTAAGGCACAAGTAGACCACCTACTAAACCATGCTAGGTCATACTCATTCTCATCCTCATCATTGGATCAAGTTCATACCTTCCCATGTCATCAACTTAGCTATGAGGGATTCATCAAACATACCTTAAACTTAAGGAGTTTCCCTTTCCTATAGACATGAGGAGTACCATGCTTGAATCTATAGAAACTCAAACCTTGTTGTGAGCATCAGGTACACAACTTCCCCTCTTATACCTAGGAACCCTAGGTTCACTCCTCTGATGCCCAACTGTCTGCTCAACCTCTAACCACGATCCAAACATGTACAAGGTATGACATGTAATTCCTGTCATCCTTCTACTCGAGAAACACTTCAGAGTGGAGTCCTCCTCAAGGACAACCAACAAGGTATAAGGCCTCACAACATGTTACTAAACCTCTTCATGGTTTAAGGAACTCTTCTTCTCATCTATGCCATAGGTACAGAGGTACCAACAATCTCATCCTCTCTCTAGGGTTTTGTTCCTCTAATGGCAACCAAGATATCGTCAGCATGAGGCAACCACTATCATCCACTTAGGTCGCATCATCCTCAACTCCGCACTTTTCCTCATATCTCGGAGTCAAGGCATCCAACCTTCTTGCTTGGGTCCTGCTCTCTCCCTCTTCCACAACCAGCCTCATACTAAAGGTCCTCTCTCCATGAAGATGGATCAAGCTCACAAGAATATCTCTACGTGGGTGAAGCCTATGTTCAAACTTATGTTTTCTTAAGATCATCCATAGCTATCCTGGATAGGGTTTTAACCTACATCTCACACTACGTGACGTATTCTGGGTGCATACTATGCCATGCTCATATAAGCCCATGGGGTTTCCATAAGTTCTTCTCTGACATCATCAATGAAGGAGTTATACTTCTCTCTAACATGCACGACCCTTCCTAGGGTTGGGTCGCCAAAGGTACTGGGTCATCCAACCTCTCATGGCTCATATGGCATCCAAAGGTATGTCCATCCAAACCCCCAGTCTACCATGACATCTAACTCATTATGTCATCTCTCTCTCTAGCCACCACTTATGGTTAGGGTTAACATCATCCTCAGAGGATGTGTTAGGTCTCTACTTATGATGGAGGTCTCTACCTCCAAGACCTACTTTCTCTACTCATCCTCATGACAAGAAGGTCTAGCCTCAGGTCTCTCCTGAGGGCATGACAACTTATGTCATATGACCTAAGCATGCATCTATTCTTTAGTTTACACTTAATCTATTAAGCTCATGTCCATGACATCTTAATTACATGCTTTTCATTAATTTGGTGGAGGATTCCTTAAACCTTATCAACCTTACCCATACCCCAAGAGGGTGAGGAAAAGAGAGAAAAACCCTAATCCTTAAGGTCCTTCACATCATTTGAGTTGAGAAGGGGTGAACAAGATGAGAGAGTCCTAAAGGTGTCTTATTTCGAGTCAAATCCTGAGACATTGGCCAGGTAGTCACACGGATCCAGGAGTCCTCATATTTCGACTGGCAGTGTGGAAGAAAATCTTGCCATCCCCCAGGCGTGATCCTTTTCTAGACACCTCTGTCTTTCGGAGAATTCTCTAATAACTCCCATGGGTTCTACAGAGTTTGTAAAATTTAATAATTATTACAGATTAAATAAGGAACCCATGCTCTGATACCAAATGTAACGATCCTGCCTCCTTCAAATTAAAACTACCATTTTTATCCTTTTAATCCATGACAAGTTCATTATGCCAATGTATCATCAATTCATAGTTCATTATGGTCTAATTCACATATGAACTCTATTTGCCATTAATTCTACCTTTATCCATTAGAAAACCCTAATTACTACATTAAGGGTATTTATCCACAATTAGGAACTTTTATACTTGAAATAGCTTGGAATCATCATATCTTAGCTTTAATCATGATTTTGAATAAATAAAACCATTAAGAGTCGCATTTACTAATATTAGGGTTTCAAGGCCCATTAAAGCATATATGTGCACATGAAACTCTAAATTAAACCAATTACATGCAACGTCCATCCTTTTTGTACCTTTTTACAATTAACATGTTAATATCAACTTTAATCATCCGTAAAACCCTTCTAATAGATTAATCATCTCAAATCAGGGTTTCTTAATCATTAATACATTAAAGTTAATAACTTCCATTACTTTTCGAATTGCAAGAGGAATTAGGCTTCCATTATATTTTTATTACATTCCTCGTTTTCTCTTGATCAATTTTCATATATTAAGTTCCTTCATCCGACCTTCCTAGCAATTTCTACATTTTTTATAATTTTATTACAACTTCAGCCAATCACAGGGCGACACGTCTACGAGAAACAAATAAAATAATTATAATTGAATCAGCCCTTTAAACAGTGTGAAATGACAGGAATGCCATTCGTGCTTAATGTGTTAGGTCAGGGCATCTGATTTTTTTGACCCCAACCCGTCTCCTACCTCGCGGAGCGCCCGTCGCTCACCGTTGGTTGGTCGTCCGTGAGCTCCTCCTGCTAGGCCCTAGGCAGCTAGGCTACAGGAAGGTTGAAGGAGCTTTGTCTCTCCTTCCCGACCTAAGAGATAACTCGTAGACGGTCGAAGTTGAGTAGGGAAAGGTTGCAGAGATGGTTCCTATCTGCTAGGGTTTTCAGACGATCAGAACATAGAACAATGAGTAGAAGTTGTTACCTTGGTCTATTTCATGTCGGTTCAACATATGGGAACTTCACAGAAGTCTTCCTCTCTTGGCCCTCGATCTGGAGACAACCCACGACACACTCTTTCTTGATTTAGTGTGAGAAAGAAGAAACAACATTGGAGTCTCTAGATCGTAGTCCACGGTCTGGGCCGTGCAACTGGGCTCGATTGGCTCCTCTTTTCATCGCCTTCTATCCTTATATAAGTTGTGGGTAATAGGGAAGATAGGAGGGATTGATAGGGTTTGGGACTATACCCTCTTGGTTAGGGTTTGAACGAAGAAGAAGAAGAAGACGATGATGAGAGAAACATACATGGAACTCCCCTTGGGCTTATCCATGGGCTCTCTCTCCTTTTATAGAGGAGGGTAATGAAGCTTTAGGATGGCTATCCGTGAGTTTCCAAGTCCCTTTCCTACTAGGAAACTATATTCCTTCATGAAAAAGAAATCTTCTCTCTCTAAACAAAATTCTTTGATGTCCTTTATTCTTAAGATATTAAGATTTCAAAAATCACTTCTTTTATTCTCTTAGTACTTGCCCTTTATTGTAATGGCACGAAATTATGTTTTCTTGTAGTAGAAAATACCACCTCTTTAACAATATCACAAAAATCATTAATAATGTATCACATTATACTCCTATTTTGCATTATTGGTATTTTCTCTTTCTTTCTTCTTCATTAGGGCGCTTTGGACCCCAAGAAATTCTAAGATTTCGAAATTCCTTTTTAAAGATACTTATTATTCTTTTTTTTTAAGTAAAGCTAGGAGGTTTCTATTCATCTCGCCCCCCTCATGCAAGAAAAATCATTGCCACTGCTACAAAATACATTATTATTGGCTGAAGGAAATCTGGTAGTACTACTACCATTATAGGATTCAGAGCTAATTAAATTATCTAACTCAGAAGGGACATTTCTATGATAAAGGAAATGTAACCCGGTTTTTTGGTGGCACTTAGCCAAGGCATCTGCTGCCATATTTTCATCTCTTTTGGTGTGGGATATTCTCCATTGAGCCCTCATCTTCTCCATGATTCTTCTACAAAGGCTGGCTATTTTGGGACTGTCACAAAGTTTTTTCCTGAAAGCTTCGCATGCAAGTAGGGAATATGATTCGATGACAACTTTCTCTAGCTCTAGATCAACAACAATGTTAACAGCATGTTCGATAGCATGGAGTTCAGCCACGAGGCTACTGTCAGCCTTCGATCTTTTGCTCCACCCACCCCTCCAATTCCCATCCCAATCTCTGCAAATCACTGCGATACATGTCTTGCCTTTCTTGAATGTGGTATCAACATTGATCTTGAACATATCTGGTTGTGGAGGTTGCCATACAATATCCTTCCTGACTTCCATTTTTCCTCCCACTTTGTTTCTTACCTCCAACAATCTACTAACATCAGCCCGGATTCTACTGACCTGTTGAATGGTGCTTTCCGTCATCTTCTCGAAAATTTATATATTCCTGCATTTCCATATCGAATGGCAGCCTAAAGTCATGGTGTCACCCTGTATATCGTGCCTACCAAGCTGAAAGGTCAGCCAATTCCAGATGTCCATTTCATTAAATATATTGTCCCATAGATTCTGGTCCAGCAGCTCCCTCCATATTGGTTTAACTTTGCTGCAATCACGCAGAGCATGAAGAATAGTTTCTTCCTCTCTTCCACATCTAAGGCAGGTACTATCTTCTATCAAATGACGAGTTTTCCTTCGACTGTTAGTAAGCAAAGCATTATGTCCTACCAACCACAGAAACATCTTAACTCTGGCTGGAACACTGGATTTCCAGATAAGATCCCATTTTCCTTCGATGGTGATATTTTTGTGTTCTCACAGACAATTGTAGGCACTTTGGGATGTGAAGTTGCCTTCCTCATGATGTATCCAAGCCTTCAGGTCGTGAACATTAGTACTCCTAGGAATTTGTATCTGCCTGATCTTCATGATGTCCTCTTCTGAAATCCACATATTTAAGAACTCCTCATCCCACTTGTTGTCCAAGTTTACGAGGTTAGATACCCTAAGATCGTTGAGGTCATCCGGGATGGGTTGTTTTGTCCTTCCTTCTAAATTTTGTGATGAGTCCCACCACTTGTCCTTCCACACATTTATGGATTCGCCATTGATTGGGATCCAATATGAATTTTCCTCAATAAACTCTTTGCACTTAAAAACTACGCGACCTAGCCTGGAGATATTAGGAATCAAGTGGTTCTTCTGCCTATGCAACCTAGTGTACATACTTTTGTACCAAGGAGAATTCCTTCCTGTAGCAGCCTCCCATTGGTGCTTGCTGATGAGGTCTAGGTTCCATTCCCTCATAGCTTTAATACCCAAACCTCCCTTCTTTTTGTTGGTTGACAACATGTTCCAAGCCACCAAAGACATTGGTGGATTTTGTGTGCACCTCCCCAGATAATGGACCGAATACTACTGTCGATTCTATCACAAATCATAAGAGGCAGGACGGAAGTTTGCAACACATAACCAGGGATGGCGCTTAGGCTAGACTTGGCCAAAGCTACCCTACCTGTAAGAGATAAGCATCTTGCAGACCACATATTGATGTTGTTGTTAATTCTTTCCAAAACACCCCCATACATATCATGTATGACTCTACCGTGGATCAAGGGGACACCCAAGTACTTCCCCATATCTGCCACTTCTGAGAAACCACTGATATGGCATATGAATTTTCTGGTTCTTGACGGAACGGTCTTGGAGAAGTAAATACAAGACTTGTTAATAGAAATAGATTGTCCTGACACCTCCCCGAACTCCTTAAAGCATTGGAGAATAGTCTTCATCTGATCTTCTGTTGCTTTGGCAAATAAGATCATATCATCGGCAAAACACAGATGGGAAATAGCAGGTCCCTTAGCAGTGAGTTTACTAGGAGTCCATTTTCTGTCACACACCTTGGCCTCAATCAACTAACTCAACCGCTCCAGACAAAGAATGAAAATATACGGGGACAGTGGGTCTCCTTGTCGAAGTCCACACGTGGCTTTAAACCTTCCCGCCTCCTTACCCTTCCAGATGATGGTAGCTTCTCCACCCGAGATGGAGTTCATGATATATGAAACGATGGTCCCCAAAATGCCAGGTTTCTTCAGGGTATCTTCTATGAAAGGCCAAGTCATTTTTTCATAGGCCTTCAAAAGATCCACCTTTACGGCCATGGCTTTAGGGCCACCCTTCCTACGCATCATATGCAGAATCTCCTGGGCAACTACAATGTTATACGAGATTCTTCTACCAGGAATAAAGGCGCTCTGAGCAGGAGAAATCCACGTTTGTAGATGAGTCTTGATGCGTTCAACAACCACTTTTGAAGCTAGTTTAAGGATCAAGTTGTTTAGAGATATAGGACGGAATTGTACACAGCTGGCCGGCTTACTCATTTTAGGTATCAACACTATACTTGCGTTACACATCTGATCATCGAGACTTTCTCCTTTTAGAGCATTCTTAATGGTATGTAAGATAGAGAATTTCACAGTATGCCAGTTCGCCAACATAAAAGAACCATCAACCCCATCAGGACCACAGGCTTTGTTTGGGTTCATCTATTGCAACATTTTATAGACCTCGTCGAGGGTAGGCAACCTGCTGAGGGAAACTTATTGTTCGTCTGTCAGTTGGATGAACCTGCCTTTAAAGGCCGCAATTCTTTCCTGCTCAATGCTATGAGGTTCAGTGAAGCTAGTTTTGAAATGGTCGACTATGAGCTGTTGAATTTCTTCCTCCTCCATAGTCCACTATCCATTCGATTTTCTCAGTGTTGTCACATTATTGGAACGTCTTCTTTGCTTTACATAAGCGTTGTAGAACTTGGTATTTAATTCGCCTTCGCAAGTCCATTGCAGATGACTCTTCTATTTCCAATCCTCTTCTTCCTCCTGGAGGATCGCTTGGTATTGAGATAAGAACTCACTATAGAGATTATCTGTAATGATGTTATAATTTCCCTCCATCTATTCTTGCAGGTTAGCAATATTTCTTAAAAGCCTTGCCTTCTTCTATGCAGTAATAGATGAATGATCATCGGCCCACTGCTTTATCTCAGAGTTAGCTTTGTTTAGAGCACTGTGAAAATCTGTATTGCTGTCCCAAATATTTTTCAGCCTGTTCTAAAAGTGGTCATTGATCGACCAAGATCTTTTGATCAAAAACCTTTGGGGAGTTCTGCTTCTAGTGGTGTCAACTATAACAAGGGGACTGTGATCAGACCAGACTCGAGGGAGGTGTTCCACCACATATTGTGGGTATTTGATAATAAAGTCAGTATTACCTACTGCACGGTCGATCCTGGTATGCTTACCTCCATGTTTATAGGTAAACTTCATGCCCGAGAACCCCAAGTCAGTTAAATTTTCTTCAAGAAGAGTGTTGGAGAACAAATCTGCTTCTTTGTAGTCGAATCTTTTGCAGCCTTTTCTTTCACATGGATTTAGAGTTGCATTAAAATCTCCTAAAACAATCCACGGTTTATGAAATTTCTTGCCCATATCTACCAAATGTTTCCACAGAAGATTTCTAATCTACACATGAGGATTGGCGTAGACAAAAGTGATGTAAGTATTGTTATTCACCAAACAAGTAATGAATTGTCTATGGCTGTTGATGATATTAAATTTACAATCCACTTCGTTCCATCCAACCCAGATGCCACCTGCGAACCCTCTCGCCTCCACTCTGTGGGATTTGTCAAAACCCAGACTTCTGATCGTTCTGAGGGCATCATCCCCACTGATCCTTGGTTCCAAAATGGCTATGAGTTTAGCTCTTTTCTGCATAATCATGTCTTTGAGGACACAACGTGTATCTTTATTGTCGATTCCTCTAGAGTTCCAACAGATTGTATTGATCATTAACAACTGGTAAAGAAAGGAAAGGTATCAGACAACACCTACTGACCATTCTCCTATGGACCCAGGTTCTCTTTCTCTGCCTCCTCCTCTTCAATTCCTTCCACCACAGAAACTAGGCCAAGATTTAGTCTCTAGCTTTTCCTTCTTTTCTCATTTGGGGGCTTGAATCTAGTGTGCTTTAGTTTGGGTGTGCTCCCTATTATTTTCCTACCCTTAAGGGGGGGTGGGGTTTCAGCAACAGCATTAACTTTCAGAAGAGGCTCTGACCCATTGCCTAAGCCATCTGCCTGAAACTCGTTTATCACAGTTGGGTTTTCACCTTCTGTAGGTGGGTTGTCGATTGAATGATCCCTCTGTTCCTCATTCGCAGCAGCCGTAACTTGTATAACCTCTATCATCTCTTCGTTCTCCTCCACCAAAATGATTTCCTCTATAACCTCATCAACATCTAGATTGACAGCAGTATGGTCAGTCAGGTTCTTCTTTGCTTGCATTTCAGTATCCTTGATTTCCTTCAGGGCCTTTCTTTTATCGTCGCTACTTTCAATTCGCTTCTTCTTCCACACCTTGTCCCCCTTCCTCCCTTCTTTGGTATTTAGTTTATCGTTGTTCATCCTTCCATCTTCTTGAATTTGTGGAGCTTCTTCTTTCTGTGCAGCCGTGTCCTGTTCAGTTTCTTCCAGGTCCACTAGGGAATTAAACTTATTTGTCTGTGTTGTTGTGTTTTGCTCTTTTCCAGTTTGCCTCACTATATCGTTACTGTGATGCTTATTGGCAGTAGTTTTCCTGCGATGAGTATGCCATTTGTTTATGGAGGTCTCTTTGACATTATTAGTAGCAGAATATGTATCATCTTTATTCATGTAATTCTCTTTGTTTTGCCCACTACGAGTACATTTTTCCTGTGAGTGACCCAATTTTCCGCAGCCATTACAGGTTTTAGGGAAGACTTCATACTCCACTTGGTAGATGACATCGTTGATTGCAATCGTGTGAATCGATGGTTTTATGGTATCCACTTCCACTGCAAGTCTAGCAAACTTACTGCGAGTTCTTGCCATGGTATGCACATCCACCTTCACAAGGCTGCCCAGAGCAAGCCCTATGTAGTCAAACATAGTTGGGACATAAAGGTGTAGCGGAAGGTTAAGGATTCTAACCCACGTGTAAGGGTTGTGTCGAAGTCCCATGCGCAAGAGAACTGAACTACATAATGCCCTAAGTCCACTTTAAATATGTTGAACCTCCCGAATGGTTTCCAGAGCATTTTCAATCTATCACGCATTGTCATATAGCCCATGTCTGTTCCTATGAGACGAGTAACAACCGTATACATCCACGATCGTGCCAGGTTATCTTCTGCATCTGGGTTGATTGTCAGGGAAGGCCTTACATCTCCCATATTCAACTTGACGTCCGAAACCGATAGAGTCTTTTCATAAAGAGTTTCCAAGAAAGCATCCTTCTGCTTACTCAGATACGGTTCTTATTCACCGTGGTTAAGATCGACGAGGTATGATGATGACGGATCTGCTTCCACCGTTGTTTCCTTCTGGTGCCCCCAAACCCTAAACGGAGGTTTTACAGAGTTATTGTTTAGCGAGGGGAAGTGTTTTGTCGAAGCTTGATTCTTCACGGTATCCTCTGATGAAGTCGTGTTGCTAGAGTTGGAGGCGTCGCCTTTCATGCCTGCAAAGTGAAACTCAATCCCGAATATCGGGATACCAACCCTAACTCCCTTGTTTATATAGCCGCCTGGGTCTCCCTGTTTCTCCGGATCCTTCCACGGCTCATTCTCCTCGTAAGGACGGTGTTCCCTGCCATCCCCTTGAGGTCTATGTCCCCCTCTCGGATCATTGTTCCCCCGATCTGCGTGCCCATAGCCGCCGCCACTCCCTCCTCATCTCTCTCGTCCCCCATCCATCCCAATTTTTTCAGAAGTCTTGATCGAATAATAATACTTATTATCCTTGTAGATGCATCTATATTCAATATTTCTCATTATCTTGTTTATTTCTTATTAAAATATCTCTTTCTAAGGATTTCTCTTTACCTTTCTTTTTATTTTACTCCTTGGCATTCCTTTTAACATTAGGAATCCTTTGGATATGAAAATCCACCAAGGGTAAGTCAATAGGAAACTTCTATCAATTTTCTTCTTTAATTTAAATCCATTATCATGTCTTATTGGTTCACAATTGCATAACTATATGTGTTAGTTACCTTGACATATACCTATGTATATACATAAAGTACTATGCCTAATCGTTTAGGATTATTTACTCATATTTCCATATCTTACCAATGGAATATTATTTGTTGTGATCTTTTCTCTTTGTTTCTAGGGTTTTCTTTGTTTCAAAGATTTTGTATTATTGATATTATTTGCACCATTGGAAATATAGAAGGAGGAGAAATAGTATGTGACCTCAATGATTAGCTAATTGGCCTAAATCATGACCAAAAAAGAGTGGATCTATAGTAGTCAGACTCTTATATTTATAACTTGACACTCAGCCCCTACAACTATTATACAAGGTCCAATATAGTAAATTGTGGTCAATTGGAAGGGACAAGGGTGGTGTGCGTTAAGAACGTAGGGTATTAGCTTAGTTACACCAATAAAAGAGTGATATAAATATTTATGTTCCTTAGGGAATGATGAAACTGCAACAAGGAATATAGTAAAATAAGTAAAACATGACAAGAAGCACAAGAAGAGAATAAGTAAAATCAAAAAGTAAAATATCAAGTATGGAAGGGAACTTGGATTGGGTTTCACTAGCTAAGTTCTCTCACCAACATGTAATACATAGACCTGTTGTATACCCTTAATAAGATTCCAAGTGATCATCACAAATGTCTATTCTTTCTTCTTGAGCTTAGGATAGATCCAATTTATAGGGTTCTCTCTCTCAAGATGGTAAACAAACAATCACAATAAAACCATATGATTATTAGGTTAAGCATATCAACATTCTCATGTATTCATGCAACTCCATAACACTCAGATAAGGTTAATACTACTCTTTCTAGGCACCAACAATTGAACATCACAAGATGGTAGCCCAACATACAAGTGAAGCATTAAGACCAAGAGTATGGAGATAAACATTTCTAAGAGCATATATTCAATGGATATAAGTATTTACATGTGGGAGATGTTTAGTGGCTACTCCCAACCCAGGCTATATGTTATCCACTCATAGTGGTGAGTAGCATTATTGATTTACAAAAGTTATGAGACATGAAGAACAGATGAAAAAATGGACGAAGGAGATGAAGGAGGGTGAAGAACTTTAGATAAGAAGAAGGGGATACAACAATAGTTACCAGGAATGGTCATGTTTGATGGACGTCTTCCCCAAATAAAAATTTGGTGATGATGTCAAAGATGGTTGTCCCTTCATTCGATGAAGAGGCCTAGAAAATCCTGGTGGTGGCGGAGGTGTGTTGTCTCCTTCAAACTCTTATCTTTGGAGATCTTGAACTAATAGCAAGATGTTTGTGCAATTCTGCAACACTTCTCCATCCCTCACATGTCACCATCCTCATTCATGTCTGAGGTGGCTGACAATTTATCGGCACATCCTTTGAGGTAGAAATCCATTTGTCATTAGGGGTGTAGAATCCCGAAGGTCAAGTGTGGTTCAAGTCAATGGGTATTCGAGCTTGCTATGTCTCAGCCATAATTGGGAATTACATTATGTGATCTCCGGTGGCTCTAATCTAATGGCCACTGAGACTCTCCAGTTCAGTTGTGTCTCAGTGTTCGTTGGAATTGTAAGGCCAATGATCACCAAGGACACAAGCTCAATGATTGCTGATGATACAGGGCCATTGGTCACTGAACATTCAAGGCTACTTGTTGTGGTAGACTTTACAAAGGAAAGATAAGGAAATAAAGTTAGGTGGTTATTCCCATACATGCCAAAACAAATAGATTTAACTATATGTAACATTGTTAAAGTGATGACACGAGGGTAAAATAGGAACTCAAATATGCAATAAATTGGATGTAATCACCCCCTCCAACTTAGAGTCTAGCTTGTCCTTGAGCTACTAGATGGAATCAAAGCATCAAGTAACATCTATGGGCTTTATTTATTAAGTATTTTTTCTTGATTAGTTATATTCTTACACCATCCTTAGGTTGAGAGGTTTGTCTAACAGCTTGATCTACTTACTATGTTTCCTAATTTCATTCTCATAGATCCAGTGTTGCATGAACATTGTTACAACTCTACTTTCCTTTTTGTAATAGGGAGTTCTCCTTCATTATGTACAAAATACACCATTTCCTAGCTATACTTATACAAGGCTCTTTCTAGGAGTAGCTTTTACACCAAAGTTTTATTTTACCAAGATATTAGGTATTGTGATGGGGTAGGCCAAGGATGAGACATTCTCCTACCTTCCTCAGGGTCACTCAACTATGTATATTGTTGTAAAGATAGTGATACCCAAATTTGGGTCCTGATGTAGTATCAGGTAGTTATGTGATGTCTTCTTTCAATGGCATGTGGGAAGTTTGTCCTCCGGGCATATGCCCCTTAACATCTTTTACGTTTGGGAACAAATATTATGAATTTATACCACTCAGTTTTGATTCTTGCTCATAGTCTTGGGAGTCATAGATTTTCTTAAGGATGATTTTAAGCCGCCAAGCCTCCTTTGATCCCAAAGTGGGGATTGGTTGTGTACTAGAAGAGGTAGTTGTTTCCCATGTCAGCAAGAGCCTTGCATTTTCCAGCCTATACTAAGAGGTTATCATAATAAATCTGGACTGTAGTGGTTTAAGTCCTCCTTATTTTAGGGAAATCGTAAGGGGTAGTAGCATTCTTTCACTATCCACATTTTCATGACATAATAATGGCATCAAGACATAACTCATGAAAAAGTTTTTGTTTAGGTAAATTAGAAGCCCAAAGCATTACTCATAAAATGATTATGCTAAAAAGTATCATGAAGACAAGAAGTTCTAAGGTAAGGGTGAACATGTTATCCCAGACTATTGGATCAAAATACGCCTATAAAAACATTTATTTTTTAAATAAGCATAAGGTTCTAGTTTCTATCCTCTTATGTGCAGAAGATAGAATTTAAAGAAAAATTTTAAGAGATAAGACAGCCATGTGGTTGATGTTCATAAAAATTGACAAATGTATGAGGGTAGTACATTCCTCATCCATTTATACCCCCCTCCTCAATGTTGCACCCACATCCCATGATTACCACTAATCATGATATTAGGGCATAAGGTTGAGAATTAATCATAATATAAAGATCACCCTCAAGATTTTTTTATTTAATTTCAATATTTTAAACTTTTTGTTTGCTCATTCAATCACATAAACATCTTTACAAGTGAAATTACAACTTGATTACTCTAATCTGATATAAAAAATAAAAATTCATATCTAAACACTCATTCTTTTTCTCAAAGTTTGAGGTACATATAACATGATAATCAAATACATTATCTATCAATAAGAAAACATAATTACACATTATTGTTTACAACTCTCTCACTTCTATACAAGGACCTAGAGTGACAAGGATTGACTGAACTTAACTAATCTAATGCTTAACTCTCATGGAAGATCTACTTTGTCATTGACATTCTTTAGATCCACATGATTTCCCTCAAAATTGTGAGTAGAGGGGTGAACCTACTCACTCAATGAATGATTACTTCAAAGAAACAATATAAAGCACTTTACAATTCAATGTATATAATTGAGAAAGTGAATTTAAAGTAAAAGAAATTTAGAGGAACTAATCATTCACAGACATATATATGGAAGGATAATCTAGATACTGAAAATGAGTAATTGAATATCTCAACAATCTTGATTAATCACATAGGGGACTAGTAATTCAAAAAATGCAAATGTCTAGTTATTGGAGATAACCACATATAATACATGAATAATTGCACACACTCGATTAATCTCTCATTCATCTTATTATGCCCTAAGCACACATGTGTATCACAACATGTGAAAGTATTGCAGCATGCTACGATCTCATAGTATAAGGCTTAGAATGATGCTCGTGTTCCTACGCCTATCTCTTGAGTAACAACCCATTTGTAGTGGGCCCCGCCAGATGTGGTGGGAGCTATCAGATATCTCGACTCATCCTCTCAACCTGGGTACTCAGGCAAGAAATCAATCCCTTCAGGCTTGTTGTGCACTAGTGGACCTACCAAAGATGTCCACTGATCTCTACAACTTGTAACTTAGGTAAAATTGGCATACTTTGTTAGTGTTGGATACTAATAATTTAAGGAGTCTTCCCTCACTAGAAAAGACCCCCACACCTCATTGGTGCGCTCAGGCTTACCTCGACCTACGTGAGACCTCCAGTCAGGAAGCACATTTCCTCCCCACAACACAGGCCTGCTGTGAGGATTATACAGTGTCTAGGACATCTAAATTTCTAATTCACTCTCCAAGTTCACGGTTCAAACACCACATCAACATTTCTAAGTTTATCTTTGTAAACATTTCATTTCATAAACATTCTATAATATGTACAATAAACTAAATTATTGAGCATCACTGCATATCACACTGAGAAAAACTAATATGAAAATACTTCACTCACTAAATACCCTATCCTTAGGGTTTTATTTGCCTCATTCACATATCACATGATTCATATAAGGATTTTCATAAACATTCATTGAATAAAGACTACTTTCAACAGTTAACATATAACCATATATATATATATACATATATATATATATATATATATATATATATATATATACATACATATATACATACATACATACATATAAATATGTATATTTATGTATGTATATATATATATGTATATATATGTATGTATATATATATATAGAGAGAGAGAGAGAGAAAGAGAGGATTTAGGAAGTGTGTACCAGCGGATACATATAAATTACGTGTATAGGCCATTAAAATGATATATGTGGACCATGTGAATAAAATCCAACCATACAGATTGATTCAAAAGTATATAGATTACATGTGTTTAGAAAATCATACCCATAGCTCATCCAGATCATGAGATATAGCAATATATTATCTAATGGTTTTTGCAAACTTGACAACTTACCGTTGATTAGATAACACACAAATTCTTTCATTGTATGATCTATGAATATCAAATTTTGATAACTTTTTATACACATCTTATCTAAGTGGGATACATCACATACATAAGGTTGGATAGTTCAATTTAATTTTACAATCATCATAAATGAAGGTGGGTACATGCAAGCTATATGTACTCGAGTACACAATTCTTTCAACCATATATATATATATATATATATATATATATATATATATATATATATATATATATATATATATATATATATATATATATATATGTATTTATATATGTATATATATATATGAAACCATCAAATGAAATGGACTAGGGTTTCCACGTCGATTAATAAAATTTAATGCATTAAGAATAATCTTGAATAAATAAATTTATATAGATAAAAGAATCACATCAGTCAAATCTCATGATGTCTATTTTCAAACTTCCAATTTTCCATTCATCTAGGGTTTTACCCACTTTACTATGATATCAAGAAAATAACAATAACATGAAATGAAATCCAAGATAGTCTCTTGAATATATGTACTATGTGTTTATAATAAACAATCATTCATAACAAGTAGATTTAAATACGCAAACTTTTTTATTCAATTATACAACAATTTCAGACAACCGAAAACCCTAGATTTCAGTATATTTTATAACCTTTGCAATAACTTTAGGAATTATCTTTTAGATAATTTTTATTCATTTCTAATATTATTTTATCATCTGAAATTCATCTTAATGATAAAATCCATTTCATATCATCTTGCTAAAGCTGGAATTAAAAAATAGTTTAGGGTTTCTAGTCACATACAAATGTATTGAAGATTTTTTTGAGGTTTATTAATTTCATATGATCTACTGTTTAAAGAAATTACCCAGACATGTGTGAAAATACCTTAAAAAATAACCCATATTTGAAAATCTTGAAGTCATATCAAAACCTTATCAAATCATTGCTTTCTTCTTCCTCTCAACTCGGAAACCCCATGATTGTAGAATTATGGTGAAAGATTGAGAAAAGGGAGAGATTTGATATCTGTCTAATCAAATCAGAGGAGGGGGGAATATTGACATGTGAGAGATGAACCACCATGAAATACTATGCAAGGAAGCTAAACTTAATTAATGTCATCATTTCTCAGATGATGAAATCCTAGATCAGCAAGTCCACCACTTTCTCCTCTCAAACCCTAGCTCTCCCTCTCTCTCTAGGATTTAATTTATTTGGAATGAATCATGAATTTTGAGAGCTCCTATTGTGTGAGGTTGATAATATAGACCAATTCAAGTTCTTGGGTCAATTGCAAATTAACCCAACTTATACTTTCTTTTATTTTAGTAGAATTTTCTATCATAAAAATATTATTGTAACTCATCTACATAATAGGTCTAAACTGCTCCCAAAATAATTTAAATTTATAATGATGTCTGAAATTCAATTTTAGTAACAATTTATGATCATCCTGAGCTACCAATAAGTAAATAAAAGTCAGACACTACACTTCTATACTGCAGTCAGAATGCATACTCTGCTTAGTTTATCCCAGAGAAAACTTGACCGACCAACAGGTACATTATACATCCAAAACTTCTAATATTTTTCAAGATAACTTATCTTTTAGTATTACAAACAATGTACAAATTTCAAATGAATAATAATCATATAGAAAATATGAAAAATCATTTACTACATTGTTATACTTATAAAATTGCATTTTCGTGTACTATCAAAACCCTAATTTTGGCAATTAGGGTTTACACTTCTCAAACCGTAATCCTTCAAACTAAAATCATGATTAGAGTTCCTTCTTAGGTTTGGACATTACAATTGATCTACCATCATTAATCCTATTTTAGTGACATTCAATCTAATTAAGCTTGTAATCATTTAGGTAAATAATAGTTTACCAATTAGCCTCAAATGTTGTCATAACACCCAAAATTATCATACAACCACTACCATAGTGTCAAAGATAGAGGTTGGACATAAAAGGGTGGAGTTTACTCTTCAATTGGAATTCCTTTGATTTCCCACTAGGAGTGCAACAACATATCAAGATAGATTTCTCAGAGTGCACAGTAGTGTTCATGTTGTAGACTTTCAACTTTGATATCCCACACAACTAAAGTTGTCATCCAGTATTAGCAATAAAAGCTACAACCATTATATTGTCGTAATTACTAAGGGATTCTATGGAAGAATTGTGGCTTTTTGAAGTATTTGTCAGGGATGAACTGGTATCCCTTGCCATGTTGTTGTATCATCATGGTGATTTCTTCTGCACAAGCTTTAGCTTTTTCATCTATGAAACTCTTTGGTGTTTTCATATATGTATATTTGATTAAAGAGAAGCATGAATTCTAGTTGTTGTACATGACTATGGTTTTTGCCTTAACATTGATTGCCAAGAGTGTCTAGTGGTTATCGTGCATTATTGGCAAGAAGATGAAGACTGGGAGTGAGCTTTTTAGGTGTTGTATCATCCTCCTTTTTTTATTCAGAGTTCTTACTATGAATAATGTCCTTCACTAATAGGTAGTATTCCATGAGTGTATTCGGCATACCATCACTGAGTAGGGATTGGTAAGCTAACATTACACTCACAACCATGTATTTCTTTGATATCAGAGTTTCATAGAGGTTGTCTTTTAATACACGCATCCCTTCCCTTTCAAAGACAACTTCTCTAACGTCATTATCTGCTTTCAACATTTTCATGATTAAGAACAGGGAATCTAGTTGTAGATCCTCACATGAACATCTGTCAAAGTCTGGGAAGCTATCTGTTATGACCCACATTGAGGTTAACCAGTAAATACCTCAATTAGCGTGAAACACCTTGATTAGTGTTGAGTATCATATTAAACATCATGGTTAATCAGGATAAGCTAACTGGTGAATCAATAGTTGAGATTTAATCATCTGAGGTAATTAATGATGATAACAATGTTGATTATTAAGTTCATTAAGTTGAATCAAGTAATCACATATGCAATTAGAGCCTTGAATCAGTGAAACAGTCTAATTAGCATGCATTCTTGACTTGAGGTTGTAGTGGGCATCGTTCTTGAAGTTTTGCAAAAAAAAATCATGTTATTTGGGCCTACGAGGCAAAAGTTATAAGGTTTGCAAGATTCCAGGGTTGAATCTGCAATTTTCCCAGTTTTAGCTTTATATTTCTTTTCTTTTCCTTTCGTTCTTCCTTATCTTCGTTATCGAGCCTTTTCTTTAGGCGGTGTGTTGTAGCACGACCCGCAGAGAAGGGGAGGCGAACGGTAGGGCGGTCGATTTGCCTTGGCCTGATCTAGCAACGACGCTGGACGTCTCTACCTTTTCTCCTTTTCTTCTTCCTCCTCCCCACTTCTTCTTCTTCCTCTAGCAACTAGCAGTTCGCCCTGCTGCTTGGGCGGCCAGCTTGGAGCAGCTAGCTGCTCCGTACGGCCATCAGCCAAGAGCTCGTTTGGGCATGGCCAGCACCAGGGAATGGTGCCGTGGAACTCAAACTTGAAGTCTCAGTGGGATTCACAACTTGTTCATCCATGAATCAGGTTCTTTCCGTCAATCTGACCTTAGCCGTAAGCTGTTGTTACAGCTAGATCGTGAACAGGGAAAATCAAAGGAAGAAGACAATAGAAATCCACCCGGAAATAGGCCTCTAGACGCAATTCCGGACGAACCCGGACAGTCCAAATCGATGTGAGTAGAATTTCATTTATTTATCATTAATAAACTCAGGCGTTTGAATATTTTCTGTTTTGTGCGCGAATTACGCTGATAACAGGCGTTATCAGGCGTAGGGTGGCGTTTGGCGTCGCCCGTCTTTTTATTCCATAAATTGCTTCTAGACGCTGTTATATGATTAAATTTAGCAATTGATCAGTGTGGATTGAATCGGTAGATTTATATGGTTCATTGGAACCTAAATTGCTTGTTTGAATGTTGAAATTAGAAATTCATGTCTGAAAATGGTATGAATTGGGTATGAACCCAGACAATGAAGATTTCTGATAAATTATCAGATGTACGATTTCAAAGTTGATATGAATAAATAAAATATGCATGAAAACCTTAATTGCATATATCTTTTGACGTTAATATGTGTAAATTGATATTTACATGAAATGGCACATTTCTCTGAATTATTACCAGAAATTCTCAAGTATTGTTATTAAATTGTGTTGTGATATGTAATTAACTCTTAATTGAGTTAAGTGATGCACAAACCAAGATTTGGGTTAATGTGCACGTTTTTCGAGAAATTTAGAGAATTGATAATTGTTGAATATGATTCTCATATGTGAAGCAAATTTCTTTAATTTGTGCAATAAGATGTTCAATTGCGTAAATTCGCTATGTATGTGCCAAATTGAAATAATTTGGGTTATTTATGCATTTCTAATTTGTCTGAATGCATGGTATGAAAATTTCTCAGAAATTACAATGATTTAAAATATATTGCTCTGTCAGTTTAGAATGACAGTGTATTGTGATCTGATATGAAATCAGTAAATGTGATTTTCCTGTTTAAATGGTTATATGTTAATCAGTTAATAGACTTAGGTGCCCTAACACCGTAGAACCCCTTTGACAGATCTGCTTCTTAGGGGTGAAACTCGTGTTGCAACATTATCCGTGCGGAGTCATGGAGACACGAGGACAGAGAGGCAGTGTCCAACAACAACGCGTGCGGAGTCACGGTGGCACTGGAGAAAACAAAATTGGGGGTTATTGCAACAAGATCTGTGCGGAGTCATGGAGGTAACCCCGTGAGACTCTCCGCCTGTGTACTCAGGTTAGAGGAGGAGTCTAGAGCACTCGGAGTAGTGCATTGTGGCCGGAGAGCCTGTGGTCATGTGGCAGAGCAGGGCTGGCGTCAGACTTAGCATTTCCCGCGTGTGTCGCTAAGTCTTGTACGATGAGATCGTAGTTCGCTACGGATCTTCATATGCAGAGTACACTGCATATGATTAGGGCATAATAATAATAATAATATAAAAGTGTAGTCATATAGAAACACAGTAAATTTACGTATTCGAATTTTTGTGCTATTTCTTTATATCTGTTTATCTGTTCAAATTATCAGTTATTGCATGGAAATGTGATTATATTCTGCAAATCTGTTATGTTAATAATACTACCCTGCTTAGTACTGCACTTATGTTTTATTTCAATTCTATAAAACTGATGAGTTGTTTAGTGATAGCTAAATGAAAGGCTATTCACTGAGCGAGTAGGCTCATACCTCTACTCAAAACATTTTTAGGTCAGCATCAGCATCAGGAATCGGAAGGATCGTTTCATCCTAACGCCTAGTCTATAGAAGGTTTGTAGTTAGTCTAGTTAGAGGTCTCTTAGTCTTTCCCCTCGATCCTTGGGACATGGTGTGGGTGAGAGAGTGTGTGTATGTGTAATGTGTATAAAGATGTAAATTAACTGTTATGTTTACTTTCTGTTAAGCAATGTTACATGTTGTAAACTCTGTTTACGTACTCTAGCCAGTTTAATTGAAATGCTTCTGCAATAGTTTATTATGTTTTAGTTTACAGCAATAATCCGGATATCATTACGAGGTTTTAAAAAGAAAAAGTTCTCAGTGATTTGTTTATGTGATAATCCCTCCGTCGCGCCCTAATCTCATGATTAGTGGTTAGTGTGAGATCGGGGTGTGACATCTTGGTATCAGAGCATAGGTTGAGTATATGAATACTCTAAGTCAAGGTCAGGGGACGATAAGAGACCAATAGGATTAGGACTTAAGTATCTTCCTTCTAACTGTAATTTTATAACAGAAAATGTTATGTTATAGCATTGCAGATGGCAGAAAAAGGACGTGGTTACGAGAATCAAGTTGAGAGTTTAAGCTGAGTTATCAGGGATCATTAGGATCAAAAGATAGTATTATAATTAAGATGGATAAGAAGTGATGTGTCTTTAGCTCTGGGAAGTCTGAGTATTTAGGTACCCTGGACAGGTATCTGAGTACTTAGATTGACCAGTATCAAGCTACTCTGTCTATTCTTCTTTGGATGCCCTGGCCAGGTATGCAGAGGAAGGATAGGCTAGAGAGAAACCCTAGAAATTTTAGGGTTATGAGATAAGAAATTAATGTAGGAGTAAGAGATTAAACATAGGATGTGAAATAACTCTTACTTTATATTGCTTATTTGATTGAAGATCACTAGAAATGCTCTTATATGCATGAATTTAGATTTTCAGTTTGTACACTAAATATGATTGTTTTATATTGTTGTGTCATGAAGTGATTTATTTAGTGTTTGTATTCTTTGTATTAAAGTAGACCCGAAATTATATTTAAATGAGTTTGCCCTAAGTGGATATTCATTCCACATGTTTGAAATCAATAGGGGTTGGTTAATCCTGAGTAGCTCTTGGCTTCAGGACTACATGTTCGGCCTGGTCCGGCTGGAAGGATGCCTTACTGGGATCTAATGACTCCTATTAACAATATAATTAGAGTAGACTCTGGATGACTTAGACCTGAATCATAGTAAGAATGTACATACGATAAGACGTTGAGATATAAGGGAAAGATTAGAACAGCTAAGAAGTAGCTGGAAATGATATCTGAGGCCCAATGTTGGAGTCTCATATGAGAAATCCTTAATTGGAAATAAAGGAACATGATACAAGGTTCAGATTCAATTTAATGATTTGTATTATACGAACTCTAAATATAAGAGTATGGAAAGGATATGAGAAAAATATGTAATGGCTAAGATAGTAAGAATCAGCTTTGGGTTGGATCATGGAATGGAGTAAAATACTTTTATGTACTTCAAAGCAAAGAGAAAATAAAAGAAAAGAGTTGAGTATATGATAAGTACATAGAAATAAAGAGTCTTATGAAAATTATAAGACCAAGACAAGAAACTTAGTTGGATTAAAGGAAATGTTAGAAATGATGACTTTGATTAAGGAACGAGAATTACAAGACATAATTGAGAGTATGGAATGCATATCTTTATTATAAAGTTAAATACATTCATACATACTACCTTTGGATTCTAAGTCTCTATAGACTAACAAATTAGTTTTTAAAATAAAGAACAAACACATAACTTAGAAAATGAATGCATGATATAAGAATTTCTCAGTATTTACAATTATTTTAAGTACACTGTTCTGACAGTTCTAGAATGATATCATATTGTGATTTGAACTGCAATCAAATGAATGAGGTAACTGAAACCCTAAGGATAGGGTGTTGCCATGTAATAAGTGAATGAGGTAATTGAAACCCTAAGGATAGGGTGTTCAATGAATCAAGTATTTTGATATCAAAATTCTCAGTATAAGATGTGTGATGCTTAACAGTTCAATTGCACAATTTTAGTGTATAAAGTGCCAAATTGACTTGCATTCTGTTTATTTGAGAATTCCAGTCTACCTGCATGCATATTGATATTGATTTCTCAGTAAATTACAAGTGGACATGTAATTAGATTATTTAAGAATTTGAAATCTGCATGCATGCTTATTATGTTGAATCTCTTGATATTTGCAATACCTGAATATATGGCTTGTCCAGTTTGTAATGATACTCATGTTACGTTATCAGTTTCCATTAAATTGAAGAGATATCATGGAAATACCAAAGTCCAGAACAAATGAGAGAAAGGAAATTCCAGTGATAAGATAAGGAAGAATTTAGTAAAACTTATGAGATCTAAAGTTTGAATTTCAAACTGAGGGAACATAGTCACATCACAATAACGTTATGTTATTGATAAAGAAGAAACTCTAGAATGTTTAGAGTTGTAGTAGTTCAAGGGATATCAATAGTGATTTGACCTTGAGTACTAGCATCCCTATAAAATAAGATCATGAGATTTGTTCTATGAATGGTAAGCTAGAATTAATAAAATCTAGGGTTTAAAGGTAGATAAACAATGTGAAAATGGCTCAGAAAGAGTGAAATATAAATTTGAAATGTAACAATAAGTAAGTAGCATAGAATGAGGAGTATTACCTGATACATGATCTGAAGTTAGCTGTTGTAATTCATGCTCTTAAGACATGGCGTCACTATCTTTATGGTGAGACATGTCAGGTGTTTACAGATCATAAGAGCTTAAAATATATCTTCACTCAGAAGGATCTGAATCTTAGACAACGCAGATGATTAGAATTGATCAAAGATTATGATGTGACCATAGATTATCATCCTGGTAAGATAAATGTGGTAGTTAATGCCCTAAGTAGGAAGTCTAGTTCAATAGTGGATGTATTTTCCATGGCATATTTCAAAAGAGACATGCTAGTGGAAATGCGAAAGCTGAACTTAGACTTAGGGGTGACAACACATAGTGGTTTGATTGCGCAGATGCAAGTCAAGCCTACTACTTAAGATCAAATCAAGAAACTACAATAGGGTGATAGTGAGTTAAACCAGATCATGCATGACATGGTAGGGGGAAGAGACCAGAGTTCAAGTTTTCAGATGATGTTGTGTTGTATTAGCATGACAGGTTGCATGTACCTTGAGATAATGATTTGAAAGAATAGATTCTTGAGGAAGCACATGCATCAATGTATGTTATACATCTAGGTGACACTAAGATGTACATGAATCTCAAGAGTTTGTTTTGGAGGCCTGGCGTGGAAAGAATGTAGCTGAGTATGTGGTTAGGTGCAATGTGTGTCAGCAGGTTAAGGCTAAGCACTAGAAACCTACATGTACCTTGCAATCTCTTCCTCTACCTGAGTGGAAGTGGGAACATATCACAATGGATTTTGTGATAGGGTTGCCCAGGACACCTAAAGATTGTAACTCGATATGAATGATTGTGGATAGATTAATTTAGTCTGCTCACTTTCTTCAAATTAAGTCAACCTTTGATGTACTGAAGCTGAATAAGATATTCATGGATGAAATAGTCAGATTGTATGGTATCCTAGTTTCAATTGTATCAGATAGAGATCCTAAGTTCACATCCAGGTTGTGGAATCTGTTGCAACGTGCTTTGGGCACAAGTTGAGATTCTGTACAACTTTCCACGCACAGACGGATGGTCAGTCCGGGAGGACCATTCAGACTCCTAAGGACATGCTAAGACCATGTCTCATGTATTTTAGTGGAAGTTGGGAAGAACACTCGAGCCTTATAGAGTTTGCATACAATAATAGTTACCATTCTAGACTTGGTATGGCTCAGTATGAAGCTCTATTTCGTATAAAGTGTAGATCACCCATATGTTGGTATGAGGTAGGTGAAAAGCAGATTCTTGGACTAGAGATAGTGGATTTGACCATTGAAAGAATTACTGTGATTAAAGAACAATTGAAAACTATACAAGACAAGCATAAGAGTTATGCTGAGAAGAGACGTAAACCTCTTGAGTTTGAGGTTGGTGATGAAGTATATCCGAAAGTTTCGCTAAGGAGTGAGTGTTGAGGTTTGGCAAGAGAAACAAACTGACTCCTAGGTTTATGGGCCCATATCCTATCATTGAGAGGATTGGACCTATAGCCCATAAGTTGGATTTACCATCCGAGTTGGCCAAGTTACATGATATGATTCATGTATCGATGTTGAAGAAATGTTATCCTGGTACAGAGAAGATAGTGGACCCATAATCTGCTTAGCTCAGACCAAATGTATCTTATGTTGAGGAACCAATTCAGATAGTTGATCGAAGGATCAAGAAACTCAAGAGTCGTGAGATACCATTAGTGAAAGTTATATGGAGGAATCATAACCTAGAAAAGGCCATGTGGGATCTTAAGTTTGGGATGCGTAGCAAGTTCCTTTTCTCTTTTAGGAATTTCGGGACGAAATTCTTATAAGGGAGGGAGATTGTTATGACCCACATTGAGGTTAACCAGTAAATACCTCAATTAGCGTGAAACACCTTGATTAGTGTTGAGTATCATATTAAACATCATGGTTAATCAGGATAAGCTAACTGATGAATCAATAGTTGAGATTTAATCATCTGAGGTAATTAATGATGATAACAATGTTGATTATTAAGTTCATTAAGTTGAATCAAGTAATCACATATGCAATTAGAGCCTTGAATCAGTGAAACAGTCTAATTAGCATGCATTCTTGACTTGAGGTTGTAGTGGGCCTCGTTCTTGAAGTTTTGCAAAAAAAAATCATGTTATTTGGGCCTACGAGGCAAAAGATATAAGGTTTGCAAGATTCCAGGGTTGAATCTGCAATTTTCCCAGTTTTAGCTTTATATTTCTTTTCTTTTCCTTTCGTTCTTCCTTATCTTCGTTATCGAGACTTTTCTTTAGGCGGTGTGCTGTAGCGCGACCCACAGAGAAGGGGAGGCGAACGGTAGGGCGGACGATTTGCCTTGGCCTGATCTAGCAACGACGCTGGCCGTCTCTACCTTTTCTCCTTTTCTTCTTCCTCCTCCCCACTTCTTCTTCTTCCTCTAGCAACTAGCAGTTCGCCCTGCTGCTTGGGCGGCCAGCTTGGAGCAGCTAGCTGCTGCGTACGGCCATCAGCCAAGAGCTCGTTTGGGCATGGCCAGCACCAGGGAATGGTGTCGTGGAACTCAAACTTGAAGTCTCAGTGGGATTCACAGCTAGTTCATCCATGAATCAGGTTCTTTCCGTCAATCTGACCTTAGCCGTAAGCTGTTGTTACAACTAGATCGTGAACAGGGAAAATCAAAGGAAGAAGACAATAGAAATCCGCCCTGAAATAGGCCTCTAGACGCAATTCCGGACGAACCCGGACAGTCCAAATCGATGTGAGTAGAATTTCATTTATTTATCATTAATAAACTCAGGCGTTTGAATATTTTCTATTTTGTGCGCGAATTGCGCGGATAACATGCGTTATCAGGCGTAGGGTGGCGTTTGGCGTCGCCCATCTTTTTATTCCATAAATTGCTTCTAGACGCTGTTATATGATTAAATTTAGCAATTGATCATTGTGGATTGAATCGGTAGATTTATATGGTTCATTGGAACCTAAATTGCTTGTTTGAATGTTGAAATTAGAAATTCATGTCTGAAAATGGTATGAATTGGGTATGAACCCAGACAATGAAGATTTCTGATAAATTATCAGATGTACGATTTCAAAGTTGATATGAATAAATAAAATATACATGAAAACCTTAATTGCATATATCTTTTGACGTTAATATGTGTAAATTGATATTTACATGAAATGGCACATTTCTCTGAATTATCACCAGAAATTCTCAAGTATTGTTATTAAATTGTGTTGTGATATGTAATTAACTCTTAATTGAGTTAAGTGATGCACAAACCAGGATTTGGGTTAATGTGCACGTTTTTCGAGAAATTTAGAGAATTGATAATTGTTGAGTATGATTCTCATATGTGAAGCAAATTTCTTTAATTTGTGCAATAAGATGTTCAATTGCGTAAATTCGCTATGTATGTGCCAAATTGAAATAAGTTGGGTTATTTATGAATTTCTAATTTTTCTGAATGCATGGTATGAGAATTTCTCAGAAATTACAATGATTTAAAATATATTGCTCTGTCAGTTTAGAATGACAGTGTATTGTGATCTGATATGAAATCAGTAAATGTGATTTTCCTGTTTAAATGGTTATATGTTAATCAGTTAATAGACTTAGGTGCCCTAACACCGTATAATCCCTTTGACAGATCTGCTTCTTAGGGGTGAAACTCGTGTTGCAACATTATCCGTGCGGAGTCATGGAGACACGAGGACAGAGAGGCAATGTCCAACAACAACGCGTGCGGAGTCACGGTGGCACTGGAGAAAAAAACAATTGGGGGTTATTGCAACAAGATCCGTGCGGAGTCATGGAGGTAACCCCGTGAGACTCTCCGCCTGTGTACTCAGGTTAGAGGAGGAGTCTAGAGCACTCGAAGTAGTGCATTGAGGCCGGAGAGCCTGTAGGCGGGAGAGCCTGTGGTCCTGTGGTAGAGTAGGGCTGGCGTCAGACTTAGCATTTCCCGGGTGTGTCGCTAAGTCTTATACGGTGAGATCGTAGTTCGCTAAGGATCTTCATATGCAGAGTACACTGCATATGATTAGGGAATAATAATAATAATAATATAAAAGTGTAATCATATAGGAACACAGTAAATTTAAGTATTCGAATTTTTGTGCTATTTCTTTATATCTGTTTATCTGTTCAAATTATCTGTTATTGCATGGAAATGTGATTACATTCTGCAAATTTGTTATGTTAATAATACTACCCTGCTTAGTACTGCACTTATGTTTTATTTCAATTCTATAAAACTGATGAGTTGTTTAGTGATAGCTAAATGAAAGGCTATTCACTGAGCGAGTAGGCTCATACCTCTACTCAAAACATTTTCAGGTCAGCATCAGCATCAGGAATCGGAAGGATTGTTTCATCCTAACGCCTAGTCTATAGAAGGTTTGTAGTTAGTCTAGTTAGAGGTCTCTTAGTCTTTCCCCTCGATCCTTGGGACATGGTGTGGGTGAGAGAGAGTGTGTATGTGTAATGTGTATAAAGATGTAAATTAACTGTTATGTTTACTTTCTGTTAAACAATGTTACATGTTGTAAACTCTGTTTACATACTCTAGCCAGTTTAATTGAAATGCTTCCGCAATAGTTTATTATGTTTTAGTTTACAACAATAATCCGGATATCATTACGAGGTTTTAAAAAGAAAAAGTTCTCAGTGATTTGTTTATGTGATAATCCCTCTGTCGCGCCCTAATCTCATGATTAGTGGTTAGTGTGAGATCGGGGTGTGACACTATCCTTGATGGTCCCAGCTGGCTTCTCAAGTCTTTCTTCCTACAACTCATCTTCATCTATCTCCCACTCTTCTGGCATCTCTATTGTTGTTTGTGCAGTTGGTTCTAGAATTATTGTGGGAGGTGATGTCTTTGGGTTCTGTTTTGGAACATGTGAGTGTCGTTCACCTATTTTCTATGTTGGGGGTTGGTTCTTGTTGTTGTGTTGTTCCTCCATTGACCATCCTTCCTTCCATGATGATTTGCATTCTAATTCTGAGGGATCTACTCATAAGCTTTTTAGCTGGTCTCATCATTGCAGTTTTTTCTATAAAGCAACACTCTGGTATAGAGTCTGTGTGGTATTGTGTCTAGAGGCATTGTTAAATCATTGAATAAGTGTCACTCATATAAGACATCCATTATGTAGGCAGTAGACTCCTCATAGCCCGTGCAAGTTTTAAAGGAATATGCGCTCAAATTGTATTTTTTTTCACTACCTCTATTAGACACAAGACAATAAAGACATAGTACCCAAATCCTGGCTCTTCATGGAGAACTTTAATTTTAATGTCAAAATTCTTCTAGTTGCTGACTTGGCGGCTAACTACTCACTAGATGCCATGTTGAAGTCAAATAGGGACTTTCTAGATATCAGGCACATCTTTATTTTTTGAAGACCATGGGAGTGCATGGTAGCTCGACACTATAAAAGTTGTAGATTGTCATGTGTTGTTTATAAAGATCAACTATTGTTAGCGCCCAATGTTTAACTGTTCAAATGAGTAAAGTGACACATCTTGTTTCTGGTTTTTCCACTACCTCCTGAAGCTCGTTGACAGGTTCAAAATCAAATTTTCCCATGTACAACTATTTTACTAAACTGGTTGTGCCCTTCAAGATAGGTTGTACTTTGTCAGTGTGCAAAAAATCCTCCAAAATGGTTGCGCAGAATACTTTGAATAATCATTTGTGAAATCTTGCTCTCCTCAAGAAGATCCCTCTGATTTGTTCTCTGGTCAAGGTCCTCACATGGTTGTTTTATATTAAATCTGTCAGGTAGACCTTCATCTAGGATATCTGTGAGGATGTGGATGTCTCTGTGCGAGATTTGGGATACATATGCCATGTCCAATAGTTTACAACAGAGTGGCGGGGGCATCGAGCCATTTAATGTCTCTTCTAGGGGTTGAGGTTTCTTGGTAGGTCCACCCAGAAAGAAGGAGGTGAGTCCACCTTTGTCCTCATCAGATGTCCCTTCTACAATTGTTGTCACTTGTGTTATCGATACTTGTTCTTATACTAGTTTGCTTAGCCCAAGAACATTTACTATCAGATTTTCAAATAAGAGTTCCATTGGGATGTCAACTGTAGGGGATTTTAGCAGTGTTGATTCTGGAATTGTTGCACCTAGTTCAACTAGTATGGCAACCATCTTCCTGTCATATTTGTCACTGTTGATCTGTTCATATTCATGATGGTCGTTGAACTGTAGGTAGACCTCACATATGTCCATGTCAATTCCCATGTTGTCTAGATATTGTTCTACTATTTTTTCATTCATTGTATCTGATAATTGGACATGGATCTTCTCCCTTTGTTTTGATGGACCTTCTTCACTAGGATGAACCTTTAACAGGATGTCATTGTCTGTTGTTGAAGACTTTAGAACAAAGTCCATTTTCAGGGCGTCGAGGATTATTGTCCATCCCTCTTCTTTGCTTTGACATTCTTCCTTGGGGATTTCCTCTTATCTTACCTCATTTATGTTCACCACTTATCCTTTTTTGCATTGATTGAGGTTTCATGGGCTTGAGATGGCCTCTGAGGGTGAGCTACTAATGATGCATTTACATCTCTTTCTTTCTCTTATATCTACTTGATGTTCTTCATGGCTTGAAGGAATTCCTTGTGCTCCTTGCCCATTTCGTCCATGTCTTTGCACATCTTGTCTCTCTCCTTCCTAAGTTATATCATATCTCTCATGGTTTTCTACATTACTTGCATCATTGTCCTCTGGATGGATAGGACGTGTTGCATGAATTACAAGAGAGTTGTGGTTCTCTCATCCAGTCTTTCTACATGCATAATTAGTTACCGCATGTTAGATAAAATATTTAGTAAGTTATAGGACGAGTGTTGGTTTTTCTCACACATGGCATCAAATTGATGCCCTATCTCTACCCCATAGTGCTTGTTGTCTTTCATTGTTCATGCATTGGGGTTGTGGTTGCGATCACTTCTTGTTGTGTGTGGCGACATTGTTTGCTCCATCTGATGTGAAGATGGAGTTGGGTGCTTAGGTTCCATCAGCTTGATCACTTCAGCATTAGTTGGTGTCGTCGATGTATGTATCCATTCATTGTGTGATACTTCCTTTGGTATGCCTTCTTGTTGGGCCTCAGGTTGTTCCTGTGGATTGCTATCACATATTTGGACATTTGACATCCATGGAAGGGTTAGTTGTGAAGGTTGTTACTACTTCTATCTTATTCTCCAATTCCATAGCATGATGTTCTTTTTCTTTAGTCCATGTTATCTCATGTTCTTCATCTTGTGGTTTGATCAGTTTTGACGCTGATGTTTGTGTTTTTGAAACTGCCTTACGGACATTGATGGGAAATCTCTTTCTTATTGTTGGTTCCACCACCTTCTCTTGTTCCTGTAATATTTCCTTTAATGGGGTTGTGGGTGCATCTTTAGGCCTTCCAATTGTACTTGATGGCATAGAGATACAATTAGCCTATGATGATCATAGTGTCCTGTCTTAGGGAGGGGGAGTAAGATATTTGACTTCACAAACTATAGAAGTAGTTGTTCCCCTTTTTTGCAATTACCCCTGTCGAGATCAGATACATGATGTTAATAAATCTACTTGGGTAGATGTAATAGAACATCGTTAAGATGATATGACCTCCCATGTACAATTTTTTTGTGTCTTTAGGACCAGTAACTGTAGATAGTTTGTCGATTAGCAGTCTTCCAATATTGATAGACCTTTTCTCAAGCATAGACCATACTTGAAAGAGGTCTCCTCTGGTAACATTTCTAGTTTTGGATCTTGCAAACACGATGTTGGAAATGATCTTCTGGATTACCCTAATGAAGAAAGAAGGCATTTGTACTTTCTTTGAGGATCCATGTTTGTGCTTAAATTCCCCTATTAGCCTCTCCCATGTTTTATGGCTATTGAATCCTATGGCATCTTTGTCATACCTCATCGCATGCTAGCATTAGCATGGTCCTCCGTTTCATAGAATATCACATTCAATGTTCTCTCTGTAAGGGAGTAGTGCTTGCCGAACATGCAAACTTGCATCTTGAATTCTCCTCCACCTCATCTTTTTCATTGTCCTCTAGAGGAACCTTCATCAAGGATGACATATACTCAACAGTAAGGTTGGTGTATGCATGTTGAATGTGCAGATGACATGTAGGTTGGCTCCCTTTAAGAACTCCATCACCCACTCATGATTTCTAGATCTTAAAGGTCGTCTTTGTCCATGTACTAGGTTGGTTTATAGGTTTTGGGTTTCAAAAAGAGTTCATAACTGGTACGATGTTCTCATCTCTAGGGTGAAAGATATCCTCAGATTGTTTGTGACCGTCATCATATGATACTTGTATCTGACTGATTGTGGCAGTTGTTGGTGTGGTTGGTGATGCATATCCTCCAACTTCTAACTTATCCTTCTTCCCTTTCCTTGTCATTTTGTGCCTTGGGCATTCCACATTTGTTTCTATTATTTTCCTTTTTGTTTTCTTCTTGGTCTCTTTGTTTTGAGGTAGGTACTCTGAAGTTTCTATGATAAATGTTTGTTCTTCCTCCTCAGACTCCTCAGAATCATCCTCGAGTAGGAGGAGTATATGTTCTCTTTTTATCTCTAACTTTACAGGTTGGTCGTCAGGCTTGTTTGGATTTGTGTCTAGGATATCTGTTATGTCCTTAATTGTTTCCTCGATCCCTTTTAGAGATTTGAATTGCATATTTAATTATTAGAAGATGACTGAGATGACATTCTGTTGACTTAAATTAATGTTCATAAATAGAGGTAGTCTGGATGCAATCAACTAACTAAAATTGAGTTGTGAGGGAGTCAATAACTAGTACTTAAAGGTGTCCGGTAGGAGGGGGTTGATCGAAGATATTTTTGTCAAGATGAAAAGATTATTTAAGTTTATGGTCGATTAAAAAATATCTTGACGGTCGCTTAAAATATCCCGATGGTTTCTTGAATGTTTTCACTATTAGCAAAATGTTTTGGTGGTCAATGAAGATCTAGAAGTTTTAGTTGTCATTTAAAAGGTTCAGTCCTTGGTAATTGCTGAAAAGCATAAGGCAACGATTGTCACTAAAAATCAAAAGGATTCAATGACCGTTGGAAATTAGAAGACCTCGATGGTCGTTGGGAATCAGAAAACCTCAATAGTCACTAGGAAGGTCAAAGGTTGTGTGGAATGATAGTTCACTACAACTATGATGAAGAGGGTGTTCGACAGAGAAACCAAGAATTTGCAAAAATGTGGAAAGCTAGGTTTTGAAAACCTAGACCCAAATGACCAAGTGATTTTATCATTCATTTTATTCTAGGTAAAGAGAGGGATAAAGTTAGGGAATGGGGATATTAGAGGTATATTATGGTTACCATCGGTCGATGAACACCTTTTAATGAAGTAGCAACACCCTTAATCATGTTACTTCGCTCCCATTTAGTTTTCTTGTGGGTGAAGTTTGTCTCCTTTGGTGTCATTGTGTCTGCGGCTAAACTACCTTGGAGATGGACCTCTGATGATAATGATGGACTATCATTTCAACAGAGGTAAGCATTGGAGGAGTTTGCATCAGTGGTTTGAAGGCTTCACTATTTTTAGTGCAAATTGTTGTTTAAATCACTAGAGCAATGCCAACAGTCTCGAGAAAGACTGTAACCCTTTGCTTGATGAGTGGGTTTTTATACCTTTGGTGTCTCGATGGTCGCAGGGGGTTTCTGAGCCTTGGCAGACACTGATTTTTCTTAATCTTGGTGGTTGATGGGGTTGATATGTAAGAGGTCCTTGAGATTTTTGAGTCTCGATGGTTGTTGGGATTCATGAGTCCCAACAGTCGCTGAGATTTTTGCTTGAATCAATGATCTTTAAAATTAATGCATATTTAAAATTAATTTTCTAACTTTGTTGGATACATTAAAAGTTAAAATAAAGGTTTCCAATAGTAGCACTAAACTGGCTTAGGATAGATAAGAACAAAACTTAGATAAATGTAAAAAGAAAGTAAAATTGAACTCAAGAAAACATGTCAAGAAATCTTTGGGTTGCTTCCCAAAAGGAGCTAATTTATAGTCTTCAGCGAGACTTTATTTGATTGGATTCAAACAACTTCCTCTAGTGGTTCATGTGGGGGTTCCTCTAATTGGACCTCTGTTCTTGTTTTGAATGCTTCATCATCATAATATCACTTGACCCTATGTCAATTCTCCTGGAAAGTTCCAGTTTTATCACTGCAAATCTCCAACATCCTTGATGGGTATATTTTTTTATAAAATGAAGGGTCCTAACCATCTTGACATGAGCTTGCCTCAGACAATCATGATACTTGAATTAAATGAAAGGATTTCATCCCCTTCTGAGACATCCTCTCTCTTTAATTGAAATCATGCCACACTTTCATATGTTTCTTATAAACTATGACATTTTCATTGGCATGTAGCCTCATTTCTTCCAATTCTTGTAGCTATAGAAATCTCTTCTTGATGGACAGGGTTGGTTCCATATTCAGGGATTTGATTGCCTAGAAGCCCTTGTATTCTAGTTCCACTGGTAGATGGTAGGACTTCTCATAAATATGTCAGTAGGGAGTAGTTCCTATCAGATTTTTATAGGTTGTGAGTTATGCCCATAATGTGTCATCTAGCTTCATCGACCAATCCTTCCAAGTATGACTAACTATTTTTTCTAAAATCTGCTTGATCTATCGGTTCAGAACTTCAACTTGTCTAGACATTTGCGGGTGATAAGGTGTGGCTACCTTGTGTCTAAGTCCATACTTCTTTAGTAACGATTCTAATTCTCTTTCCCCGAAGTGGGATCCCCCATCACTAATGATGTTGTGTGGGACATCAAACTTAAGAAATATGATCTATTCAAAAAATTTGATCATGAATTTTGAGTCACAAGTGAGGGTGGCTTCTACTTCCCCCCACTTGGATACATAATCTACTACAACTAGATGTACTGGTTGCCTCACAACGATGGGAAATGGCCTATGTAGTCATTTCCCAGACATCAAAAATTTCCACTTCTATCTATTTAGACATTGGCATTTCCTTTTTCCTTAAGATATTTCCTAGTGTCTAGCATTCGTTGCATGTTTTTACATATGAATGTGCATCTTTGAAAAAATTATGCCAGTAAAATTGAGATCGTAAGACCCTTGTTGTTGTTATTTATCCTCTAAGATGGCATCATACGGTGAAGAATGACATTCAAAGACTATCTTGGGTACTTATTCTTATGGAATACATCTATAGTATAGTTTGTTAGAAAAATCTCCTAAAGAGGGGAGGATCATCCCAATAGTAATTCTTTAAATCAAGAATAGCTTCTTCTTTCGATTGCAGGTGATGTCTGGAGATAGTAGTTGGCATGCTAAATAATTACAAATGTCGAAAAACCACGGTAAAGTGGGTTCAACATGTGTAGACATCATGACGAATTCATCGACATAATTTTCATTGATAGGTAATGGATCTTTTTCAGTAACAATGTTTCTTGACAAATGGTCAACAATGACATTATCTTCCCTTTTCTTGTCTATAATTTCATGATCAAATTCTTGCAATAACAAAGCCGACCACATGATTTTGGGCTTCGTGTTCTTCTTCTACATCATGTACTTAATAGTGCCATGGTCTATGTACACCTTAACCTTTGATCCTATCAGATAGGACCTAAATTTTTCAAAACCAAATACTATTGCTAGCATCTCTTTTTTTGTGGTCGTGTAGTTAACCTGGGCATCATCTAGAGTCTTGCTAGCATAATAGATCACATTATTTTTCTTATATTTTATTTTTTTGAGTATGTCTCCAATAGAAATATCACTTGCATAGAACATTATCTGGAAAGGTAGATCCCAATCTAGAGCTTGTAGGATTTGAGTTGTTGCTAAAGCACGTTTTAGAGTCTCAAAAGATTCAAGTCATTCATCGGCAAAGTTGAGCACAACGTCTTTTATGAGTAGACTAGATAAGGGTTTTGCAATCTTAGATAAGTCTTTGATAAATTGTTTTGGTAACCTACTTGACCTAGAAAGGTTCTCACTTCAATTACATATTTATAAGGTGGGAGTTTTGACATATCTTCCACCTTTGTGAGATCTAGTTCGGTCTATTTTTTGAAAATATTATGCCCCAGAACTATACCTTCCTACACCGTGAAGTGACACTTGTCCCAATTAACTCTAACAATTTCTCTTCACATTGTTTTAAAACATGGGATAAGTTCCTGAAACAATTGTCAAAATTAGTCCCATAGATGGAAAAGTCGGCCATGAAAACTTCCATGATATATTCCAAGAAATCAGCAAAGACCAAAATCATGCACCTTTGGAATGTTGTGGGCATGTTGCATAAGACAAAAGGCATTTATCGAAAGGCATAAGTGCCATAGACGTAGGTAAAGGTAGTCTTTTCCTGATCTTTGAGGTGGAGAGAAACTTGATAGAATCTTGATTATCCATATAGAAAGCATATATATATGAATGATGAGCTAACCGTCTGAGGACTATGTTTGTGAATGGTTCACGGTTGTGAAAATGGTTTTTTTGGT
This sequence comes from Alisma plantago-aquatica, assembly GCA_963693085.1. NCBI lineage: Eukaryota > Viridiplantae > Streptophyta > Magnoliopsida > Alismatales > Alismataceae > Alisma > Alisma plantago-aquatica. The sequence continues at coordinate 382,921,719 of OY856412.1, forward strand.
GGAAAATTTGAGCTTTCCATAGTCTATGCACATCCACCACCCGATCACAATTTGTGTCACTACTTCATCTCACTTTTCACTCTTCACTATTGTAACTCCTCCTTTTGTAGGTACTACATGTATCAGATTTTCACAATTGGTATCGCCAATTGGGTATGTGATACCTCATCATGAAGTTTTATTACTTCCTTCGTGACCACTTCCTCAGCATATGATTCAACTTTCTTTGAGGATGGGCCAGAGGTTTAGTATTTTCTTCCAAAATTATCATGTGCATGCAAATAGTTGAGCTAAATCCTTTTATGTCTTCAATAGAATATCCCATGACCTTTCTTTGGAGCTTGGATTCATTCATCAATTTCTCTTCTTGATCATTTGTCAAGGCAGAATTTATGATCATTGGATTCCTTTCTTCGTCATCCAGGAATTCATACTTTAACCCTTTAGGTAGTTGTTTCAGCTCTCACTACTACAGAAATGGCCTTTGGCGTCGGTTATTTAAGGCCTACGGCGTCGGTTTCCATGCGGCACCCAAGTGGGCGCCGCTAAAAGTCGACACCTTCAGCGTCGGTCCCCCGACTGACGCCATAAACCTTCCTACCACCAAAAACACACCAGCAAGGGGACTATCGACGTTGGTTCTTCAAGAAAACTGACACCATAACCTGATTAAAGACGTCAGTTATTAATCAACAACTGATGCCATAAACCATTCCGCCTACAAAAACGTGCATGCAAAGGGAACTATAGGCGTCAGTTTTATATATTTAACCAAAGCCATATTCCCCTAGAACCACGCGATAGGTTTCAGTTTTACAGATAACTGACCAACGCCAAAATGGGATAAAGATATCGGTTTTACACTAACAACCGACGCCAATGTGTTTTGTTGTCGGTTTTAGACAAATAATCGATGCCTATGAATTGATTTTTTTTTTGCAGGTAGTTTGCAGGCCTGTTGTATGGCTGGTCAGTAGGATGCACTGCAGTTTAGTTCTGAACTATAGGTTTACAACAATCATTAATATCAGCCAACAACATGCCACAAACCTAAAAAATTAACAAGATGGACAATATTATATATATGTGATTCATACACATATATAAGCAGATTTAATTCATATTATTTTTCATCACACACATGTAGAAGCCAGTAGCAACCTACAGTTCCATTCATTTCATCTCTTTTCACATTCAGACACATGTAGAAACATTCATATATTGATCATCTTCACATGCACATATATGACAATTTCGAAAAATTCATTCACATTCACACAAAAATAATTATGAGAACAAAGTTTAGAAATATCATTCTTTATTCATCATCATCATTATCCCAATTATATTTAAAATTCCCACTACTTTTAGGGCTTCTGCCCATTGTGTTCTCTTACATCATTTAACTCATCCATCGTATAGGGAGTATGTACATCTAATAACTTTTCACTTGTAGTGAAGTCAGTTTTAAACACCTGTAAAGAGAATGATGTATATGTATAATTAATAATATATATAAGATTGATATATTTCATATTATCTAATGAGACTACATATAATACATGTTGTATGGTATCGATTTGCATTGTGGCATGTTGGATAATTATGCTCATAAATCACATCACATAGTATCCACATGCCCAGCCGTTGTCTTGTGTAGCACACTATAAATTGAAATATACAAAATATTCAAAAATACAAATAAGCACAGTTCACATAAATAATGTATACATTGGAGTCGGGAAATTACTTTCACATTCTGCCAAGTTAGTGGCTGGTTCTTTTTCTTGGGGACCTTTCCTCCAGCTTTGGTGTACTCTTCTAAATTCCTACATGTTAATGTAACACATTAAATTGCATAATCAAATAGTAATGTAATAACAGATGTTAACGAATATAAAAATATGAAATATTTCTCACGGGAATAATGGCCTTTTCATTGAGTGTCCATATATACTCAATTCCTTTCCCGCGGGATCTAGATAATAGACAGTGAACATCTCGGGGACAATAACTAGTAACTCCCAATGCTTACCACTAGAGGTAAGAAAGTTAAAAATTAATAACTCAAAAGTCACAATAAAAATGTAATTTTCGGAAGTCCAAATTATAAGCAAAGTAAACTTACCCAACATTAAATGGAGCTATTATCATTGTCTTCTTATTTTTACCAAAATATTTAAAAACATCACAGCAGTATGAAGTAACTGACCTAGGGTTTTTACCTACAAGACTAATCAAAGATGGAACCAAAAATCCCATATGGAGAAATGAAAAATCTGTATATATCGTGTGTAAGTGGCTGCAAAACATGCATTACATATACATTAATATATAAGAAACTAGATCACCGTATATAAAACAAGGTATATGGATATAAAAACAAGATCTCACCATATCCATAGCTCTATCATAGATGTATTCAACCTAGAATAACAAAACATCTCCAAAATATCTTATATAAATAGCTTGTTATCGTATGATTGACCTGCAGCTTCCTCCGGAATAGTAACATTTATAGAGCAATTTGGATCATGTTCGCCTATCCAATCTACCATACCCCTACAATTAGGACCTAATAAGGCATGTAGGTCCCTTGGAAGACAACTTGGTACTTCAGGAGGTGGAGGCTGAGATGTAGCAGGTGTCTTCCTTTTGACCTGTATATATAATTTCAGATCAATTGACTCATATATAAGTACACACTAACAAATTAACGTAATGTAAATTTACCATACAATATTAGTATAGACAACATCCGCTTTGGGCCACAATATCACTCTGCCTTCTGAATCACCAAGCATTTCAGAATCTGGGTGGGGATATGGCAATGTAAGATCCCTCCATTTGGGGATTACACTTATTGGGCTCACACGAACCGCACCATCTGGTACTGGATTCCCATGAAACATCTCCCCTGGAAGGGCTGGGTAAGCCGACGCCTCTGCAACGACATATTCTTGACTTTTTAGTTGGCATGGCTTCAACCCCTACAAATTTACATAAAGAATGTTATATAGATATATACATAAACATATCATCTTGAAAAGATTAGCTATTATGTCATAAAAATACTTACAGACGAAGTGTTAGGTGGTGGGTCTACAGGATTACTCCCAACCTCTACAATAGGAGTAATAGAAGCACGACATGTCACATGTACCGTCTGAGTGGTCGTCTGAGACGTCTGTCACTTCACCATTTCTTCTTATACTTTCCTCTCAATTAATTCATCTACCTATACATGGATAAAAGAAATGTAGCTATCGATTATTGAATTCCCTTTCACAATAACATTCTAAAAAAAGAATATGTTACCTCAACTTGTGAAATTCCCATTTTTAGGACAGGTTTGCGCTGAGATGGCCCAAATAACCCTTTGATGCCCACACTAGCACCTGCACCCCTAACACGTCCAGGATGCTCTAGGTTACCCAGAGCAACTATCAATTCATCCCTTGTGCCCTCAGGGATGAACTTGCCTTCCTTCCTCTGCTCGTGCAACTCCCACTAATTGCCATCAATAGAAATTGGTAAGTAAACATAACAATAATCAATATCAATCGATTGCTCTAAGAGTTGAATTTTACCATTTTTGCATCTGCCTCAGCAGTTGCGGGCTTCGTTATATATCCCTTCTTGTTTTGCCTCCCAGCTATCCATATAGCATGGCGAGGCAGAGGTGCGGGACCAATAGTAGAGGACTCCTGAGTAACAGCAGACTGAGCAGTAGACTCAGCCTGTAGTCTTTGGCGAATGCCTGCATAGCCTCTTGGACCAATTGTGTGGTCATGCACATTCAGTGCACGCCTTGGTTTTTGAGCATCGTTGATAGCCTTGTTAGTAAGCACATTGATTTGGTTAGTAACACTAAAGGTTAATCTTTTTTTTGGTCGATCAACACTAAAGGTTAATCTTGAATAGGTGAATACATAAAAACGTATATTAATTAAATTGGGAGTGGTGCTTAATACCTTGAATTCATCCATTTTTCTTTGGGTAACAAACTCCTCCCAGACTTTGGGGTCCAGGTAGTTCCATTTCTCAATGGCGGCCTTCTTCATAAATTTATTTTTTAAAGAGAATACAAACAAAAATTATTAGTGTAGAGTTAGTCAAAAAGTGATCAATGTCTAGAATTGGAAATCAATCAAGAATTTCTTCTCAGCATCGCGTATGTAATCTCGAGTGAGATTTGTCCTATAGTTCCTTAGGACCCTCCCACAGCATTGCATCATGCATTTACGGTGCATCTTTTCATCCAGATCAAATATACTCTGCAAAATAGAATTGTTATTAACTAGTATCCTAAAAATTAGTAATATACAAAAATAGAATTACAAATAATAATAACTCACACATAGTTCCTTCCATACTAAGTCTTTCTTCCCCTTAGGAAATTTATTGAAGGATTCAAAAATAAGATTACCATGGCTGCGAGTAAGAACCCCAAGATATGAAACAAATGAGTTGCGGTTCACTCCAACTGGATTTCCTGCATGATCGAAATCCACAACCAATTTGGGTCCATTGCCCCTTTGCTGTAGTAACTTGTTCATCATTGTGATGCCCCTCACTTTATCAATTTTTTTTTATGGTCATCAAATGCCCCAATTTGTTCAGAGGGTACATCACCAACCTAAAATTTTTCAACAGAGTACCAATGACGCTATCACATACATTTTTCACAATGTGCATGACATTGATACAATGTCTAACTGCTAAAGAACTCCAATAAGGAAGATCCCAAAATATTAACTTCTTGTTGAATAAAGATTTATCACTTCGTGTGGCCATTGTACATGGTTATCTCTTACCAAATTCGTTGGAAAAGTATTTTACTCTTTCATAAACATCCTCCCCTGGTATAGGTTTAGGTGCACTCTGTTCCTCATTATGTCCATTGAATGCTTTGTGCAACCTACGATACAGATGGATTTTTGGAAGAAACCTTCGATGACCAAGATATACAATCTTGCCACCATGTTTTAGTTGTATTGAATCAATGTTCTCTTCACATATAGGACACACTTTAGATCCTTTGACACTATATCCAAAAAAATTCCCATATGCTGGAAAGTCATTCACAGTGCAAAACAACATAACGTGCAAACAAAATGTCTCTCTTTGTGAAGCATCATAGGACATCACACCTTCACCCCAGAGTTTCTTCAAGTCATCAATTAGAGGTTCAAGATAAACATCGATATCATTTCCAGGTTGTTTAGGGCCCGATATGAACAATGACAACATAACGTACTTATTTTTCATACACAACCAGGGAGGAAGATTATATATATCAAGCATAACTGGCCAAGTGCTATGTTGGCTGCTCAATGTCCCGTACAGATTCATCCCATCTGTACAAAGACCAACTCTTATATTCCTGACTTCTTCACCAAATTTAGGGTACAATAAATCAATCTTCTTCCACTGTGGGGAGTCAGACGCATGTCGTATGATCCCATCATTATTTTTCTTAACATCTGCATGCCACCTCAAATTCTTTGCATCTATCAGATTGGCAAACAAGCATTGAAACTCTGGTATTATAGGTAGATACCACATCACCTTGGCAGGAGAACCAATTTTAGACTCCCCTGAAGTCGTCAATTTATACCTTGACGCACCACATTTGGGACTATATTTCAAATCCACATAGTCATTTTGAAATAATACACAATCATTCGGGCATGCGTGTATCGTCTTAGCCTCCATTCCCATTGGGAACAACAATTTCTTTAACCAGTATGTTGAGATTGGCAGCTCGTTTCCTTTAGGAAGAATTTCTTTCAACAAAGACGACAATGATGTGAAGCTTTTGTCACTCCATCTATTGTTAGCTTTCAGCTTATACAATCTCAACACAACGCTAAGCTTCGTAAACTCACAACCTATGTATAATGGTATCTCAGCATCATGCACAATGTTTCTAAATATGGGAGGTGGATCGGTGTGCTCTACCCCACAACTATCGATCATCGCATCAACGATGTCTACTGGAACTGGTTCGTTCACATATGCATCATTGGAGGCAATTTCTTCTTCCACAGAAGCACTAATATCAACATCCACTAATTTTAGGTTTGAAATCTCTCCATGCCAGTGGCATTCTGTGTAGCCTTGTACAATCCCGTTCCACATGACATGGCTTTTGATTTTGTCACCAGTGCCGACTTTCAAGTTGTTACCGCAATGCCTACATGGATAGTAGAACTTATCTCCAAGTTGTTTCCTATGTTCCTCGGTAAATCTAATAAATTGATCAAGACCAGAAATAAACTCTAGGGTGCAGTGATTTGGAATGGACATCCATGATCTATCCATTCAATGATCAAAGAGAAAAGAAGTATATATTAGAACAAGATTAGGGTCTAGGGTTAAAAGATTAGGGTTTATGGTTAAAACTTTAGGGTTCAAGGTCTTATATATAATAAATGGTTAAAACATCCTAAGTGAGATTAAGTGTTCAAGAACAGCCCCAAACTGGGGACTATACCAGATTTACTCCTAATGAGTAAATCTTGGACGGGTTTCTAGGCCAACAAATACATGTGTTGTCATTCTTATATATAATAAATGTGTACCACCTATCCCATTCTTGAACACCTAATCTCACTAGTAAGTGTATAATGTGTATTGGGTTTTCAAGAAAAGTTCGGTAGCATTTCCCCGATGTTCTCCAAGTACATATGTACTTAGAGAACAAATGGGGAAATGCTACTGAAATTTTCTTGAAAACCAAATACACATTATACACTTATACACTTACATCCTAAGTGAGAATAGGTGTTCAAGAATAGTCCCAAACCGGGGACTATCCAAGATTTACTCCTAATGAATAAATCTTGGATGGGTTTCTAGGCCAACAAATACATGTGATGTCATTCTTATACCTACAATCCTAGTTTCATCATTCATATCCTAGTTATTCAAGTTAGGGTGATTATTGATGTCTTTAGAAGCATGATTGGCAATCTAGGGAAAAGTTCATCATTTACATTCCAAGCATGTCACGTGTGTGCATTACAGTTCATCATTAAGCAAGAATGGTGATTAGGATTCTCAATATACTCAACAAGGAAACAAGTTACCAATTTCATAGTTAGGATAATAGAGATACCATAAGATCTATATCTAATGGTTCATAATGAGCATGTGATAAAGTAACATCACTAGATTAATATATAATTTCAAAAGCAGTACACAAATAAATTCAAACGAGTAGATAACTAAATAAAAAATAGTAGACAAAAAATACAAATAAGTAGATGAATAAATACAAATCTGTTGATAAGCAAATATAAATTAGTAGATGATGAATTAATTCCTGAATCAGTACATAACTAAATACAAATAGTATATGAATAAATAAAGATAAATTGATCAATAAAGTTAAATCCGTTGATAAAAAAAGTTAAATAAGTAGATGATTTTAAATAATAACAAAATCAGTACATAAATAAACAAAAATTAGTAAATAACTTAATTAAAAAAATGCCCAATAGTAGCCTAGGCATGCCTTGGCGCCGCCCAAGCATCCGCCTAGTCCGCCCAGGCTTCCCAGATGCCTAACTAGGCTGGGCGCCTGGGTTTGTGACCCTAGGTGAACGCATGGGCCGCCTAGGCACTGCCTAGGCGAGGGAGAGTGCCTGTACCACTCAGGTCGGCAGTGGAGGAGGGGTATACAAGCGGATAAGGAGGGAGGGGTTAACCTTACTTTCTTAGGTCGGTGGCGGAGGAGCAAAGGAGAGAAGTGGCGGGTGGCAGTAGGTGAGCAGCGACAGGCGGCAGTAGCAGTGGCGGAGCAGCAGTGGCAGTGGAGCAGCAGAGCAGCGACGGTAGTGGAGCGGCGACAGCAGAGCGGCGGTGGTTGGAATCGCCGGAGGAAGAAATAGTTGAAATCGGAAATGAAACAGAGAAAGGGGAAGAGTTTGGCTCGCACAGGTGCTATTAAGTTAACAATCGGCGTCGGTTATTTCAACCAACCGACACTTAAAACTTTAGGCATCGGTTATCAAATACATCCCCGACACCTATGTTCAATGATAGTCGTCGGTTCCAACTAAAAAACCAACGTCTATCTATATATGCTGACAAAAAAAAAGGTTCTCAAATTATGACCACAGTCGCCGATTACGTAGAAGACCTGACGCCAAAGGGGGGTGAAAATTTCGGTGGGGATAGTGTGTGAAAACACATCGATGTCAGTTATTTCAAGATAACCGACGATACAAGTGTGCCAAATTTCTATCTCATGAAAAACCTTTAGTCGTCGGTTGATTTGTTAACAACCGACGCCGTATGTTAAATTTTGGAGGTAATTTTTTTCACTGGAAAATTTGGATTTGGCGGTAGATTTTAGGCGTCGGTTGCTTATTGAGGAACCGATGCGGAATAAAAGTGATACTCATTTCTGGCCGTTGTTCAAAGATGGATGTCGGTTTGTGTATACAACTGACGTTGTAGTGCATAGACGTTGGTGTCCTGTATACAACCGACGCCTGTAAATGTGACGTTATAAGCCATTTATGTACTAGTGTATGGCTTTGTCTTGGGTGCTTCTTTTTCTCATGGAGTCTATTCCAGGGAGACGTACTTTATGGTATCATAGCTTTCTTATTCATCATCACTACCATCCTCCTCGAGTTGATTTAGAGTGTCTAGAATTTTGACAACTTTAGGATCTTCAACATTTGGGTTAGGATTATTAAGGCTCTCATGAGTGGATCAATGATAGTATTTTCTTCTTGGACCTCTGTGAAAAATTGGTAATATATGTCCATAAAATAAACTAATCAAAGGGTGATGATCCTCTCATGGAGTCCTAACCATGAAAATTCATATGATAATTTCCCACTCTGATGGTAATGATCCCAGCTTCGACATCTATCAATTCTCTCCCAATGGAGAGGAATGGTCTTCCAAAAATCATTGGCACATAAGATCTTCCTCAATATCAAGCACAACTATGTCTCATGGAATAAAGAATCATCTCACACAAATTGGGATGTCTTCTACTACCCCTATTGGTGTAGTGAAAGATTGATCAGCTAGCTAGATCCACATTCCTATTTTTACCATGTTTGTCAGCCCTCAACTTTGAGCCTATGTAATAGGCATAAGGCTAATGCTCGCTCCATGGTCTTCCAGCCCTTCTATCACCTTGTTGTCTCCCACATTGGATGTGATCGTGAACGCTCTAGGATTTTTTTCATAGCGGGAATTTTTGCCTAAATGAAGGTGTTGGACATCTTTGCAAGCCTGATAGTTTTGACATGGTCTCCCTACCTTATCTTAGCAATAGGACTTTGAAGAACTTTGCATATGTGGCAATCACTTTGATCACATCTATACATGGAATATCCATGTGTGATTTCTTCACGACTTCCATAAAAAAATTTTATCTCCTTTTTATGTGAGCCTTGACATCTTGTAGGGGAAGGGGACTCTTGGCACATAAGGATCCCTGTTGACGAAGGCTTATTCAACAAAATTAGATTTCCTTTCTTTCATAGTCTTCTTTCCTTTTCCTTTCTCTTTTTTCATTGGTCTTCTTGGTAGGTATCTCCACCTCCATTTCTTCTTCTTCTATGGTAGCCTCAGGTTGGGATTCAGTAGTAGGGTTTCCTTCCTTTATGATCTTTGCTATTGATTCTTCTAGTACTTTTCTAGAGTGTAGGGTTGCCATATTTAGTCTTTTGGTAGTAGAAGGTATCTTTCCTTGTGGAATCATAATCATATCTAATAATGGTGCACACTATTGATCAATTTGTTTCTAGTGGGTATGCATGTTGGCCATTTGAGTTGTCACACCCACAAGCTGGGTCTGCATAGTGTTTCACATGCCAGTGTTTGTAATAACACTTTGAGTTAGTTTCACATTCAGTGACACTTTTCTCTTTGTGAATTCAAAAAGTTCAAACATTATATCTGGTTGATTGGTGTTTTTGTTCTGACTTTATTCTTGACTGGTCCTACTTGAATTTATATTCTGATTATGTCCATGGCCTTGATAGTTGTTTCTATTATTTTGGTAATATGTGTTGCGAGTGAACAAAGTTGGCCCCCCACCTCTGTTGAAACATGGCGGTCCTTTAGGTGGGTTATTTAACTAATGAGTGTTTTTAGTGGCATCCTTGTTTCCATTAGAGAAACCGAGATTATTCAATCTCATGAAGTTAGCGTAAGACACATTTTCAATTTCTTCTTCATCACCATCCTCTTCAGATTGGGTGTAGATGTAGTTATCTATACCGTGTCTCCCTTCTCCATAGGTAACACATTTCATGACTTCTTTGTTGGCTAAATTGGACATTATTATAATCCCTTTGTTTTGATGATGACAAACATTTCATTCTTGTGGATCTAACATGCTATTTTAGTATTGCAGGAATTAGGTGGATGACACAACCTTTGGAAGATCTATATGCTCAAAATGCTTTAATTTCATGATTGTAATCAAATGTAAAAACGTGTACAAGTATATAATGTACAAGTACTTAGACATCATGTAAATCAAGCATTTAGATCTTCCCTAGCCATTCACAACACTTAGATAGGTCATCCCCTACAATAGTGTCACAACTGCACACTAATACACACACTTAGTACATAGTTCAAAACATTGAAACAGAGTCATTCTCGGTCGACAAACTTCTCGACCGAGACACTCTCCGTCGAGCAAATTCCTCGACTGAGAATTGACTCAAATAGCCATTAGACCCAACAGACAAGGTGGTTGGAAGTTGGAATCGAACATTATATACACTTGCTCCAGACCATCCCTCGGTCGACAAAGTCTTCGTCCGACTGATGTCTCGTTCGACAATTCCTCGACCTAGAAGATCTATGTCTGCACTTTTCCGAATTAATTAACTAGCCATTGCTAAAGAAATTAGTGGACAACTAACGGCTAGTTAAGCACTAAGAACCCCCTAGAAAGTGTCTAGAACGTCCTTAAGCATTAATAGGCCATTCCTATAAATAGGACATGCATTAGGACACCCAAAACACACTTGTGCAATACTTGAGCATATGTACTTGCAATTGGCAATCCACTCTTGTGAGTAATTGAGCAACTCCAACATTTGCAATTCATTTCCATTGCTCCAAATTTGTATCCTATAGGCTAGCATCTCCTACCCACTGCACTTACACTTTCATATACATTGGTTAGGAGATCAAAATGCTTGATATAGGATTCAAGCCTTATGCCAAAGTGGTAATTGTAATTTCCATTTTTCTTTCTTGTTCCTTCTTATCTGTTTTGTACTCTCCTTGCTACTCCTAAGTTGGAGGTTGCGGATTGGAGAGGGTTTATCTTCTCAGGTGGAGAAGGGTATTCTCATTGGAGAAGGAGGACTTTGGACTACTTCAATAAGGTTGTCTCAACGGGAAGCTACTTCTAGAGGAAGGCAACTTCAAGGGGGAGCTTGAAGTTACTTCAAGGAAGGCTGCTTCAAGGTTGGTGGGACTACTTCTGGGTGAAGGCTGTCCAAAGGGTGGTGAAAGTATTTGTAAATTTATGTAACATCCTTGCGAGGTAATAAAATTTAAATACTTTCAAAATCCCAATTGGAAACAATTGGGTAGTGGACTGACTCCCTTAGTTTTTGCTAAGCGTGAAACCACTCTAAACACCTTGCCTCCTTCTTATTATCTCAATTGTGGTTGCTTGAGTTGAATTATTATTAAAATATATATAAAACCCTATTCACTCCCTCTAGTGTTTTTTTCATTTGGTATCAGAGCATGCTTCAAGGAGCACTAATCGAGTCTTGAAGAATGGAGGGTGGTGGTGTCTACAACTACAAGCAAAGGAGAAGCTTGGACCAATCTTCAACAAGTTGTAATTGGTGCTTAGGAACAAGACACACAACACGTAGCTATCCATGGAGGTTAAAGAAGGAAGATGTGCATAAAGAATGATTTATTGCTGCAACAAGTGAAGAAGAAGAAGAGGTAAGCCTTTTTTATTTATCAAAAGAAGATTTAGTTGCTAGCCTTCAAGAAACACATGATAATTATATTGAGTGTAAGAAGAAATTAAAGAAATCTAATAAAGAAATTGATGAGTTACATGCTAAACTTCTTGCTCTCACATCTGAAAATGAAGATCTTAAGGAGACATTAAACTTAACTATTAAAGACCATGATATTAAGCTGAAATCAATAGAGGCAAATTGCAATCTTCTCTCTCTAGAAAAGATAAACCTGCAAGCCCAAATTAATGATCTTCAAAAACAACCAATTCTATGCAATCATCTAGATTATGATACTATTGTGGAAGAAAGAGATTCTTTATTATCTAATCTAGATCAAGAAAAGTTAGATATCAAAAAGAGAATGGATGAGATTGCTAAGTTACAACAAGAAGTTATTGTCTTAAGAAACAATGATGTTCTTGATAAGATCTTAAATGATTTTCGTGGTCAAGTTGGAAGGAGAGGACTAGGTTACAAGCCTAAAGGAAAATACTATCAACAACCTAGTGGGAGAAGGACACAAGTGCCAAAGACTCAATCTATGTATGTACCTAAAGGCAAGTATACATATGTACCCAAGAACAATCTAGATCAAACTCATAAAAAGAGAAATGAGATTGATTCTATATATTGCCATTATTGTTTGCGTCTTGGACATTATTCCTTCTCATGTCCTTACAAGAAAAAGGATGATGAGTTGGTATGGGTTCCAAAACCCCCAAACTAAATAGATTAAATTAAGTTGAGATATGACCAAAGATTCTAAATTGTATATCCGTATGTCTATCTCAACTTAACATAATGAGATAACAAATTGATTCAAGATTTCTAACTTGAAAATACACATTTTTTTAAACCTATAGCGACACATCTTTAATAACTTTTTTAGTTTAGGTTCCTAAAACCTAGAGATTTGAATATGAATATTAGTTGAGATTTGACTCAAATGTTACTTTGATACTTAAATTTTTTATCTCAACTAAATTGAGTTTTAAATTTCATAATTAAATTCGAAGTGATCTATGAAATAATTACTAAAAAATGATATAGAAACACTCTCGATCGAGAAAATGTTTGACCGAGAACACTTTCGGTCGAGAATTTGTTGACCGAGCAGGTTACTATTTTTAAAGCTTGAAAAAATCTGAGAAAACATGTACAAACAGCAGAAAACTCGGTCAAGAAAAACTTCGACCGAGATAAATTCGATCAAAGAAAAGTTCGACCGAATCAAGTTATGTTGAAACTATTTAAGTTGATCTAATTTGCTATCAAATTTCTATTAATGATTGATTTAATATGCAAATCAAGAATGAATCTTGGATAAAATTCTTTAAACATATAGCATAAATTGCAAGCTCATTTTTAAATTGCTATAATCTCCTACATGGTTTGGCTTAAAACTGAAAATTATGAACAATGTTGATTTAATTACTATTTTATAATAATCCACATGGTTTGTTCTAAGTATTCCTTGGTCTATGCATATAAAAACCAAGTGTCTTGATATTTGTCATAATCATTATGGATATGTTTCTATTGTTTTATCCTTGTGTTCCATCTTTTACTTGGTTCGCCTAAAATAATCTTTGATCTATATATACAAACCATGAATGGATATTTCTTTCAAAATGATCATTGTGATTCAACTCATTACATATAAAGATGATATTATCATTAAAAATGCCATTTTGCATAACAGTAAAATTCTATGGCACAAATGCATCTTGACATGATAGATAATGATTATTGTGTGCATGGCTTGTATCATCCCGTTTAATAAATGAATGATTTTTGCTAGATGACACTATGGAAAGCTAAATAGTGTGTTTCATAGAACAAGAATATTAATGTCTTATCTAGTTGTTTGTTCTAAGTAATCAATAGCAAAATCTTGATTTTAAGAACTTGAGTTCTATGAGATATAAAACTTGTTCTTAATTTATACTCAAGGATGACTAATTCTAAAGAGTTAATCTAAAAATAAATTTGAAATAAGAAACTTGTTTAGAATAAAGAGCTATTTCAATGTTACATTTAAAATCTATTATAATCAAATCAAGAGCAAGGTACTAAATTCATATATTGCTTAAAATTCTATACAAGATTGCTCTCAGGATATAATTTTGCATCATGGTGGCAACATGACTTATGGAAATTTCTATTGATGCAAATAATCTTGCTTATAAATAAATGATTGAAAGCTATATTCTTGCTATGATTGAACATGTTGTAGATGTAGTTCAATTACCTTTTTGCAAGAAGAACAATCACTGTGGATATCAAAATTCCTTATTTCATGAAGAACATACATTTTGAAAATTTGATTAGGATATAACTTTCTCTAAGAAAATCAAGGACAAAGACTTCATTGTGATGCCTATATTAAGTTTTCAATTGATAAAACTTTTTCAAAATAGGTATCACTCAAATTGCTTCAAATTGATATACATTTGATCATATTACATATTAATGTGTAACTCAATGAAGAATGCTTAAACTGTAAACTTGCAGAAATTGCCTCTTGGTTGAAATCAAGTTTGACCAAGGGGCGCCATGGTCGAAGTCAAGGTCGACCTAAAATAAGCTTGACCAAATGCTTATTTGTAAATCATTTTCTTGCAATCAATCTTAGTATATTGAAAATAAGACTTTAGTGCGTAGCTCTCATAAAAGGTTAACTTATTATGATCTAATGCTTATTATGACCTTAGAATCCTTAAATTATATTGATTATAAGTTTAAGGGGGAGTTCACAAAACCTTTGTAAACATCTTAAAGAAAAATTGAAACAAGTTATGACCTTAGTATTTTTAAGGTAATCTTGGCCATGAAAATAAAGGAGCCTACAATATTCATGAATGTGATATATATCATGTTCTTAATGGAGTTCATATAAATAAATTTGGGCTTAACATCCTGTGTATTTGGTTAGAGATACATTCATGTACTCTGCATATAAGTTTAAAGGATTCTCATATCATTTCTAGGCTTAACATCTGAGAAATAAATTGTGGCTAAATTTGACAACACATGCATTCATATTAAATCCCTTGCTTTTAAAACTGAATAACTTATTAAGGGGGAGCATAGTAATAAATTTAAAGGGGAATAATAAAAGTCATACTCAATGATTTTCTTGGCTATCTTTTTGAAATGACAAAGGGGGAGAAATAATATAAAATAAAATGAGTTTCATAATATCTCAGCCAGCACACACTGGCACACAAGAAAATGGCTACAAAAGGTAAACTTCAGGTATGAAACTCATATGATTTATATTTCCTTATTTTATATTTTGGAAATGTTTGTCATCTTAAAAAAGGGGGATATTGATGGCTAAATTGGACATTAATATAATCCCTTTTTTTTATGGTGACAAACATTTCATTCTTGTAGATCTAACATGGTATTTGAGTGTTGCAGGAATTAGGTAGATGACACAACCTTTGGAAGATCTACATGCTCAAAATGCTTTAATTTCATGATTGTAATCAAATGTAAAAACTTGTACAAGTATATAATGTACAAGTACTTAGACATCATGTAAATCAAGTGTTTAAATCTTCCCTAGCCATTCACAACACTTAGATAGGTCATCCCCTATAATAGTGTCACAACTGCACACTGATACACACACTTAGTACATAGTTCAAAACATTGAAATAGAGTCATTCTTGGTCGACAAACTTCTCGATCAAGACACTCTCGGTCGACCAATTCCTCAACTGAGAATTGACTCAAATAGCCGTTAGACCCCGCAGACAAGGTGGTTGGAAGTTGGAATCGAACGTTATATACACTTGCTCCAGATCATCCCTCGGTCGACAAAGTCTTCGAACGACTGATGTCTCAGTTGACAATTCCTCAACCGAGAAGATCTTTGTCTGCACTTTTCATAATTAATTAACTAGTCATTGCTAAAACAATTAGTGGACAACTAACTACTAGTTAAGCACTAAGAACCCCCTAGAAAGTGTCTAGAACATCCTTAAGCATTCATATGCCATTCCTATAAATAGGAAATGCCTTAGGACACCCAAAACACACTTGTGCAGTACTTGAGCATACATACTTGCAATTGGCAATCCACTCTTGTGAGCAATTGAGCAACTCCAACATTTGTGATTCATTTCCATTGCTCCAAATTCGTGTCCTATAGGCTAGCATCTCCTACACATTGCACTTACACTTTCATATACATTGGTTAGGAGATAAAAATGTTTGATATAGGATTCAAGCCTTGTGCCAAAGTGGTAATTGTAATTTACATTTTTCTTTCTTGTTCCTTCTTATCTATTTTGTACTCTCCTTGCTACTCCTAGGTTGGAGGCTGTGGATTGGAGAGGGTTTATCTTCTCAGGTGGAGAAGGGTCTTCTCGGTGGAGAAGGAGGACTTTGGACTACTTCAAGAAGGATTTCTCAACGGGAAGCTACTTCTAGAGGAAGGATACTTCAAGGGGGAGCTTGAAGTTACTTCAAGGAAGGCTGCTTCAAGGTTGGTGGGACTACTTCTAGGTGAAGGTTGTCCAATGGGAGGTGAAAGTATTTATAATTTTATGTAACATCCTTGCGAGGTAATAAAATTTAAATACTTTCAAAATCCCAATTGGAAACAATTGGGTAGTGGACTGACTCCCTTAGTTTTTTCTAAGGGTGGAACCACTCTAAACACCTTGCCTCCTTCTTATTATCTCAATTGTGGTTTCTTGAGTTGAATTATTATTAAAATATATATATAACCCTATTCACCCCCCTCTAGTGTTTTTTTCATTCTTCAACTTTGCATTTTCCTTTGCTTTTAGAGTCCTTTAGTTGTTTTACATCTACAACAATCTTTTAGTTTCAAAAGATTAAGACTCAGTAGTGGTACCTTGAGATGATACCTTCTTTGTTTTTCCTCTATAATAATCTGGATCGACTTTCAAGTCAACCATGTTATCAATGATCTTCATGGTTTTGTTTGGGTTCTTACTAAGGAAGTTGCTTCCTGCAGTAGCATTTAGTAAAGTCCTTTCAGATGAAGTCAGCCCATTATAGAAGGTAGTGACCAAAAATTCCTTATCACAGTTATGGTGAGGGTAGTCCCACTGATATTTTTGAAATCTCTCCCAGGCCTCATACAAGTTTTCCCCTAGCTTTTATATGAATCTAGTGATCTTGTGCCAGCTCCTAAGGGTTTTCTCAATTGGGTAGAACTTGGTTACAAAAGCATCATCCATGGGTGCCCATCCATTAACGGTCTTTTTAGGGAGAGAAAGGTACCATGATAATGCTTTATCTCTCAGATAGAAGTTAAATCCCTTATAGTAGATCACCTGTTATGGCACACGATTCATTTTGATGGTGTCACAGATGTTTTTAAAGGAATATAGGTGGTTGTAAGGGTTCTCATCTCTAGAATTTCCTCCAAAGGTTTTGTTTTGAATCATGGCTATTATTGCTGATTTGAGTTCAAAGTTTGGAGCAATGAAACAAGGGATGACAACTTGGGATCTAGATTTGTTCTCCCTGGTAATAGCTAATTCATGAAGGGAAGGGACTCCATCATCAACGTCATCATCATTGTCGTGATTTCTCATGTCTCTTCTACATCTATCATGACACCCTTCATCACAAAGTTCTTGTTCGCACTCTTCTTCATGCTCCTTCTCTCGATGGTATTATTCACGTTCTTCATGGAAACACTCTATGTCATCATGTTCATTATCTCACTCTCCTTCTTCATGTTCTTCTTCACATTCTTCTTCACGTTCTTCTTCATAATCTTCTTGAAATCTTCTTCACAATCTTCATGAAGGTCTTCAATTCTTGTGTTACAGTTGAATATGTGGTGTCCTCGCCTATGAGGACGCATGGTATTCATAGTTGGTAGAATTAATAGTCTACTTCCCTTCAGGATACCTAAAAGAGTTCACACAATTGAGTGAGAAACTAGACATGTTAAATGAAGTATTTGAGATAGTTAGAGTTATCAATCTAAAAAGAGTGCAGTTAAGTCTATTGCTAGACTTGAGGTACAAGTGTATGCTAAATAGACTCGTATTCTTAACAGTTTTGTTTGCCTTATCCCCCACAACGACACCAAAAAGTTGACCAGCCTAAATCACACATCCAAAAAGGAGTGGATCTAGAGTAGTCAGTCTCTTAAATTTATAACCAGACACTAAGGCCCCCACAACTATTATATGGAGTTCAATGTATTAAATTGGGGTTGATTCGTAGGGACATGGGTGGTATGTTTTATGAATGTAGGGTCTTATCTTAATTACACCAACCAGAGAGTCAAGACAAATTTTTATGTTCCTTAGGGAACGATGGAACTTCAACAAATGAATGAAGTAAAACAAGTAAAGCAAGACAAGAATTAAAAGTAGAGAAAAAGTAAAATCAAAGAGTAAAATACCAAGCATGGAAGGGACCTTGGGTTGAGTTTCACCATCTAAGGTCTCTCACCAGCATAAAACACTCACACCCAATGTATACCCTTAGCAAGATTACAAGAAGTCATCATAGTTGTCTATTCCCTCCTCTCTCTAGCTTAGGATAGATGTAGATTATAAGGTTGCCTCTCTCTTGAGATGGCAAATAAACAATCACAATAAAACCATATGATCATTAGCTTAAGTATTCCAACATTCTCATGTATTCATGCAACTCTGTAACACTTAGATAAGGTTAACACTACTCTTTGGAGGAACCAACAATCAAACATCACAAGATGGTAGCTATGCATGGAAGTGAAACATTAAGACCAAGAGTATGGAGATAAACACTGCTAAGAGAATATATTCAGTGGATACAAGTATCTATGTGTTATGAGAGACTATGTGGATACTCCCAACCCATGCTATATTTATAGCAACTGATGGTGGTGAGTAGTATTACTAATTTACAAAAGTTATGAGACATGAAGAGAGGATAATGAATTGGATGAAGGAGATGAACGAGAGTGAACAACTTTAGAGAATAAGAAGGGGGATACACCAATAGAAACCATGATTGGTCAAGGCTGATGGACATCTTTCTCAGATCTGAATCTAGTGATGATGTCAAAGATGGCTGGCCCTTCTTTTGAAAATGAGGCTTGGAGATGCTTGGTGGTGGCGGAGGTGAATTTCCTCCTTTAGACTCTCAACTTCGAAGATCAAAAACCAATGGCAAGATGGTTTGCGGTGTGGCAACACTTCATCGTCCCTCACACACCATCCTCTTTCATGACTGAGGTGGTCATCTATTTATAGGCATGACCTTTAAGGTAGCAGTCCATCAGTTGCTTGTTGGTAAGGTATGCCAATAGAGACAATCATGTGATGATTAACATGGCATATACCTTAAAGGATTTGATGAATAATTATAAAGCAATCTTCCAATTTATTTTGCTTCATTTAGTTATGAGATAATGAGGAAACACTATGAATGTCTAGAGAATAGTATTACTCAATGACATGTCTTCAAGTATTAGTCTTGTGGAAATGATATCATACGGATGTTAAGAGCACATATACAAATTCTCATTATGTCCCTAGTCGACTTTTACTGTAGAAGGTAGATAGAAACCAATAACACATAAGATTGGAGTGTGAGTTGGTTGATGACTGAGCTCACTAACTCATGATATGGCAATATCAAAAAAAGCACATAAATACATTTTAGGGAACAATGTATCAGAAAAATTCACCTTGAGAGTGACACATGAAAACCATCATATGGTAAGTCATAGTTAGCTCTCATAGTGAAGGTGGTGATTGTGATTCTTAGACCTAAAATAACTGCACTCATCACATGTCGTCGGGTACGCTTTGACATCATCAAATGCAGTCCTAAAACATAGGTTATTATGACAGTGATGATTGGGAGACTTTGACACATGGGATAGACTGTGAGTGATAGATATAGGATTTATACCACCTACTAGAGCGTGATATCATGTCCACTTGATAAGCGAGACTGAGAAATGCATGCGCAGGAACATGTGAATCAATATATGATATTGAGGTCACATTATCTCAAACAATCTTCTCTTGATTCAAGAAACATGAGACAAACATTGAGAGGATGACGAGTCCATGCCTCGAGTTCACTCGAGATATCAGAGACAAAAGAATTACACAATCACTTCAACACCTTACACAGATTGTAGGTTGATGTTATTATCCAACTTTCCATTCACTTGGATAGCACTGATGTGCGACTAGGCATCTCTCCTTGCTTGTGACGTCATAAGCTAGTTATGGAGATTCGTTGCCTACGTGATATGGTACTTGTAGGGTCACACACAAAGGAAGTCATCTAGAAGAGGAGTTTATCTTGAATGATGATTGCATTGATGACTAAAATGTTTAGGTATTCAATTCATACAACAAATCAATAGATTGGTTGACTGGTCTGTTAAACAACCATCTCGTTGAGTGAGATGTCTGTTTGGGCAGCCTGATAGGCATCTCAAGTGTTGAGACGGATGTTTGGGTTGTGAAGCTGATCATAGTTCAAATTGGCTAAGTTCTACCCTTGAATCGACCAGATCAATGTGATTGAACTGACCGACTCATCTCAGACTCACCAGAAGACTGCCTGGGTGAGTGAGAAGGGTGTCTCACTTGTGTGAGATGGCTCGGTTGGGCCAAACTAATATTATGGATGTTTCTCGAATAGTTTCGATTACACATACTTGGAGTGTATGTAAATTAATATGTGATATTAATTGGAATCGAAATTGTCAAATTTGTATACAATTAGAAAATTTCCAAACGGTCGTTTGGCAGTGCGAGATGACCATCTCGCACACCAGATGACCGTCTGGGTGTGCCAGATGACCGTTTGGCGTCTTGCAGGTTGCAAAAATTTAATATCTTCTGGTCCCTTCCACTCCTACACAATCCCGCATAAACTGAAAACCCTGACCCTGCCCTCCACTATAAAGAGAGGGGTACTGGGGGATTCCCAAAATATAACATAGACAACTGAGAATCAGTTCCTATGACAACTATTGTCCTCTCTAGTTATAGTAACTGAGAGAGTCGAAACAAGTTCTACTCGACTAGGGAGGGATAGCAATCGGAGAGAACAATTGATCGTTGTTATTATGAGAGAGCGAGTTGGTAACTAGTACACTATTGGGAGGGACAACTTTGTTTTGTCTGTTCTAGTTGAATGACATGAGTGCTAGTTGGTCTGTGTGGACTACTCTAGAGGCAGGAGTCCTTTGGCAGTTGTTAGGAGAACAAAGTCATCCTGGAGTCTCTGGAGGAGCTCACAATCAAAGTTAATACAGATGTAGCTACGCTCGGTTGTGCTCGTTTCTGCTACGGCGCCGTGTTCAGGAACACAGGCGGTGGATTTGTGGTCCCATAACAGACTGAGGTGGGTGACCGTAATGATGCCTAGATCATCCTTTTTACACACGATCAGCTGGTGGTTATCAAAGCTTTCTGCTGAAGATTTCAAACATCTCATAGCTTCCTGTATGGCCATCTGGGCTGCTAGAAATGAAAGGTTGTTCACCACAAACCTGACGAACATTCATTTGTTAAATCGGAGTCTTTAGAACTGGGTTGAGGCCCACAAGCCTCATCTTAGGGACAATCTCGATCGGGTTACAAGACCAGTTGACAGGTCGGTGGTCTGCTGGGAGCCTCCGGAGGAGCTCACAATCAAAGTTAATACAGATGTAGCTACGCTCGACTGTGCTCCTTTCTGCTACGGCGCCGTGTTCAGGAATCGTTCGGGGAGTTTAATACTCACAGCCACCAGGACGAGGGAAGGGAGCTGGGATGTCTCGCTTGCTGAAGCCTACACGATCCTTTTCAGCCTGGAGACTGCTGTTAAGAGGGGTTTCCAGAGGATCTGGGTTGAATCGGACGCGCGGGGAGTTGTCCAAAGACTTAAGAAGAAAGAGGAGGGGCGAGGGCCTGTGTCGCAGATCTACAAGAAGATCAAGGAGGTTAAGGAGTCATTTATGTATTATAATATCTCTTTTGTTTTCAGGGAGGGTAATTGCTGTGCTCATAATTTAGCAAAGATGGGTTTTTGGGAGGGAGGGAGACGTCTTCTGTTCTGAGGATTTCCCTGCTTTATGTAAGGAATCCAGCTGATGCTTAAGTAATATATAAGGCTGTAGTTTTCAAAAAAAAAGTCATCCTGGAGTCCATGGCAAGACCACATGAGCATTGTAGAAGTTGTTCTATTTGTTGTTTGTGGTGAAGACCAAGAGTCGCACAACCACTGTCTAAGAGCAACTTGTTGACAGTTGTAAAGAAATGAGTTTTTGTCGCTCAACTTACTCTAGGACCAGGTATAACTCACTAAATCATTCTTCCTATTTCATAATAATTTACGCAATCTTGCTATTATGAGAATACAGATAGATAAATTTTTATTTCCACTTCTATACTCACTGCCAGTATTTCCCAACATCGTTTGGAGTGTAGAATCTTGATGGTCATTGGTGGATCAAGTCCATTGGTCACTGAACTTGTTGTGTCTCAATGGTCATTGGGAATTACATTCAGTGTTCGTTGATGGCTCTAGTCTAGTTGTTGCTAAGATCCACGTTCAGTGGTCCCTGATGGCTCTAGTCCAGCCATCACTAGAATTGATGTGTGTCAACGGTCGTTGGAATTGTAAGGCCAGTGATTTCTGCGGATGCAAGCTCAATGGTTGTTGATGGTACAGGGCCATCGGTCGACGAATTTTCAAGGCTCCCTCTTGTGGTATTTTTTACAAAGAAAAGATAAGAAATAAAGTTAGGTGGTTATTCGAGAACTTGCCAAAGTGAATAGATTTATCTAAATGAAAAATTATTAAATTGATACTATGAACATAAAACAAGTACTCAAATATCCGCAAAATTTGATGTTATCATCAACATCACAATAACCTGGTGGTCAAAGGTTTTGGCAGTAGCATGATGAATCAGAAGGGCTACTCAATTATCAACCTTAACCCGAGTCGGAGAGAACCCAAATGGTTGTCTTGTCGACCATGGTGGATGGGGGGAAGCGGTGTGGGTGAGGCTTTTGGTGGTTTGATCATGGCTGGCGGTGTACAACCTTGGTGCCTCTGGGAGGATGTAAGGGGTTTGAGGGTGGTGAAGAGGAGAGGCAGAAGCTATGACAGGTCTATCAGGTGACAATGAACTCAATAGTATTGAAGAGGGGGTGAAGTCGTGGCTGAGAGAGGGGAATGGAGGAGTGATAGAGGGTTCAGATTATCACCTTAGTAGATAGAGGAATGGGGGTCAATCTACAAGGAAGGGTTTTTGTCTTGGAGGATGAGCTTTGCTTGTAGGTTATGCGTAGTTGCATGTCTGTTATAGAGGAGTGCATGGTGCTATTTCTGTAAATCATTTTTATGGATCTTGAGTAATATATAGGGTGTGGAGGTCGTATATCTAGGTTATATGGTGTTTCAGGCAGTGAAGTGAAGCAAGTGGAAGGGTTAATTGATAGTAGGGATAATAGTGTGGTGGCTTTTTGTTTCTGTTGGTCTGCACTTGTGGTTTTCCATTTCTATCGATATGTAGGAGGTGCTTCCATGGGTGAGGTACCCTTCAAAGCTGGCCATTGGGTGAGGCTGTCTGGAGTCAACTACCTTGCTAGTGTTACCTGATTAAGGGGAGCAGTGGCATCGATGATCACCGGTGCAATGGACAGATAAAAAATGACCAGGTTGATCACTGTTTCCGGTCAACAACGTTAGCTCATTAATGGTGGCTGTCATTAGGGAAAGGGGTATGGCTGGGCAACTTTGTGGAGAAGAGAGGTGGGAGGAAGGGTCATCGTCCTCCTAAACTATCAACAATGGTGTTGATAGAAGGGGAGGCACGACCCTCTTGAAACCTAAGTAATTCTTTCTAGTATAATTTCTTATTATTCAATACTTGCTACTCACTCACACTTTTTTTTTAACTCTTAGTATATAGGTCTAAAAGTTATGAAAAGTTCTCCATTACTTTATAACATATCATAGTGACTTTTAAAAATAGAAATACTAGATATAAGGCTCTTAACTAGCCTTTTAAATATTCTCATTAACCACCCAATAGTCCACATATATATGAAATGTTAATTATATATATTCCAAAGCTATTAGTCGATTATTTATGTTTAATATTGAAATGCAATGTATTTCGGTGGCATAAGATGATGTCAAAGTGGTTCATGAAGATAAATTGAGGGAATATTTCTCATGTGAAATTGATAAACTCATTTATATAAATAAATTCAAGAGGAAGGTAATTTGTATCAAAGGACAAGAAATTTGTTCAAAATACTCGGATGAGTCTTGGAATGAAGGATTGAGTTCAAGTTAGAAAAAATGATAAATTATAGCTCAAAAATAGCTTTAACACCCAAATTTTAGGTATCTTACATTGATTTTGTCCAAGGTAATCCGTTTTCATGCTCGATCAATGTATATAACAATCGCAAGTGCGGAGTTGGCAATACATTAGATGGGTATGAAAACAGATGAGTTCTAATTGAAAGAATCATATTGGTATTTGTATGTGGAGACGAAGAGAGAGTTTGCATGATTCATAGTGCAAATGGAGAATGAATGGACTAATAAGGTAATAGTTTGTTGGGATAATAAAAGAAACGAATCATGTATTATTATGACAACTTTCCCTCAGCTAAATGAGTTAAATGGGTGTTAGAAATTCGGCCGCTTCTGCCAGAGCGCTTTTTATGGCAGCACCTTGAATCAGACCCCTCCTGTTGTAGGCCCACATTATTGCATCGTTGAGCTCCTTGTTGTATGGACCATGAGCTACTATGTGACAAGCTAATAGCAAATCCGACTTCTGGGCAGCGTGCCCTTGGTAGACAAGTTGAGTGATGTGACGGGCTCCGCTCTCGGCGATGACCTTGCATATTTCATGGGATTATAAACCAAAATAGCACGATTTCATAAAAATATGTACTGAAATAGCACCATAGTCATCTTAATTCCCGAAATAGCCCACTTTCCAGAAAAAGCGCCAACATTTTTGGCGTTTTACTGTATCCGGGGCTGAAAGCGCCAAAAAAATGGCGTTTTCAGCTGAAAGCGCCAAGTTTTTGACGTTTTTCATGTAAAAGCGCCAAAAAATTGGCGGTTTTTTTTTTTTTTTTTTTTTAACGTTTTTACATTGAAAACGCCAAAAACTTGGCGCTTTCAGCTGAAAACGCCAAAAACTTGACGCTTTCAGCTGAAAACGCCATTTTTTTGGCGCTTTTGGCCCCCGGATACAGTAAAACGCCAAAAGTGCTGGCGTTTTCACCTGAAAGTGGGCTATTTCGGGAATTAAGATGACTTTGGT
Organism: Alisma plantago-aquatica; assembly: GCA_963693085.1. NCBI lineage: Eukaryota > Viridiplantae > Streptophyta > Magnoliopsida > Alismatales > Alismataceae > Alisma > Alisma plantago-aquatica. Next base: position 382,947,009 of record OY856412.1, read on the forward strand.
GCTATTTCAGTACATATTTTTATCAAAGTGTGCTATTTTGGTTTATACTCCTATTTCATGAGAATCATTTGAGATATCAATCAGAGCAGTTACAGCCTCGTGCACTAGCTTCTCCTCTTGACCGGCAAGCAGAAGCAGCCAGGCAACAGGCCTGTTTGGCACTGTCTTGGAACCTATGGCTTTAACGCATGGTACAAGGACTTCATCATTGAACACATAACTCTGATGGGCAATCTTGAGTAGTAGCATTATTGTCTTGTCTTGGAACTCCGGAGTTGCCCACATAATGAGATCGGGGATAAGGAGCAGAAGACTAGAATAGTTTTCTTCGAGGATGAATTTTTGCTCGAAGTTTTTCTCTACGAGCATGCGGAGTGCTTTAGTAACGATTAATTTCTCGGCAATCTCACTCCTATTTCGCAAACATTTCTCAAGTGGCTCTATAACGTACCCCAGGTGCCAGTAGCTGCTACCGGGACGATAGTGGTTTATTAGTTGATACACGGTCAAGGCCGCGTCGGCCTGCACTAGAATGGGTCCGTCGTTGAGGACACTGATCAATACACAGCAAGCCGAGCTGTCCTCTACCAACATCTTGGCGTTGTCCAGATCACGACTGAGAAGGCTCAGAGCTTTAATGGCACTCTCCTGTGCGTTAGCTTCACCTTCTTTAGCTAGTCTCAGCAGCGGCTTAACTCCTCCCTCTTTGATGATAACGGTACCGTACTGGTCGTTATCACGCATGAGAGACAAGAGCGATGCGGCAGCTGCCGCCATGATCTTAGGAGAATCGCTCACCAACCTGGCAACCCCCTCCCGTATCAAAAAAAAGATGGGATCGTTGACCGCGATGAAGAGCACACCTAGGTAGCCATTTCCATTCTCATCGTCGGCCAGCTGCCAGGGATACTTGCATATCATTAGGAGCCAATGTAGGTCAACGATAGCGTCATCGAGCTCCACCAACATCTTCTTAATAGAGTCCATGCTGATGATGGTGATCACGAAACGAGCTATGTTGCCAGGATTGCGGAACTTCTTCGCTAGCCCGACGGCCCGGAACAAAGTTTCCTCAACACGGACAATGATGCATAATAGGGGCTCCTTGTAAAAATCGTTGCACGCTGCCAACCAGAGGAGCCAAGCCAGCCGTTCCGCCTTGGATTTGAGATCCTGGCACTCTCTGTTCCAGCTGTATTGAACGCGAACTTCTCCTTCTGTCCTGGCAACTAGGTTCGCTAGCTGTATTAGCTTTACCAGCGCCACTTTCGTTGTTAGTAGTAGCTTGGTGATGTTGGTGACGGCGGTCTCAAGCTCACCTGCCATCTCATCCCAATCATTCTTAAGGCTAAAGGCGCTGCCGGATGCCTTGTCAAGGATCTGTTGAGCTTCTGCTATTACTTCAATTCTTGATGGATTTTCAAAATCAGCCTCGAGCAGGGACAGAAGAAGGCTGAGGTGCTCCATTTTTGTTTGCAGACTTGCCGCTAATTTCTTAGGCAAATTCTTGTTATATTGAATTGGTATGGGTGCGGGTCTGCATGTAGTATGAAATATGGGAATTTAATGAAGAGACATTAAAATAAATAGAACACAAAGAAACACTAACAGTGGAAGAAATAAGCCAGAAAAAATTCCTGAATGACTGGCCTGACTGTACTTTGGCTTCGTGAAATACAACTAGAAGATGGCCAGAAGAAAGAAGGACTCTGGAATTCCTCAATTTCATTCAGTCTAGGAAAATCATCCCGGTTGTATTCATAGTTACATGAGACATTTGAGCTGGACGTTGAGTCGACATCCTCAGATCGAGTTCTCTCCAACCATCTGTTCGACTGCAGCTTTGCCACTAATTCCTTTGGCAAATTCTTGTTATATATATTGAATGGGTGCGGGTCTGTATACGCAATCAAATGTGGAAATCTACATGTAAGAACATTAACAGAGAAAGCAAAATAAACCAGCGTAAAACATATTTAAGTCAACACTGGCCTAGCTGACCAGCTCCTCGATCTCGTTCAGCTTAGGATAATCACAGGGGTCGTAATCCGACTCACAGGGGACCTCCTCCGATCGAGCCAACAAGAGCAGATTGGGATGCCACTGACAATTCATCCAATTATACTACGTACTAGCAGGAGCCTGAAGAAGCAAGAATGAAGATTTCCAACAAAAGCTTGAAAAGAAGGGAGACACATTACCTGAAACAAGTTCGAGCTTCAGGTCTTCCAGGGCAAGAACTGAGCTACGTGCTGCGCAGTATGTTTGTTCTAGCCCTCGGACACAGACGACACTTTTTTATGGCATCAACTACTCTTCGTCAACGCCGAATTTGAAGCCTTCGTGGTCGGAAACTAGTAATATAGTTTTACATTGTGCACGCGGTTTGCGGGTCCATGGAGGAAATGAAAAGGAAATAATAATAAAAAACTAACAACCTAACAAAAAAAAGAGGTGAGAGAAAGGAAGAGAGAAGGAGAGATAAACTAATCTACTATCTTACCAATCTAAACACGAGGACTCGTCTCCGTCCTCCACTTTACCGGCCAAACTCGTTTCCGTCTCCCACTTTCCCTGAATTCGTTGGACTCCTGCCCGCTAAACTCGTTTTGGTCCATTAGATTGAGGCGTGAAATTCACGCAAATAATAATCGTTGGTTAGATAATTAATCAGACCGTCCTCGCGTCCTTTTTTTCTCTTCTGACTATCTAGGGGGGGATCAACAAGCTAGCGTCAGACCGTCAAAGAGATTGAGCACGATGGCGAGTCGCAGTTGCCTATTTTCTAAAAGTTGCTACATGAAAGTTGCCATCGTGTTTCGTAGGACACTTTTAATTATGCCAAGACCTACAGAGATGATCATTGCCCCAAGGCCACTACCGTACAGGCCTGAAGAAGTTATGCGACCCTGATAACGACATTAGCCGTTAGTGGGAGAGACGAATACAATATGGATCTATTGTTCGTGGTAATCTTGTCCGCTGAGTCCCACCATCACAAATACAGCAAGATTATATGTAACTTGGGCACCTCGACGAGATCTACCATTGCAAGAGCAGCCACACCAAGAAACAGAAAGGTAAATCTACTTCGTCGTAGTACTAGATGATTTTACTACTGATATGTTATTTCTTGATATACAAGGAGTAGCCCACACACACCGCAGACATATATTTAGATTTATAATAGTAGATAGGTACTACAAGATAAAACCAAAGTCAATGTCTTGTGGACTAAGGTTTTTTTTTACAATTCTTAATTTAAAGAGAGGTGCTAAAAGGTTGTAACAAACAAATTTAGTAATTAAAACCATGTAATTTTTGTTTAGATTTGGCAATCATGTCTGGTATATCATTAATGATGTATGTAATATTATACTACGATATATTTTTTTGTTTGAGATCTCTTTGTTCAACTTTTTTTTAATTCACAATGAGATATTGTTCATATATTTGTTTAAATTGGCACACCATTTTTCTCCAAAGCCCTCCGTTATATAGTCATAGCTACTTGATCATATGCATTCTCTAATAAAATGAAAACCACGTCAAGATCTCTATTGTTTTATTTTTTTCTTCTCTATAAGACTCATTTGAAAAAAGGATCTATCTTATTTTAAAAGTGACAAACTTTTATAATTGGTTGTCAACAAACTGCGAGCCTTTATTTTTTTATTTTGACATGGAACTAGATACATTTGCACAATCTAAACATAGACAGAGCAATATGATGGATAAGGTACATAACCAAAAATAAATAGATGTATTTTTTTGGAGTGGATTAACATATAAAAAATACATTTCTTATTGCATGTAGTTCATAAAAAATATCTTTTTAGATGTTTGGGTTTTTAGGGGTATATACGCTCATCACCTTTTAGTCTTCTAATGTTTCTACATCCTCTCATGACTAGATGTTCACTGAACATTTATTTTCATGAAAAACCTATCCACAAAAATATAAATCATTCTCTATGTATGGTTAGAAATGATTGTCTTTAACATAATTGACAATCTTATGCTACAATATTTGCTAATACCAATCTTTATTTTGAGTTTCTAAGAACATGATATAGGATGTATTGAGTTTCTTTACCTTTATGATTATCCTTCTTTTTTATGTCTATCTTTTATAGTCGGTTGTGTTTGTTCCGATGAATCATCAATACAGAATGTACAATTGTTTTTCTTAAAATAAGATCCACAAACCTAGAAACTTTGAAATTTAAGTGGGATTTTCTATAATGTAAGTTGTGATATGAGTAATTTTTTATCATGAAAATTCATCAATATCAAATACTAACTAAACTCTCATAAAAATTTTAAATTTTCATCACAAAATGGTTGTTGTTCATTGAAGATTACATGTTGAAAATTGGATTAAAATAGATCTATACATTTGTATGAACTACCTAAGTATAATTTATATTCATTTATTTAGATGAAATCAAACTCAAAAGCCCAAGTATATGATCACTTATTTCAATCGAATACCTAAACTCTGACATATTTTTATTCTTTTATTAAACATAAATGATAGGTGATGGGTGCCTTTTAAAAGTATGTCAAAAATAAATTACATTTAGTTATACATATTTGTCACTTTCCTTTTATCATTTCACACTTATTTGCAATAGGTGTAAGGTATGTTTCTAAATATGATATCCAACATTTTTGTTTCTTGAAATGTTTATTGTTTTTTTATACTATTCTTATGGCCATCTTATTTATCTCCTTTTAAAAAATCATTGAATGTTTCTAGATGAACAAGTTGTTGATTGTTGACCCTTTTCAACTACATGTCGTGTCCACAGATTCTTTAGATTTCAGTAGAAGAATATTAGGTGATTTATTCTTAGAAGAGAAGGTAATGTCTATGAACTAGAGCACCATCATACTATTTCTATCGTCGTTATTAATTAGAACCACCATGTTCATTTAGTAAATGCTTTTCACAAATATTTGAATCTATGTTGTAAGATATATATGGTAAACATAAGTAAGAAGATTTCCACTTATCAAAATGTGTGTGGATTATGTTTTTATGCTTATATAAGTAAGACAAATTTAGGGAAATATTTTAGTTTACAAAAAAATTATATCATCTATTTTTTAATATCTACATTTTCATGTCTAAATTTATGCTTTCCAAATAATGTGATTTTTTTAAAATGAAACAACCACTGATCCATACAGTCCACATCAACTCGATGTATCCAAATCTCCTTATTCTTGAGTCCACATCAACTCGATGTATCAAAGAGCCACCTCATCTTTTGAGAATTTGAATTTCATTGATATATTCACTCTTTATATAAAGTTACAATCGTATTTTTTCCACATTATTTTATAATTTTCAATCATTAATTACGTTACCAAAGATCCATGGCCTATATTTAGAATATTTGCAATTCATGGATATGCAAGCTCAAATTGGTTCTAATAATTATCTATACTAATCTGATTGGCCATAATAGACTTTCAACCATTAAAATAACCTATATTTATATATTGATAGAAGCATTTCTTTCGTTGTGTCTGAGAGAATCCAACTATAATTTGATATATTCGACCTTTTTAACTCATGCTATTTTTTAGATGAAATATATGTAATATAGTGAGTTTTTGTCTACATGAATCCTAATATTGAAATATTCACCAAAAATTAGTGTGGAAGTGCTATCCTTACTAGAATTTAAAATGATCTTGTGACATAGCGAGAACTTTTAAATGTATCCTTCCAATTTCGAGTCTATTTATTAGTTTGTTTTCATAATGAAACATATGGTATGATAACCATACATTACTATTTAAAATCATCGTCTTGTTAGCCATCTTGAAAGCTATGAAAAATAAAAATATGCATATATGATCCATCAATTAAAATGATAATTCCACATAACTAATAATTAGATATGACAATATGTTGGACATATAAATCATAATAGGATGACACTGAAGAGTAGAAGTAGTATGTTTAATAAAGATGTAACTATAAAATATAAACATATATTTTTGTACCAACACAACTATAAGTTAGATATGGAGATCTTTTTCACTATATTGGTAGTGAATTAGAGAAAACAATTAGTCAAATACTTTTGTATCATTCATTGGGAGAGGATTATTGAGCAAAGGCTAAGATCGATAATACAAATATCAGACAAACAATTTGGTTTTACGCCAGAAAGATCAACAACATATGCTATTTTTCTAATAAGGTAGCTTATGGAGAAGTATAAATAAAACATAACAGATATTCATATGGTGTTTATCGATTTGGAAAAATCCTATGACCGAGTACCCAGTGAAGTGTTTTGAGGGTTTTGCATCAAAAGGGTGTGCATATTCAATACATTGACCTATTAGTGACATTTATGATGACTCAACTATCAGTGTTAGGACTCCTGGAGGAGAGACACATACTTTTCCTATTACCATTGTGGTACATTAAGGATCGACCCTCATGTCATATCTATTTGTTCTTGTTATGGATGAGTTGACATAGCATGTTCAAGATATTATCCCTTGGAGCATGTTATTTACTGATGAAAGAAAAGAAACATTAAATGATAAAGTTGAACTATGGAGAAATGTATTGGAATCTAAAGGATTTATTATCAATAGAAGAAAAACTGAATATATGAATTGCAACTTAAGTCAATCTAGAATTTCCAATGGTAAATCAAGTTGGATCGAATGGATGTACCGATATGTGTAAAATTTCATTACTTGGGTTATATTATTGAAAAGGAGGGTGAGGTCTAAGATAATGTTTGCCATAAGATCACATCATGATGGTTAAAGTGGAGGAGTACAACTGGAATAGTATTTCACCAGAAGATCATGCTCAAATTAAAAAGCAAGTTTTATTGAATAGATGTACGAGCAATCATGCTATATGGGAGTGAATCTTGGGTTGTGAAGAAAAAAGGTCTCAACAAGATGAATGTGGCGGAAATGTGTATGATGAGATGGATGTGCAAAATGATAAGAAAAGATCATTTGAGGAATGACTATATAAGAAACAAAGTGGGAGTGGTGAGCATCGAGGACAAGTTGCATAAAGGCCAACTAAGATGGTATAGACATGTGTAGCGTAGTTAGACAAATGCACATATTCAAAGCATGGTTATTGAGTCAAGAACAATGAAAAGAAGCATAGGAAGACCTAAATTAACCTGGTAAGAGCTTATAAAGCAAGATTTTGAATCTTTACATCTTGACCAAAGTATGGCCCATAACAAAGCTGATTGGAAAAGAAGGATCCATGTAGCTGACCTCAACATGGTTGAAATTGAGGCTTAGATGATGATGACGACGATGACGATGACGACGATGACGATGACGATGATGATGATGATGATGATGATGACGACGACGACGATGACGACAACGAAGATGATGCATTAATCTGTTAATAGGTTCAAAAAGTTAAAACATGAACATATCATCTCAGCATGGTTGTTGAGCCACATTATCATTACCAATTTGGTTTCTTAGGGTGAAAAGACAGATCCAGATATTTTTAATAATGTTTCAATGATTAATGGAAGTATTGTATCTTTTGAGTAGTCCCAATAATATAAAGTTGACAAATTTAGTCAAGACCATGAGACGGGTATTGATTCTTACATGACATGAAGATGTCTATTATCTCTAGTTGGACTACACATAATGTAAAGAATGTAAAATACAAATATTTAAATGGATATAATATAAAAAATTAGAAAGAAATATGTGTCATGCTTTATATGTTAATAATTTTGTATTAAACTTATTAACTCAAACTTGATGATTATTATAATAGTCAATACATATTTTTTTGGTAGTGAAGACCCAAAAATTTTACATGATTTGAAACCCTTCATTTTAAGTGAACATTGAAAAGTAATTATATATAGGAGTCAGGTGCAAAGCACGTGCAGTTACTAGTTATATTAAGGCACACATATTTTATGTTTCAAATAAGAGAGACAATTTAGAAGGGCATAAAAATATATAATTCTAACCATAAGAAACTATAAAATATGAAGTACCAATAATTAAATAAATATCTCTCATATGTTATTCACAATTACTCAACAAATATTCTGTAACTATACGAAATATGTTGGTAATAAAAAAATTACATAACTATCAGTAAATTTAATAAATATGAAACACCTCATAAAATTGACACTAGACAAGACATATACAGTTATGCTGACTTTTATGTACTGGTTGATATTAAAATTTGTACTAATGAAGATCCCGACATGAATTGTTACACGAAAAAATCTATTGTAGAACCCAGTAAAAAAATTATAGACATTATACTAAATTATACAATGCAATATTGAACTAATAAAAAAATGTAAAATGTGGAAAAGTAAGATGTAAGTTATTCTATTAGACGAAACCCCAATCTTATGTCTATGAGAGGGGTACATTTTACAAGTAGGGATGGACACAAAACCATATCAAACTACTAAATTCAACCAAACTAAATTAGACTATTTGATTTAATAGGGTTGAATAGTTTGGTTTGATTTGAAAATTTTCAATATATTAAACAATAGTTTGGTTTACTTTGAAGGTGCAGTTTAACCAAATCAAAGCGAACCAATGTATGTCTACATATTATATAAATATATATATTTTAATACAAAAATATTTACCTACACTAGATTTATGACGCTTAATAAGTTTGTGTATGTTAAGTGTAAAAAGAATGCTGAATAAATGGAGTCAAGGCTTCCAAAATTTTAGACTATGCATACTTATTTGGAGTTAGTTGGGAACTTTTTACTTATAGCTTATATATGTATCCATATATTACCCATTTTCAGATGGTGTTTTTTGGAAATTATTTTTATTACAAACTAATAGTTCAATTTGGTTTAGTTTTGAACAAGTTAATGGTTCTATTTTTTTTTGAAAAATTCACAAACTGTCATGTATGGTCTGGCTTATAATTTTAGTGGCAAACCAAACCAGACTGACATATGCCCACCCTACTCACAAGTAGACTCAAATCTCAATGGGTGAGGTATATTTGGGCTCATATGCATAATAAAGTAATTACTCTAACTCCCCCTCAAGTTGGAATATGGATAAAACACATGTCCATCTCACTAAACATATGGGAAAGATAAAATAACCTATAGTGAAATTGACCTCTATGATAGGAAATGATCTTGCCCTAAACTATACAAACCACAATTGATGCACTCTGCACTTCCTCTAAGAATATAAAACATGGTAGGTAGCAAGCACATCCCCCCCATTAAAGATTGCACCATGGTAGAAGTACTTGTAAATGGGACTCACCATGGTATAAGTACTTGTAAATGGGACTCCCCTTAGAATTCATGATCACTAGACCCACATGAGCAATCAAAATTATATACATTAGAATATTTAGCGAGCATGCAAAGCAGCCCATGGTGGAAGATATTTGTAGAAGTCAATTAAGATGTCATTTGTCGAATTAGTTTTGCATGAGAAGCACCACACCCGAATGATGATAGTTTGTAGAAAAAAACTTCTACATAAATATTACACCATAGCAGGTGGGCAATATGTTTGAGATTCTCTACTATATAAAGATATATCGTAGCAGGTGTTAATAAAGGAGAGATGAATATGCACCATATGAAAAACATTTACAAATGAGTGATTTTCTATTTTTGTAGATGCCCCTCAAAACAACCATGATGGATGAGGAAATGGTTGTGGATAAAGGACTATGATAAGTGTATTCTTCGTAAATTAGTAGCATCACCACTAATAGTGGTATGTTGCTTGGTGGTTTGTGTTATAGCCTCAATTTTTATAAGTTTGGGTTGAAATGTAATTTCTCCATTAAAGACATAGGAATATGAAAATTGTATTATTTAAATTCTTTGTATGGATTTCTTTGCCAAATATCTTCTATATATATGGCTTCATGGGTCTTGTTCTTGATGAGCCCAATATCAAAGGGGAATAAAGGATGAAAAGAAATCCTAAATAAAGAAAATTGAAATAATATTAATGAAGGTGGTAGAAACATCTAGAAGGCTAAGTGTTGCTCATCATGAGAGGATTTTGAATCCCTAAGGTTTCTTGAGTTACAAGGAATCAAAAGAAAGGATATAGAAGTAAAAGAGAGAGAAATAAGAATAAATATGTGTTAATAAGTGTTAACTTGTATAAGAAGAAAACCACTCTTTCCTTTCGAGTTTGGGACTCAAATTTGGTGTACTAGTGGATAATGTCAATACAAAGTTTTCTTTAAATTTTGGAGGAATAAGGATAAAAGAATAAGGATTTGTAAATTTTATAAGATTCCTATAGTAAAAGGATAATCCTTTGAATATATCAAATGTCATGATTTAATATTTTGATTTATTGGAAACAACAATATGAGCCCTAGATCATGTAATCTGAGTTGATCTGACGGTACTGGTCATCGTCAAGGTCCCAATCTGAGAGGAAAATCTGTTGGATTTCTTCTCGATCTTTCTTGATCCCTGATGCATGAGAGGTGTTGGAAACTTGATCATCAAGTTTGGGAGCCTTTCTAAATCAAACAACCCCATGTTTGGGGGACTCTTGTAAGGAGGCCACAGTTTCCCCAATTGGGGTACCATTATCTGAGACTGTCTATATATAGGGGGAGTATTCCATAATACCAACATATGTGCAAACCTATCCTGTCTATTCGGAAGGAGTAGACGATCATCTTGATGCCCTCAATTCAAAGAAACACCCTGATGCTCCACCTCGTCATTAAGAAACCATCACTAGAGGGAGTTTGGTGTGAGTTTAGCGAAGGGAAGGTGAGAGGGAGAAATTGGCGAGCCGATCAAGTTCAGGAGGGGCCGATGAAGCCAGCAGAGGTCTTGGCTTGCACATAGAGGTATTAGAGCATGAAGCCAACTACTAGGTTGACCATCTATTTGAGCGAGCAAAGGACCAGAGGTTGAAGATGACAACATGTGATTTTACAACTTCTCCCACATGTCAACATTGTTAAGGAATTATGTGATTGTTGAATTGTGTACTTAGATTGCTTGCTTGCTTGGAATTGCTATTTTCTTGTGAAATCTACTGATCAGGTATGTGGTTAAATTATGAGTAACAACATTATGTTTAATGGAATTTCTCGAGGGTTTATCAATTGGAATGAAAATTGTACTGCTTGGATGTTTCATTACTGCAATCATTAAAGTGACTATGTGTATACCAATTTAAGTATAGGTGTGACTGTCTCGAACCTACATACCATCTCTGGATGTATTATGCAAGACCAACCCCTAGAGGGAAGGTCTAGAGTGGTCAAGCCCCAGAGGGAAGACCAATGGGCACCTAGAGAGGTGAACCCAGCCACCAAGCTCAAGATGGAGAAGGTGGCCTTAATGTGCCTTGCAAGGACTAAATCCTAAGAGAGGGTATCCCAGAGTATGAGTAAAAGTGGTTGGGAAGTCACATTGAAAATGTAATTGCTCATTGTTAACAACTACTTGATATGATTGGGTTGTTAGAACTTACGTGCAACATTTTGTTTGTCCCCAAATACCAGTATATTCATTTATACTTACCACATTTTGTATTTTGACATTTTAGGTAATACCTAAAATTGGATAAACAGTAAAGTGGCACATGTGAAGATTAAAGTTAAAATAATAAAGGAGGATTTAGGTAGATAGAATTCCACTTCAGGTAAAACTTCTAGTTAGTTAATTTTTGAAGGTATGCTAAAGGAAAAAAATTATTCTAGTTTTCAGTTTAGTCTTTACTAGAATTTACTAATTATTTCTAATTAATTGCAAAACCATTGATCCTATTTGGGATAACGCCTCTGACTTGGTCTCCCATAATTGGGGGGTTACTGGGAAGCAGGTTCATTACATTTGGTATCAAAGCATGGTTATCCATTTAATCTCTAATAATTATTAAATTTTACAAACTCGTTAGAGCCCAAGGGAGTTGTTAGAGGATTTTTCGATGATGGAGGTGTCTAGAAATGGATCACGATCCGAGGGCTGGCAATATTTTCTTTCGCCCCGCTAGTTGGTCTATGAGGGCTCCCGAATTATGTGTGACTGCCTGGCCAAAATATGAGGAATTGACTTGAAATAAGATACCTATAGGTCTTCTCATCTATTTTCGTCCCTTCTTTACCTCTTATTTATAGATAAACATTAAGTACTTAGGATTTTGTCTCTCTCCACCACCTCATGTGTTTGGAAATTCAAAGTGTTAAGGATTAAGGGATCCTCCACCAAACAGTAAAATGCATGTAAATAAGAGGACATGGATGTAAGTTTTAGCTTATATATCTTCCAAGCTATAAGTCTGTGTTTGAAGGATTTTTAACTTGTATGAAACAACTTGGATCGTGTGAAGATCATACACTACAACAAAAATGCCCACTACTGGCATTTTTAAAAGTGGATTTCATAAAAAAGCCACTATCTTTCTAATATACAAGCATTTTTAAATAAAATGCCTCTAAACCACCTATTATGGAGTTTCTAAAAAGAACATAACATTAAAGACATTTTTATTGTTAATTAGTGGCAATCTTAAATTGTCATACCAAATTAGAAAGTATTTGCTAATGCAATTTTAATTTACTTACCGCTGCATCACTTTCCCTTCGCGCTGCAAAAGATCGTGAATAGATCGCTCGCAAACAGATCGTGTGAGTATTGTGAGAGAGATTGATCGCTCCGCTCCCTAATTCCTCACTCACCAGCTAGACCAGCACATGAGCGGAGGACGATAAAGAGTCATGGACGATCATCGCCCTAGGTGTTGGTGGACTGGTGGCCGCACGCAGAGTGCCAGCTGCAGGCGGAAGGAGCGCCAAATTGCCATAGTTGTTGGTCGTGGAGTGACAAGTAGTCGGACACAGATTACCAAGATGTCAACATCGCAGTGAGTCACTGCCGGTGATTCCCAACCATATGTATCTGTGATCCTCTTCCCCCACCATTTTCATACAAAGAGTCATTCATTTGCCCCACTGTCGCTAGTTGAAAGCAGGAGTGCAGCAACTAGGAGAGGAGTGCCATCTGCTGGGAGAGGAGCGCCATTGGTTGGGAGATGAGTGCAGTGGCTTTGTCCTACACCACAATCCGCGCAAGGTATGTGGGTTGATCTTTGTTTGTTCAGTGATTGCATTACCGGTGCTTTATATAAAAAACTATTCTGAAACACAATGTAAGCTTTAGTCAATTAGGCTTGTTAAGTATATCTAGATCATCTGTGTTCCTTGTTAGTGTTAGCATCCCTCTTTAGAATAGAATATACAAAAGTATTGTTCACTCTCTCAATAAGAACCATTTGGTAGGAAATAAACCTCTTCAAGGTTGTCCTTGTACATCTCAAGTCATTAGCCATATAGAGATGCCAATTATAACATACAATCTGTTGAACTACTTTGATTTGTTATATACTACACGTTCAAATATAGAAACAAAGAAAAACTTGCTACTGGTAGGTCCTAACAATAAAATATTATATGTATGTTATAGATCTTACAAATGAATACATCCATTGAATATCCATGAACATAGAAAGTCTGTTCAAGTTGCTTTCATTCACTTTTTTGGGACCTATGAGGAACAATGATGGATGCTAGGGTGGGAGATCTTAAAATAAACTAGAGCAATGATGAACTAGATGAACTGATTTGAGGCTAGGATTAGTAATAAATTATGTAATTCATGAGTGAAACATATAGATGTGAATTTAAAATGAATTTTCTTACTAGTTACCAATGCAAATGTTGTTGAGTTTATCTTTAGTTTTAGTCTAACGACTTTTGAAAATTCCTTTTCGAAAAACTTATTAAGGAAGGGAAAGTTCGAAAACTCTAGGTAATTATTCTTGTCGACATCCCCTGCATTTTTTATGCAAGGAAGTCCTATGTTCTCATACACACCCTTTTTTGCATCAATGTTTAGAGTATCTACAACAAGATGTAACATTTTAAAAAGTTATCATTCTGACATGAATGTTGGTTTGAACTCATATTAAGAAGATTGTAAGATTAGAGGAAAAGAAAAGGTTAAAGGAATAGCTCAAAACTGCATTGTTGATGCATAGTTATAGTTAAAGATAGTAGCATGAAAATAGATGAAATTACCTGTTTAACCAAACTTTTAGGGACAATAAGTAGTAAGAATAGAATACCTTTTTGTCCTAGGATAGAGCTAGTGCTTTAGAAAGAAGAGAGTAGCCTACAAAAACTCCAATGTTGATTTTGGTCTTGGCATTTGTTGAGTTAAGTATGAGGATCGTGAATGACCCTTCAATATGAGTTAAGCACATCATGGCCTTGCATTTAGATTCAAGATAAAAGCATCATGTTAGACTCAAAAGACATTAAATTGACATACTAAGCTATAGACTTGTACTAAGTTATACTTCCAATGGCATCAAATGGTGGGTATCAATTAAGTACAATAACCATTCCTCTAAAGTCAATTACATCTCACCCTTGCAATTATAAATGCTAGAACATCTTCAAAATCTTCTGAATAGGTTCTTATATTGAAAAACTATATGCTCTTTATAAAAGAGAACTATCCTACTATTAATCTATTAATATGGACTACTTGGTCGACACACAAGCATTCATTTGTAACAAAAAAGCTTTAAAAATGGCCGCCTCATGCACATCATGGCCCTACAATGAAAAACTAGTGTCTTTGCATGGACATGGCCATTAGAGGCTTCCTAAATATAATCATGCCTTACCATTGTAGTGCCTCAAATGTGAACATGAGCCTATAAAACAATGATGACCCCTCCCCATTAATGAAGCCCCATCATCAAGTATAACTGCAAGCAATAGAGAAACAACAAACACTAAAACATTTATATAACTGCATGCCTACTGCATAAAATTAGAAAAAATTAACAACATATATCTCAATCTCACATGACACTCTATCTTTACCTCTAATATCTACAACTATGAATCCTCCAACTCCATACCTTTTACATGTCCTTAGTCGCCACCATGAAAAGAAGCTCGTGTGATGGTAACTGTTGTGACCTAAAAAAAGTAATCATTCAGATATGCAGAGATTATATAATTTTACATAACATAGATGTTTCATCAATGATCATTGTTTGATAGATGGGGTACCTTCTCATCTGGTTGTTACAACACAATGTGAATATGTACTCTTTTGTCTCTGCCAAACTGTAGAAATAGAAGGGGAAAAAGATGTAAAAACTTTGCACTTGTAAATCTACATTGAATGATCCTAACTGTATGCCTTCCCTAGTTGTAAATCTAAACTTACCTAGTAAATGGTATTTTATCACGCAAGTACTGATAGTTCTTGGCACCATACTAGATCTCTTATGCAGAGGTTGGCAATTTTTGCTTAATTATATGTGAAGGTGTTTAATCTGTTTATGATCCTTTCAAAACACTTGCCTAAATTTGTTGAAGTGTGTTTAAATTGCACTTACTTATCTCGAGTTGGAATAGGATGAAGACGGAAATGGTTCCAATGTGAACCCATCTTCATTTCAATGTATTTGTGTGAACAAAGTGTCGCATCAGTATCATTGGTTTGATTACGAGTCTTATTTCAAAACATTATTTGTCAAATAAAAGCCACACAGCTCCTTTAATTTTACTAGAAGCATGTGATGAAGTTTAATAAACATGTGATCATGTCAGGTGTCTGTTAACACTAGCAAACCTCATAAAAATGTGTTCCTAAATACGTTGGAGTGTTTTGAAATTGCATCTTACTTATCTTGAGTTGGAATAGGATGCAAATGGAGATGTTCTCAGTGTAGAATCATCTTCATTTCAATATATTTGTGTGAATAGAGTTACGCATCAATATCATTAGTTTAAATATGTGTCTTATTTTAAGACAAAATTTGTCAAATAAAAAATAAACCATTCCTTCAATTTCACCGTATCTCTGAATATTATGCAAAGTTGTATGTTGTGCTTATCATTTTAATGAGTTGCACATGTTTTCCTAGAGTACCTGTGATGGAGAAAACCTCGCAAAGTTGTTCTTGAATTCATTTGCGTGTGCTGAAATTGCAGCATACTTATATTGAGTTGGAATAGGATGCAGTTGGAGATGCTTCCAGTATAGGACCATCTTCATTTCAATATATTTATGTGAACATAGTTCTACATCAGTACCATGGGTTTGGTGATGGGTATCCAATCACCAATTTTTTTAGTGGTCTAACTCTTACTTACAGGTTGTCCATCAATGTAGATTTTGATGGCAACTTCTTGGGTTTAGATGTTGAAAACTTGGTTATGATAAATGAAAATATGGAATCCCATCAATTTGGGTGGGATTAAATAAGAGGAGTGGTTGGAAATAGATCTTCATTACCAATAGCTAAGCACACTACAATGAAGGATTAGTGAACATTGGGCCACTTACAAAGATATAGGACATGATCTCCTCTCTTAGATTTCTTCTCAAGCTATCATGTCCACCATAATAAAGTTGGTTATGACAAGCAAACAAGGTTAACTGATGTTACACTATTTTTTTTGAAAATATATAACATCATTATATATACTTACAATTGTTAGTACTAATATTTTGCAGTCTCTGTCCACCCACAACAGTCACTATGAACTGGGACTCTATGCCAATATTAGTGTTTCCTAATGAAAAACAATAGGACATCATCCTAGATGATCGTTCTTTTAACCAACTAACCATACCCAAACATTGTCGTTCTCTAAATGGAACACACTATAGGCCTGGTGAAGTGACCCTAAAATTTGGCAATTATTCACATGTTATCGAGGTTGAGTATGATTTGGTGGGAAATCTTATAAAAAATCCGACTGGCATGATTGGATTGGAAAGATGCTAGTGGGTCGTAGCGACAAGATTTTCCTCCATCCAGTTGGCCATAATACCATCAATGTTTGGATAACGAACATCAACAATGAGACCCCTGATCATATACGGCGGTATGAGTCCATGATGGAGCTTACCAGCTCAGACGAAATTGATGATGAGACCCCTGTTAGATCAGAATCATCTTAATATAGTGAGGAGCTCCACGACACAACACAATCATCAAAAAGAGTGCGCTAGGTCCAATTAACATATACAATTGTCCTGTCTTGTTTTGTGTTTACACTTTTTATCTTAAAGTAATCAATCCTCATTGCTACTTTCTTTTCTGGATTGCCACAATGAAAAGGCCTCAAAGTTACTGATGCGGGACCATGTTGGTCTATGTATACCTGGGGTATTTAGTTGTGTAGTATTTAGTTGTTTGTATTAATAGTTATTTTAATTATGTACTTGTTTAGGGGTACCCCAACCCCTTTGTGTAGTTACTGTTTAGGGTTATTGTTATGACCTCAATTTTTCATATGTTTTCAAAATTGAAATGTAATGATTTTATGAATATGTACTTAATTGAAAAGGTTGTATGCTTTGCTTCAAAGGATGGATTTATTTGCAAATATCCCTTTTGACAGGAATTTCGTGGTTCCTATTATTATATTAATCCAATAACGGATATAAAAGAGAATAAATGAAGAAAAGTCCAAATATTAGAAAAAGATACAAGATAATGAATATTAAGCAAAGTATTTATGAAAAATACATGGAAATCTCTAGAAAGTGGCATTAATGGCCACAATGGAGTGAATTTTGTGTACCCTATGATTTCTAATGGAATAAATAGGAAAAGAGGAAAAAGGAAATAAAAGATAAAGAGAAATCCTTAAAACAAAATCTTTTAATAAATAAATGAGTAAGATAATGAGAAATAATGGATGTAGATGCATCTAGAAGGATAATAAGTATCATCCAAAAAGGATTTCGAAATCTATGGATTTCTTGGGGTCCAAGGAGTCCCAATGGGTAAGATGAAAGAGAATATATATATGTTTTAATGCATAAAATATGCCTTATAAGTCTTTGACTTGCATATGAAAAAAAGGGGTTTTCCTTTCTCATTT
Source organism: Alisma plantago-aquatica (assembly GCA_963693085.1). Lineage (NCBI taxonomy): Eukaryota > Viridiplantae > Streptophyta > Magnoliopsida > Alismatales > Alismataceae > Alisma > Alisma plantago-aquatica. The sequence continues at coordinate 382,964,974 of OY856412.1, forward strand.
TGGACTCAAACTTTTAAAACGGTAGATTTAGAAATTATAGACTTTCCCTTAAAATTTGGGATTTATTGGGCTTGTGGTTTGGGAGATATGATTTTTATAAGTATTCCTAAAGTGAGAGGAATACCATTAAAAATTCATATTCAAATCAGAATTGTTTTATCAGCCTTTTTGGCGCATGAAACATGGACCATAGATCTGATATTTAATGGTGACACCATATTCACCTACCAAGAGCTGAGAAAAGAAACTCGGGCATAGTTGGCACCTCTCTGTTTGCATGTTGCTCTCACCACAACCCATATAAACCAGTGGAAACTTTCCCATTGAATTCGGGAAGGAAAATCAGACTGGAAGATTCCTTATTTGCCTTGGTTCTGTGCTGGTTTGGGACTTTCCCCAATTTTTTTGAATCTTATTCGCAAGGAGGGACCAATCTAGATGTACCCTTCACTTGGGGTCTATATCAGGGAGTCTTTTGCCGCCTTGTCAAAGGAGAAGCACCGCGGTTTGGCCAATTTCTGGGCATCCTCTCTGTGAGCCCTCTCGGACCCGTGTCAACTTGGCCGAGAAGTGTCCTAGCCATCTCGGCGACTTCGGTCAGCTCTAGTAGAGTTGAGACCACCATTGAGTTTGGTGGCTTGTGGCGAAGGAGGGGGAGGCACCACTGGTTGCTGGGGAAGCAAGGTTCGTGAAGTCAACCTAGAAGTTGACTGTCAGGCAATGCTTAGCTGCAAAAAAGGAATCACGAGGTTGAAGATGGTAATTGCATAATTACCAAAACACCCTAAGCGCGTGAATGTTTACTTCATCAGCATAGGGACACAAAGGTCATTGCGCGCCCTGGCTGAGTTGCCAACGAGAAGGGGGGCGATTTGGATGACGTGGCAGCCAGTGATTGGCCCAAAAGGTATTTTCTTCACAAATTCATAAGTAATTATCTATAACTCTGATGATAGCAAGTAATATATAAAAATTGATTAGGAAAACTCAAGGAATCTATTAAAAATATATTTATATCCTAATTTTTCTTGAATTTCAAAAAGTACATAAAGATGCTAGCTTTAATGGTTTAGCTCATGAGAAACGATTAATGAATTAGGAAAGGTTATTTGAATGTTTAAAGTTGATATTAACCTGTTGATGACAAAAGGACACATTAGATCTAAAAGGATGATCTTAATGTGTAGTTTGATTAATTTCGGGTTTCATGTACATAAATTTGCTTTAATGGGCCTTGAAACCATAATCTGGGTAATTATGAACCTTAATGGCTTTAATTTTTCAAATTCAAAAATAAATCTGAGATGTGATGAATCTACACTATTTCAAGTATAAAAGTTCGATCCCAATTGTGGATAAACACCCTTAATATGGTAATTAGGGTTTTCTAATGGATGAATATCGAATTAGTGATAAATAGAGTTCATATGTGAATTAGACCATAATGAATTATGAGTTTTTAATTCAGAAGAAACCAAAAATGATAATTGGCCTTAATGATCGTGTCATAACTTAAAAGGATAAAGATGGTAGTTTTAGTGTAAAAGAGACATGTTAGACTTAATTGACTTTTAATTGTACCTATGATGTTAAAATTAGGGTTTGTGAACTAAAGGAGCATTAAAAGTGATTAATGCATAATGAAGGCTAAAACCCTAATAAAACACTAAAGTTGGCCTAGAAATCCTAAGGTGGAATCCAAGTCGATCTTGAGAATGTTTTGAATAAAACAATGCCACTTGGATGTTATGCATTAATTTCAGGATATTGTTGATTGCTTGATTGATTGTTCTTGAATATTATTGCTTGGACATCAAGTTACTCTGGATCAGGTATGTGGTTACGCTTATGGTTAATCGCTTTAGTTTCATGACGATTCTTGGATGTTTTATCAGTTGCCTAAAAATAATTGCTTGGATGAATTTTATTTCATGCAAATATAAAGTGACTATGATTATCACCAGAAATATGTATACATGACTGGCTCAGACGATGTTCCTCCTCTGTGTCTTTGCTAATGATGAAAAGGGTAACCTAGTATAGGGTCTACTTGTTAAGTAGGACCATCAGGTTATTAAGAGTTAGGGATTGGGCTGCCTATGGGTAGTGCCATGCGACTCTTTAGCATACCATGGGTTAGGGATTGGGCTACCTATCGGTAGTGCCATGTGACTCATCAACCCTAGGTATTGATCTACCTATTAGGTAGGATCATGCGGGGTTTAATTGGAATCTACCATATGGAAGGTAGCATCCAGGTCCACTACAGGGACATCACAGAGGCTAGGGTATGTATGGATTGAGCAGCTATGCTTGAAATGTAAAGTTGTTTGTTAAATCATAATTGCTTGCAATATGTTGTTACAATTAATTGCACGATTATTGTTTCCCACACATACTGGCATATTCATTTATGATGACCGACATTTTGTTTGTTGGTGTTTTAGGTACAAATTAAAAAGGACAAACAGTAAAGTGGTATATTGTGAAATTAAGAAATACAGTGCAAGGAGGACTAGTTAGAATAGAGTCTAGATGTGAATAGAAGTTAGATATCCAAGTTTTTGAAAAAGGTATGCAAAATTTTATTTTTTTGAGCTTTCGATATAGTCATGGTATAATTTTATAATTATTAATGATTATTTTTCAAACCTTTCGTCTGGGAAATTGGGATAATGGATCTGACCTCTTGGTCTCCCTTAATTGGGGGTTATAGGGAGGTGGGGTCATTATAGTTTTACCCCTGTGTGTGGATGTAAAAATAGTTTAATGAATGGAACTAGTATTTTCTCATATTGTATAGTCTTTTTTGATATGAATACTTACTCATATATGTTATATGTTTTACTATTTTTATAGAATGGATAACTCTTGGATAGCAACTGATGACCAGACGAGTAGTAAATACTTATGTGGAGTATCAAAATTTTTGGATTTTGCTTTTGAACATTCATCAGTTGGAGACAAGATTGTATGCCCGTGTAGAAAGTGTGATAATGTATACTAGGTCACCAGAAAGACTGCATTGAGCCATCTATTGTGGCATGGCTTCTTACCAAGCTATATTTCTTGAGCTTTTCATGGTGATGATGCCGATGTTCAAATGGATGCTCCTACTAATCAAGGAGATTTCCTAAATGCTAAAAATTTACAAGATATGTTGCATGATACTTTTCTAAGTTTCAGTGAAGATGGAAATACATGAGGAACGGATCCATCTAGTGATCAACATTTCAATGCTGAAAAATTTTAGATATTGTTAAAGGATTCTGAGACAGAATCATATCCAGGGTGTAAGAAATATAGCAAACTTGCTTGCATCCTAGAATTCTATGACCTGGTTTGTCTTAATGGCTTGAGTAAGAAAGCATGATCTATGTTTCTTGCGTTCTTTAAGAAGATGCTACCAGAAGGAGAACAATTACCTAATTCATTTTATGAGCTAAAAACGATGATTACGGGGTTGGGCTTAGGTTATGTGAAGATTCATGTTTGTCCAAATGGTTGCATGTTGTTTTGGAAGGATTTTTCTGATAAAGACATATGTGTTACATGTGGATCATCAAGATGGAAAACGATTACAATCCCAGATGATGATGAAGAGCTTGCAAAAGAACCCAAGAGAATACCTATCAATGTTCTTAGACACTTTCCACTTATACCACACCTAATGCGGTTGTTCATGTCATCAAAAACCTCTTCCTTAATGAGGTGGCATGCAAACGAATATGAAAAAGATGACATGTTGAGACACTTGATAGATTTACCTGCATGGAAAACATTTGATGTGATGCATCTAGAATTTGCTGCAGATGCTAGAAACATTCGATTGGGACTTGCAACTGACGAATTTAATCCTTTTGGGACATTGAGTACTTCTTACAGTACATGGCCTATTGTGATTATTCCATATAATTTACCTCCTTGGTAGTGCATGAATCAACCATATTTTATGTTTTCCCTACTCATTCCTGGACAAACTTCACCCAAAAATCTAGATGTGTACTTGTGCCCAATGATTGATGAGTTGAAGGAACTATGGGATACTGGTGTACATATACATGACGCTGGAACCAAGGAATTATTTCTGATGCATGCCTCTTTATTATGGACTATTAGTGATTCTCCAGGATATGCACATATATCTAGTCGGAGTACTAAAGTCTACAAAGCATGTCCTTATTGTAATAAATATATTGTCATTGGTTGCCACATAGTCTTAAAGTATGCTACAGAGGACACCATAGGTTTTTGCCAACTAGACACATATTCTGAAAAAAGAAAAGACATTTGATGGTGAGAAAGAATTTAGGTGTGCACCTAAACCTCCTTCTAGAGCTCAAAACTTATCACAATTGGAGGATGGAAGAACTATAATTGGTAAGAAAAGGTCAAGAGGTAAAGATTCAACACAAAATTGGGATAGGAAAAGCATATTTTTTGAGCTACTACATTGGAAATCTAACATTATAAGGAACAATCTTGATGTCATGCATATTGAGAAGAATATATGTGAGAGTATTGTTGGAACATTGCTAGGTTTGAAGGATAAAAGTAAGGACAACTTGAATGCAAGGAAGGATTTGGAGGATATGGGAATCAAATTTCCGCTTCATCCAAAAACTGTTGGTAAATATACCATCCAACCTCTAGCTTGCTATACAATGAGAAAAGATGAAAAAAAATTATTTTGCAACCTCCTCAAATGTGTCAAAGTTTCGGACGGGTATGCGTCTAATATATCTAGATTTGCATGACCGAAGGATCAGAAGATTCTACCAATGAAAATTAACAATTATCACGTGTTTATGCAATAACTTATGTCATTAGTTGTCACTGTGTCTATACCCTGTAAGAATGCTAAGTCATGTATTATTAATCTTTGTCACTATTTTCAAAGGTTGTGCACTAAATTCATAGATCCAAATGATTATGCTGCATTGGAAAATGCAATAGCTGTGACACTTTGTGAGATGGAGAAGATATTCCCTCCATGTTTTTTTGACATAATGTTGCATCTATCAGTCCATCTCTGTTATGAAGCTAAGATAGCCGACTCTGTTCATTATCGTTGGATGTACCCAATTGAAAGGTAACTTTTCATATGTCGTGATGACTTTACCTATTAGAAGGTAAGTTGTCATAATATTTTCCTCAACCTTGTTATGTAGTATCTGATAACCCTAAAAGGATATGTTTGTAATAAAAGATATCCAAAAGGATCAATAGTAGAAGGATATATAGTCGAAGAGTGTCTAACTTTTTGTTCAAGATACTTGGATGGAGTTGAAACGAAATTAAATTAGACAAATAGAAATGATACTAATGAAGCAAATTTGGATAACGAGCCAACACATGACAGTGATGATTGGTCCATTTTCTCGACAGTAGGTCATGGTGTTGGTAAAATGGTAACATGTGTCTTGGACGAACATGCATTGTAACAAGCCCATGAGCATGTACTATTCAATTGTGAAGCAATTGAACCCTACATTAAGTAAGTTAGTGACAATTGTCTTCTATTAATAAAATGGTATAACATATTCCAATGGCATATTGCACATATTATGTATTTAGGAAGCACTACGATATCATTAGGCAAAAACATCCTCAGAAGTCCTTAAAGGAGGTTCAGAGAATACATAGTAACTCATTTGATGGATGGTTGATACAAACATGTAAGTTAAGTTGTGGTAAGTAAGTTTGTTATGCTTAATGAATACAGTCTAACAAACTTTTCTTTTGTTAGATTGAGACACTCCTAAGAACAGAGATGGTGGATGATAAAATCAAGTTTCGTTCTCAAGCTCCACATCAACTGGACATTAAGTACAAGGGCTATGTTGTCAATGGTCATAGATTTCATACCAAGGAAAAAGATGCAAATCGAACAACACAAAATAGTGGAATCTTTCTGGTAGCTAAGACTGATTGTTATTCTAAAACCACTGACCACAATCCAATTACTAGAGATGTTACCGACTATGGTGTTTTGAAGGATGTTATTGTGCTCAATTATTATGAACACTTTATGGTGACATTGTTTAAGTGTGATTGGGTGGACATCTACTCAAAGAGGGGAATCAAGCATGATGAACATGGGTTGACACTTATTAATTTGAGATGAATTCAAACTACAGGAGAACCATTTGTAGTGGCATCTCAAGTTGGACAAGTATTTTATGTAGAATATGTCACTGCAAAGGGTGGCATTTTGCTGTAAAGATTGCCCCACGAGATATGTTCAACATGGAAGAACAATCTTGTATTGAGAATGTCAAAGCTTATGTGCAAGGTGAAACTAGAGATGGGCCATCAATGACATCAGAGGATGAAGATACTAATTGTGACATAGTTAGATTGGATATGGAAGGAATTACTGTTGATAGTTCAACAATTGAAAAAGACCAATCCCAAATTCAGCACGATGATGAAAGTGTGTCTCAAAGTGATGATGATGACAATTTTGAATGAGAAGATTACAAAATAGCAGCCAATGTTTCTTTTAGTTTGTCGTTATTATTTGACTTAAATAAGCCTTTTTTGGCTCGATGTATCTCTTTAATTTCATGTCTCATATTGTGCTCTTGCTAGGTGTATGCATTTTACATGTCTGACATTCTTCTTAATCAAATTTATCATTGTCTCTTCTATTGTTAGAATTATATTTTATTAAATATCTATGCTTCACTTTTTGTGTCTTCATTTTTATGTAACTTGATATACTCTGGATGAGAGAACAGTACAGTGAAAACTGCCATAACAAGACGACCACAAGGAATGATAAGAACAACAATAATGACTCTTGTACGGAAACTCATTTACCTAGCATTACTCAACATGGTTGTTGGCAATCTTTGAACCTGTCATCCTCAAATTGCTCCAAAATTTTTTAGCTTCCCATCCTGCTGAAATTCAAAATTATATAGCTAATAAATTCAATTAAACTGCTGCTTGCTCTACAAAAAATACCCAATCAGCCACGTCTCCCCGAGACTCTAATATGGGAGGTGGTTCGAAATCCTCTCAAACATGCACAACTGAAAAGGAGATGGGAACAAGGTTCCAAAATCAACACAACAAAGAAAGTGGCGATAAAGTTACAAGATTAAGAAATTCACAACTATCACGTGTGTGAATGTCAATACTTCTGTGTCTATTCATTCTAGCAGTGTAGAGAATAGAGATACCAATAACCAAAATAGAAATACATTTCCTGATAATATGGACCAAAATGTCATCTCTGATCACCATATTGAGTCATTGAATGTTACAACAACACCTTCTGATGGGCTAGGTAACCATTTTATTCATATCATTGCATTTATAGTGCTGCATTAATGATATATAATTTTCCATATATATTTTATCCTTTCTGAATGAATTCGTAGGTCAAAAACATTGAGCATGTGGCAGAACACAATGTTTGAAAGTCTAGAAAAGAAAGTCGGACAATCCAATTCCCATTGAGAAAAATCAATTTGGACAACCAGTAGGTGAAAACCCATGTCACTTATCAATTTTTCTGATAACCATTGCAAGAGATCCCAATCTTTGTCCACTAAACTACGAGGACAGGAGACAATTTCCAGCAAATAAAAAAGATTCTATATGGAATTCTGTGAAGGTATATTATTAAATTTTAGTTTTAAATGGTTAAATGAAGCTTCTAATTGATATCCTTTATGTTGGTAGAGTAAATTTACAATGGATTCAGATCTAAAGTAGTGGACAATGAAGAGACTAGGAAAGAAATGGAAGGACCACAAGTGGGAGTTAAGGAGACTATACTTCCTAGAAGATAGTCCATTTTAACAACAACTTGAACAAGTTGTTCCCCGCATGGAAAAGTCTCATTGGTAATATCTTGTGGATTATTGGAGGAGTAAAAAAGGAAACATAATACTTTTTTTTCTATTCATTGATACTTAAATTACCTCACAGATAATTACTATGCACAATACTATAATATTTTTCATAGAGGAAGTCTATAACTAACAAGATAAGCAGAAAATTTCAAAAGGTTAGCCACACAATAGGAACCAAGTCATTTGCATGTCTGAAATATGATGCAAGTTAGTAATTTTTGTGATCCATTTAGACAATTTGATGACGTCCATTTATTTGATGTTTACGATAACCTTGTTTGAATGATAAAGATGGAGAAGGAAACTGGCGGAGAAGTGGATCCCATATTGTTTTTTAAGAAAACTCATCGTAAAAAAGACGGGAGCATAGTTGATGTAGAATCCGCCAAAATTTTGGTATAACACATCCTATGCTATAGTATTATGCTACATATACTAATTGGAAAGGGGTATATATTTGGTATAAAATTCATCTCCTATGAGTTGTTGTATGTAGGAAAAAATATCTGAGGTAGGAGAAGAGCTTTGAAGAAAACAACCTGATGGTATTTCATATGAAATTTATTGGCATGTTATGGGAGAAGAGAGACCAGGATATGTTCATGGTTATGGACTTGGACCATCACCTTCTGATATCTTGGGCACGAACCATAAATCCCGATAAGCTGAAGAAGCGTAAAGGAAGCATTTCCAGGATAAGCTTGAAGAACAACAGTTGGAATTTGATGCAAAACATCAAGAACAAAAGGATGAATTCAACCAAAAATTAGAGGAGTTACTTGCCTTAACTAGAGCAGGAAACAATCAAGCACAACATCTTGGCACTGGCCAAGTATGGATACATTTTATACAAGATGTGTGGTATCAATTATTTTCTGTTTTGACTTTTATGGACTTATGAAAAAAATAAAATATTTGTGCAGACAAACTTATCAATGCAAACTCCACTCCATATAAGACATTCACCATTTAAGAAGAGACAAGTATGTTTGTATTTGTGTAAATTGCACATCTTTTTATGTTTATATAAATATGTTATGTAAACTATATTTTGTTTGTAGGATGTGTATCTGTTGAGTTTCAGAGATCCAAATGCTATAATTGCATTCGTTCGAGTATCTGAGGTTTACCCCATGAAAAGGGTGGGAGGTGCAATTTTAGGCTCATCATTTGTTGCTATTTTTGTAGAGGTTTCTTTGTTGGACAATGATCCTCTAGTGATACCTAATGATCAATATCAATCTATTGATGATGTTGTTGGCAACGTCATAACATGGCCAAAAACACACATATTGCAAAGGTGAGCATAAATTATTGCTTATAAAATTACATAATTGAAAACAAAAATAATATCTAAAGTCGTTTCCATTTGTTGATGAACATGAAGTTTAAAGATAATTGTATTCTTGGATACTGTCTAGAGAGATGACATATATAGTTGTTTTTTTAATCCAATTTTTTATTAGTACATGATGCTCAAAATAATGGTGTTTCATGTCCATTGTCATAGACAATGTTGACAAATGACAATCCTATTTTGTTTTGACCTGCTTTTGATTTTGTTATGGAGAATCTTAGTATTATGGACAATACATTCACTATGAATGGTTTGTGGTTTTTAGATATGAGCAATGTTTGAGGATCGTGTTGGTGAGATTTACATCTGAGCAATGTTTGCATTTGTGATGAATCATCTATGAATTTGTTCTTACTATGGAATAATGACTTCGTGATATATATGAATGTTTCATCTTAGTATATTCAAGATCTAATTTGGAGCTTAGAAATTGGTCCATTCTTCTATTTAGCTGGCTTGGTTATGCTGGAATAAGGCCCTTCTAGATCTTGCTATTTTATCTATATCACTTGACATGTAGAAAGCTTCCAGGTCTAGATATTTGGGAGGAATATTGAAACATGAAGTACAGCAAAACAATTTTGTCAGTTGATATTCCTACATCTTGAGGTCTCACATCTCACCTTCTTGGTAATTCATTTGAGTTGTGCTTGTATGTGGATGCATAACTTATTTGTTAGCTGAAGAATCTGAATCACGAACTCAAGTAAGGTAATAGTGTTTCCCTTTCTCACCATAATGGTTTTTAACATAGAAGTCTTAATAAGTCAAATACGATTAATGAAGATTACTTGAAGGTTACAACTGTGCAGATAGGTCCCAAATTAGTTACCACCTTCTTAATCATCATTGTTATACATCTATACATATGAAGGTTGAATGGTAGTACTGCAATTTATGTCTTCCATCCCTATGTAGATAGGTCCAATTTATGGATGGCAACTGGGCTCTTTAAATGAAAACTCAGTATAAAAATCTGACAATTGTCCTTCGGGTTGGTCAACCAAAAAGAATTGAAATTACTAAATTTCTTTATTTTCATGTTCAGAAGAAACTAATTCTTCAGGTTACCTTTACATGTTCGAACACGGAGCCTCACCTCTTATAGAGCTTACAAAGACCTTTTACCAAACCTATCGAGGATTGGGATGTGGAAGCTTGATGTTGTTGCCACCTGTCTTATGAGCATGGATTTCCTTTACTATAGAACCCTTCATATTGTGGATTTCTTTTAGAAAATACATAACTTATGTAGGGATTTTTATTACAATAAATGAGTCATCTCTTCCCCTCTTTATTTTGCATTTGCTACGTGTAAGCATGAGCAAATCACATCCAACAATAGAGGATGGGAGGGATAAGAATTGCAATTCAAATGTAGAAAATAGAAAATTATATAGAAGACTACGAAAATAGATTTCAACAAAGACCTAGTACTCATGTATATCTTGATTGCAACTCCATTCTGATTTTCTTTATGAAAGCACGCCCATATGGTACTTTTTTAGAATTTGTGAATAAACTACTGCATGAAGTTTCTAATAATATTATTTTTGAGAGTAAAACTTCTGATTTAGTGCAAAATCCCACACTTACATATGAGCTATTCACTAAAAAATAGTGTACAGATCCATGATTGTAATAGTTGTTCTCTGTGGTGTTTGATAAGTGCTTGAGAAAAGTGTTGTTTTATTCAGAAGTCTGCTAGTTTTTGCATGTTTCCAAACTAATCTTTTTGTACATGTTTCAATGGTCCAATGCTAAATTGGTCCCCTCAAACTCAATGATGAAAAAATGTGGTGTTTGTCATGGGGAGTTTGTTTCTTTATAAGGTGAATGTTCCAAACTGGCATCTCTTAGGGACATTCTTATGGAGCATCCAAAAAAGACATCATTTTCCGCTCTACTAATCCTACAACCGATTCAAACTGTAGCATAACCTAATAGAACTGCCACAATGAAGTGGTTCATGGATGGTTTTTGGATCATCACCTGCTAAGTAGGATGTACTCACGTCTGCACCAAAACAGAAACACATTCATGATGTACTTGGGATCTTTTAGATAAAATTCAAATGGACAATAAACAATAAGTCATATGAACTAGTGCTTAGATAACACCAATGTAAAATATTTCTCACCATATATGTTGTAACAGGAACTACACCATAGCATTAATGCTTTTGCTAATTCATTCATTGGTACATAACCATGTTGAACATCAAGTACCTAGCCTATTGTTAATACTAAGGCCTCACAAATATTGTTTCTACTAAACTAAAAAACCATTGTTCCATTTTGTACACACATATGGAACTTCTAGATGACTATAATATAATGAAGCATGCACACATATCATTTCATCTATACTTCAACTTGTGCAATCTCTTTTTCTAGACTTTCCAATAGGGTCTGTTTCCTATTTTCCTTGTTTTGGGGATCATAACTTGTTCAATCAACCAAGTTAATTTTCTATTTACAAGTGGATCCAAAAAATTCCACCCACCCTTGGTGGTTGTTGTGGAAACACATCCCACTATCACACAGACAGCGAGGTGTTACGCGAAAACGTGCGAAAATCACCATAAACCACAGATTACCAAAAATATGAGTTAATTAAAACCAATTGTGGAAAGCTGATAAACTGAGAAACTATTACATTCAAGTCATCATCCTGTAAAGAAACATGTTATATAAGCATATACAAGATCTGATACGTGTCCACAGCTTAGAGGAATAGCTGTTTAAACATCAACTGAATTCATCACCTATTTATACATACATAAAGGCCCACATCCGGCCAGCAGCAGGATATACAAAACATCAACAACTATACATTGTGAAACAACGTCAAACACCTCCAAGGACCTGAGAGTACAGGGATGACTCTAAGACTCTACTACAAAATGCCCAAAATAGCAGCATATCCATCGCTTGCCTTCTACTGCTCTTCTTGATGCTCGGCCGCAACTCCACAACCACCACCACGCCTAGATCGACCACCTAAAAAGGGTGTAAACCAGCGGGGTGAGACACACAGTCCCAGCGAGAAACATAACTCCATGCCGAAACTACAGAACCTCAGAAAGATAAAGCAACAACAGCGGATAACTGATAAGAAGTATACCAAGAGCAATTTATGTAAAGTAAAGCTATTCGTACCGACAAGCTTACCAGATGTACGAAAGGCATATAACCAATTCTTTCATGGAACATGATTAACAAGATAAGATATATTTCCACATAACATGAGGAACATATAAATAACTGCAAGATATAACAGGATTAACTACACAAGCAAGGCCTCAACCAATGTTCTGTGTTTTTCCTTAAGCAGTAAATACTATACGGCTGATTACGTATTTTTATGCCCTAAGGAAGTGAACTGTACCATTCAAATCCAACCGACGGCTACGAAACCCGGAGCCGGTGACATACAAGGTCACATGGAAGAGCCGGACTCCACAACCTCCCACCTCGTGGTCAGTGCATGCGTACAACACAAGCAGGACCGCAGTCTCATGCTGAAGTGGCCTCAGCCACAGGGTCAGGCTACCCTCTGCCTAGCCCGCCTCGTTATAGGTATCAACGCTAGTGAAACTGAGCCACGAGCCTGTTCACCGGGCTCTGAGCCATGAACACATTCATGCTCCTCATATCACATATCCTGAGCCATGGGCCTGTTCACCATGCTCTTCACAAACTTGGGCTACGGGCCTGAATCTGCACCCTGGAGTCTACAACCGAAGTTGCACTCTTACCTCCTCACTTTAGGCTAGGACAAACCTCGCATACTCAACAATATGCGCTCCGGGTTAAACCGTAGGAGAACCCGTTTCACCATCACCAGCTCCTGACGATGATGGATCTATGGCCAGGGCAGCTACATGATATATTCCACTGTGATTAATTAGTATCTTTTATATGGATTTCAATATTCAACCAAGTTATTTAACATGTAAACTATAGCAGCAAATAAACAACATAAAACTCTAAGTTATGCTTTTATTGTAATCACATCATCCTGATCCATCACAAGGATCCAACATTACATGTTATTACTTGGCCTCTTGCCAATCATCTAGATTCATCTCAAGGATCATCACATTGCCATGGGATCTCAATCCCTCATCATATACTGCCACTGCCTCTCAAGGCTTCATCATCATCATCATCATCATCATGGGATAGCAATCCCAAGTGCTTTAGCCAACCACATCATACATATTATCTTGTCATTAAGAGTAACTATCAAAGCAATGTTACTCATCATATATACCTCATAGCCTTTTACTTGGCTATGCATCACCTACATGGTTAGTATACACAATAATCGTAGGCTTACCAGAAAGACCATGCTTTATCAATACAAGGTGACATTAATGACTATCTACTTTATCAATCATACTTCGACTTATGATCATGAACATAGGCTACATCATTAAGCAAGGCATTCTACATGCTTATCATTATCTCAGCTTTATACAGATAATCAAGATAATCACATTCATGTGTATAGTCATGTTAAGTTAAATGGACAAGCTTTATCATAACCATTACCATTCATCATATCAATTTCTATGAGGGGCAGGACCCTCCCTAAAAGCACAAAAAATTCTCACCATAGGTTGTATCGGGCAGGGTGCTCACCCTATCTCCCAACCATAACGGCCAACACCAACGTGAAGTCATGCAACACTGTGTCAGGGTGTTGTGCACTCACCTGTATCGTGCAACACAATGTTACCACCAAGGGCAACAACAAGGCATGCAGTTAGGCAAGGAAACATAACGTGCGACGAGGTGTTGTGCACCCAAGCCTGTCGGGCAACGACCTGTGTCGGGCATCAAAAGGATAACGCACAACGCCCGTCAGGGATAGCTGTCGGCCGACACACAAAAGAAACTAACGTGATGCCCGTCACAGAACTGCTAGCAACGACCACCTCAAAGAATAACAACAACCAGCTAAGTCTAGGTCAGGTGTACTAAGCTCAAACAACCAACAAAGGGGCCTATCGTGCAGCCAACCAACCCATGGCCTAATGGCCATCACAAGGCATAGTGGTGGTGTGACGCCCATCACAGAGACCAGGGGTATCGTCCACCACCATCACAATATGTGTCGTCCAAGGTGTTAGGTCAAGAGGGCTGTCGGGAAGCACCTCCCCATGCTCATAACGACCAAGGTGCAACTCACAAGATTGTCATCAACCTCAAGCACAAGAGCACCAAAACCCTAGTGGATCAAGAAGATGGCTCACCTCAATCAATTAAGAAAGAGGGGTCTTTCACATCATCTATCACCAAACGGGAAACCCAAGGATCAACCCTAGCAAGGTTAACAACTATCACCAAGCTCACCCTTCTAGTCCATGGTGAGAAGAGAGTGTTGCTCAAGCAACTAGAACACAAGCTCACCTCTCAACTAAAACGAGAGAGGGGTGTTTCCCATGCTACTAGAAGCTCAAACTCACTCCTCTAGACCAAGGAGAGAAAGGAGTATTGCTCACCAAGAAACCCTAGATCATAGGTTTGGCCAACAGGGTGAAACTAAGCAAGGAAACCAAACTAACAACAAGAACATAGAAGATGGTAAAGTAGTTAGGGTTAGGAGTTATGTAACCCGCCTTAAGCAAGCTCCAAGCTCCTAGCTCCAAGCACCACCAAGAAAGGAAGAAGGAGACTCCAAAGGTATCAGCCACCAAGCTTGCTCCTCCAAGGGTATCAGCCACCAACTTGCAAGAAAAGGAGTGTGTCGTGCACCAAAGTGGAGAATAAACAAATGGACAAAAAGGAATCCTTAGCAAGGGAAAGGAACCACATATATAGAAGGGAAAGTAGGAGAAAACAAGGTAGAGCCAAGCAAGGTGTCACCCACCTAGGGACATTTGTCCTAGTGCACGAGCCACCACTCTAGCAAGCCCTAAACACATGTCCAAGGTCATTGCTACATGCAAGCATCAAGCACCAAGTGTCCACTAGTGGTGACACAAATGAGGTCAAATCTTGGTCAAAGGTCATGGGCGACACTATTGGTATGTATGCCCTGAGAGCCAATCATGGGATGATTGGTGGGATACATTAAGATTGATTTGATAAACATCAAAAGCAAGCTTCCAATTCATTCTGGTTCAGTCATATGAGATAGTGATAGAACAGATTGAATGTCTAGAGAATGACAGTACTCAATGACGTATGCCTTCAGGTTCATGACCTGAACGATGAGATCATACAGATGCTAAGAGTTTGTACATTCTTGTTATGTCCCTAGTCGGATGTCATTGTGGAAGGTAGATAGACAGTAATGACACACAAAGACTAGATTGTGGTGTTGGTTGATGACAGAATCTCATTAGTCATGATATAGAGATATCAAACCAAACACATAGGTACTTGTTAGAGAACAAGGTACCGGACAGACCCACCGTGAGTTTGACACATGGAACCATTAGATGGTAGTCACAGTTAGTACTCACAGTGATGGTGGTGAGTGTGATTCTTTGACCTGAAATCACTACACTCAACACATGTCGTTGGGCACACTTTGACATCATCAAACGCAATCCTGAAACATGGATTGTTATAAAGGTGATGATTGGGTGGCTTTGACACATGGGGCTTTTGAGGGGTGAGTGATAGATATGGTATTTGTCCCTCCTGAGGGAGTTTAATATCCAAGGCCACTTGATGAGTAGGATTGAGATAGGCGTGCGCACGCATGTGTGAATCAGTATGTGATATTGATGTCATACATATCTCCGTCAATCTACTCTGAGATCAAGAAAGTGAATGAACGTTGACAGGATGACTGTTCCATGCCTTGAGTTCATTCGGGATATCAGTGACAAAGGAATTACACATTCACTGTAACACCATTCACGGATTGTAGGATGAAAGTTGTTCTCCAACTTTCTACTTTCACTTGGGTAGCAATGATGTGTGACTAGGCACCGCTCTTTGCTTGTGAAGTCATAAGTGTTATGGACTTTCACTGCCAACGTGAAATGGACCTGCAGGGTCACACACATAGGATTTAACCTGGAAGAGGAGTTTTGTCCACAAACCAACGTTTAGATTGATTACTAAAGGAGTTTAGTAGTTCAATTAAACACTCAATTAGTCGATGGCTCAATATCATATGGTTCAAGGTGTTGGATGCATTGATTGGAGTATCGGATTGATTGAAATCACATTTGACTGATTCTGCACAACCTGTACTCCCAACCGATCGGTTCAAGTGTTGAACCGGTCAGCTGAGGTTGCTGAACCGGTCGGCTGAAGTGTTGAGTCGATCGGCTCAAGCCCAGGGTGAAACGAGCGGTTCAAGTGTTGAACCGATCGGTTCAACTGGTGCAACCGAGCAAGTTGGGAAAGTCAGGTCGGTGAGAATTTTCCTTGCGTTTCACTTGCCCAATTTGATTGGAACAAGGATTGGTATTCGATACCAATTAGAAATGGAAGAAGGAAAGTTAATCGGGAACCGAACAGGACCACGAACCGACCGGTTCAGAAGTGAACCGATCGGCTCATGGGTCCCAACCGATCGGTTTGTGCTCCAACCGACCGGTTCAGGTCCCCAATCGACCGGTTCACTTGTGAACCGATCGATTCAGGTTGCGAGTTGGTTGCTTTTTCTGGAAAATCTCGAACCCTTCTACTCTTGCTTTAGTCCCATATTGCCGGGCACAGAGAACCCTGTCCCATGACCCACCTATATATATAGGGGTATTGGGGGCTTCTCAGAGTATAACTCAATGCAAGCCGGTTGCTTTGCGAAGTTGTCGTTCTCTCTGGTTTTGGTAACCGTGAGAGATCCTGAGAAAGTGCTTCCCGCAAAAGGGAGGTGCAACAAGGGAAGGACAACTGCAGTTGCAACTGGTAGCAGGAGAGTGTGTTGGTGACTAGTACATCAACAGGAGTGTGCGACTCCTTCCACTTCCTTGTGGGACAAGGAGAGTGGAGTTCCAGGTGGTCCGTGTGGACTACTACAGAGGCGGGAGGACACTACCGCTCAGGAGGTCAACTGTCATCCGACAGTCCGGTAGGAGGAGGAGTCGTCAGTCCCGGTGCGACCAGGAGCTGCACAGACACCGTCCAAGACCGGAGTTGAAGACCGCGCATTGCGCGAGGTATTGTCGCCGAGCAAGCCTCGGGACAAGGTATGATTCCACAAACCATCCTTTCCTATTATATAGACGTTGACACATTTCCTCGGTATGGGTTGGGGGAGAAAATTTTTTGTTTCCGCTGCCTTCTCTGTCTCCCCTAAAACCCAACAGTGGTATCAGAGCCAGGTCAACTGTTCTATATTTTAGGAATATCGATATGATCGATTTTGGTTTGTCGCCTTTATTTATTGCATACGATGCAAATAATATCAGCTTTATGCATGTCCAATCTTAAATCCACAAATCCCTAATTACATATATGATATGTATTATTAATGCACTCGATACGCGTCGCCCTTAAATGAGTTTTGTGGTGGATGTGTGTAGCATGATTATGGCCTATAAACCCCTATCTGTGATTGGTTGTGTGTGGTTGCTTGCATCTCGGTCTGCGCACCGATCTTCCCTCTCTTATTCCTGATGTAACTCGAAATAATTCGAGATTCTTTCCTACCTTTGCTCCCCCCGAATGTAACTCGGGGTTTCCTTTTTAAAGCAATGTAATAAATAGGATAGATTTTTATTTCCTGTTGACGTTCCAGACGGTCGGTTCAAGGAGTGAACCGATCGGTTGATGACCGGTTCGAGGAGCGAGACGAGCGAGTGGTGGACATGACGAGATGCACGACGTCCAGGAGAACCGATCGGTTGGAGGAGCCAACCGATCGGCTGGTGGCACCCAGACGACCGGCCAGAGAAAGCAGATCATTCATGAGATGAGTTGATCAACACGGATGGCAAGACACAAATGTTCATCTTGTACGGGTTGCATGTGATGTTGACCTAGATGACCGTGATTCCTCTTGGCTCAAGGAATCACATTAGGATGGCCATAATCATCGCTTTTTATCATTTTGTGCATGTTTTCTATGGGATATAGCATGTATATGATACGTACTATGTATTGTGGTGATTGGATATGTATATGTATATAAAACCAAATCCCTCATTAAAATATTAAGTTTTAGATGCCTTCCAAATGCGACACACGTGAAAAGCTTGTTCGACCAAGTGTGGGCACGCCCTAGCGTGGTGCACCGTCTACCTCGTGGAAGCATGAAGGATGAATGTGTGGGTCTGCCCTAGCAGGGTGCGTATTCATCGTGTTTGCTTTGGGTCGGACTTAACAAGGTGACCTAGATAGGATCTAGCGCCTTGAGGCATGGAGATGATCATTGCAAGGACTTGTATATGACATCTTATCAAGAGTTGCATATGATGCAATTGGCAAAAGTTGCCTACCTGAGAGATCTAAGTTGTGGGCGATCAGCCCTAGCTGACTCATGACTTAGAGGATTTCAGGATCTTGCCCACTAGAAGGTTGTACGCTGCAATCTTCCGAATTGATGGTAAGGGCTATCAATTTGAACTAAAATAGTGGGAGCGATAATTAATTAAAGGCCTAATTATATCGTCAACTTTACAAATCAATCAAACAAGTCAAAAGAGTTTTGGACTAAAATTGCATATATTTCCTTTGGTTAATATAAATGGTTAATCAACAAATCACTTTATTTGCGATCGGTCTTTGAGATCAACAAATTTAATGGGAATAATTCCACGATTGGTTAGGACGATGAGAAGTATTCTCAAAGAGTGAAAGCTCCAAGTCCTAGTTATACCAGAACCAGATGAACTCGATTCCACCACATCAATGGCTGAAAGTATGCTTATGGAAGCATACTGAGGATGACATTGATGAGGAGTGCTTGATGTTGTGTTCTCTGAACTATGAGTTGCAGAGACAACATGAGACATATGATGTCTCCAAGATACTGTCCTAGTATGTCATGACAGAAGGAGATCCAGTAAGGTATTCACACACTCAATGTGATTGGGTATGTGGAAAAACCTGACTAAGAAGGATTCCCTCTAAGCCAAGAGTTGGCTATTGGTATGATACTGCAAATGTTGTGAGAATCATACAATTCATGATAAGCTACAACATGAACAACTTTGACAAGCGTTGACAGAGTTGTTGGACATGTTGAGGATAGTAGAGGCAAAGATGAAGAAAGACAAACCATAATCTTTGATGTGATCAAAGAAAAGGTAAGTCTTAAGGGAAAGGGCAAGGGCAAAGCAAAGAAGTGTTCTGATGCTAGCCAGCAATCGAAGCCGTCTTTAGCCTCAAGGTACATGGGGAAAGGGTGTATGAGGGATTGTCCTCTATATCTGGAAGAACAAAAGAAGATGAAGGAGGGGATGGAGATCTCCACCTAAGGTATCAGGAAATGAACCACTTCTTTATCTGAGGTATATGATACCAAGATATGGATATGTCATATATGATATGCAATATCCACATAGAAGTGATGGCCTTTGTGAAAGGACCAAGAAAGAAGTACCCATCATTGGAGCAAGTGTTGCTGCCATAGATAGGAGTATCTTTCAGTTTATTTCAGCCTAAAGGGCACGAAATAGAGTTGAGAACTGCTATTTCATATATTGCCAATAGATAGAAACACTTTATTTTTGCATATTGTATGACAATGATGGCAATTAATAAAGTTGATGTTTCAATCTTAAAGATATGATCTTTGTGGAAATGCCTTGTTTATCTTGTAATACATGGTATGTATAAGATAAAATGATACCTAAAGTTATTGATAACTCAAACAATCAAATTAGCATCAATCATGAGAAATTCATTTCTAGTTTCCATATGATGGATAAATCTAGACTCTTATGGTTATAGAACCAGTAAGAGACATGAATCTCATGTACATGATTAATCAATCTTCACTAATGGTAGTGGGAGAATGATTATCCTATTAGGTATAATACATGTGATGTATTTACATACCTATTGGAATAAATGCTAATACTTCAAATGGTGTTTAGAGAAATACCAATATGAATGTCTTGAAGTGTTCAAGATTATCATAGATGAAGTACAAATTTGGTAAAGTATTAATTCTTGATGAGATCAATGAATGAAATACTTGGACCAAATGTTTGAGATCCGTCTGAATGATTATGATAGTGTATCATAGTGAACTCATGATTAAGGCATAGTGATGTCTAAATCAAAAAAGGAATCATACTCTAAGGAGTTAGAGAATGATTATGAAATAACTAAATTCTTCTTAATAAATGAATACCCCACACTAATAAAGGAATTAAGAATCACAAGGGTTGTGAGTTCTTAAATCCTTGACAGATACACCTCAATTATCTATGTGATAAGTTGTTCATGTGATGAGTCAACTATCTAGATGAATGTGAGGAACCAAATTTTGAGTTATGATTTATGATCATTACATCCTAAATGATTTCCATGTGAACCATAAGGTATGACCTTGATGGTAGCACTCATTGGATGAAATCCATAAGTGCAAATGAGTCTTAAGTGTTAAGACACATGGATAACATTTTGAGAAGGATGATGCTTTTTGATTGCAACTTAATGACTGAGACATTTGGCATATGGATACTAAAACCACATTCCTATGAGGAATAAAACAAGGATGTGTACGTGACACAACCTAAAAGGTTTATGAATCCACTAATGCAAATGAAGTCTATAAGTTACAATGGACTAATCAATGTGATTGATTGAGTGTAAGCAACTCAAAATTGGATCTTTACTTTGATGATATAGTCAAAGGGTTTGACTGATATGTCAAAGATAAAGAAGGGATCTGTGATTTAGTGGGAGCGTATTCACATTCCACATATTGATGTGAAATGGAATTGTTCTTGAATGGAAATCCAAAAGTGGAAATTATCTTTAAGGAAGATAGAGATGTTTCCTATGTGATAGGAATAGAGATCTATAGAGATAGTTCTCGAAAACCTCTTGACCTGAAAAGAGAAACCATACATTGGCAATCTGTACTGAAGGGTTCAGTATACACAGATTAAGTGGGAGAAAACTTGTCCATGTTACATGGAGTTAGTATCCCAAGGCCAAGTGTCCAATTCTTATGAAGAATGGGAACACTAAGAATAGATCTGGATCTATCATGTATGTAATCATCCCATTGTCTTGCATGTATGACATGGCAAGAATAAAATGCATTCATCATCTTGTATGTGGGACATAGCAATATGATGTGCTCATCCTGATAACTCGTATGTAGGACATGACGAGTGGATGTCTGTCTACTTCCAGTAAGGGTTACTGAAATACCATAAGAACTTGATAAGTACTTGGGAAGTACTAGTTCTATGGAGATAAGGAAGAGTTTAATATAAAGAGTTACATTGATGCGAACTTCCGAAAGGATAGAAAATCAATCGCAAAATATATATAGGATATATAAAAGTGAAGGTTTGTTGATGATTGGAAGTGTTCCAATGAAAACATTTAAAAGGAAATGCCGAGTATCTATGTGTTAGAAGACAGCAGTAGATACTATATGGATCTGGAAGTTCATGAGATGAACTTATAGATATTCTGATCATTGATGACAAGTCTGAAATCCTTGATCATAAAATGTGGCTAAAGGTTAGCAAAGGAATACTAGATCGCATATTACGGCAACTCCATATCATACGTGTGACGTACAGCAAAGAGATGTGAGACATGCAATTTGTACAGACTTTGGCAAGGTGTTGCCATTACTCACTATGTTGGCACTAGAGCACAGTGACATGTGGGACATGTTTGAAGATCACTATGAATATGATTCAAGGGTGATTGGATCGCAGTGCAAGTGGGAGTCTGTTGGTATGTATGCCCTGAGAGCCAATCATGGGATGATTGGTGGGATACATTAAGATTGATTTGATAAACATCAAAGGCAAGCTTCCAATTCATTCTGGTTCAGTCATATGAGATAGTGATATAATATATTGAATGTCTAGAGAATGACAGTACTCAATGACGTATGCCTTCAGGTTCATGACCTGAACGATGAGATCATACGGATGCTAAGAGTTTGTACATTCTTGTTATGTCCCTAGTCGGATGTCATTGTGGAAGGTAGATAGACAACAATGACACACAAAGACTAGATTGTGGTGTTGGTTGATGACAGAATCTCATTAGTCATGATATAGAGATATCAAACCAAACACATAGGTACTTGTTAGAGAACAAGGTACCAGACAGACCCACCATGAGTTTGACACATGGAACCATGAGATGGTAGTCACAGTCAGTACTCACAGTGATGGTGGTGAGTGTGATTCTTTGACCTAAAATCACTACACTCAACACATGTCGTTGGGCACACTTTGACATCATCAAACGCAGTCCTGAAACATGGATTGTTATAAAGGTGATGATTGGGTGGCTTTGACACATGGGGCTTTTGAGGGGTGAGTGATAGATATGGGATTTGTCCCTCCTGAGGGAGTTTGATATCCAAGGCCACTTGATGAGTAGGATTGAGATAGGCGTGCACACGCATGTGTGAATCAGTATGTGATATTGATGTCATACATATCTCCTTCAATCGACTCTGAGATCAAGAAAGTGAAAGAATGTTGACAGGATGACTGTTCCATGCCTTGAGTTCATTTGGGATATCAGTGACAAAGGAATTATACATTCACTGTAACACCATTCACAGATTGTAGGATGAAAGTTGTTCTCCAACTTTCTACTTTCACTTGGGTAGCAATTATGTGTGACTAGGCACCGCTCTTTGCTTGTGAAGTCATAAGTGTTATGGACTTTCACTGCCAACGTGAAACGGACCTGCAGGGTCACACACATAGGATTTAACCTGGAAGAGGAGTTTTGTCCACAAAGAAATGTTTAGATTGATTACTAAAGGAGTTTAGTAGTTCAATTAAACACTCAATCAGTCGATGGCTCAATATCATATGGTTCAAGGTGTTGGACGCATTGATTGGAGTATCGGATTGATTGAAATCACATTTGAATGATTCTCCACAACCTGTACTCCCAACCGATCGGTTCAAGTGTTGAACCGGTCAGCTGAGGTTGCTGAACCGGTCGGCTCAAGCCCAGGGTGAAACGAGCGGTTCAAGTGTTGAATCGATCGGTTCAACTAGTGCAACCGAGCAAGTTGGGAAAGTCAGGTCGGTGAGAATTTTCCTTGCGTTTCACTTGCCCAATTTGATTGGAACAAGGATTGGTATTCGATACCAATTAGAAACGGAAGAAGGAAAGTCAATCGGGAACCGAACAAGACCACAAACCGACCGGTTCAGAAGTGAACCGATCGGCTCATGGGTCCCAACCGATTGGTTGGTGCTCCAACCGACCGTTTTAGGTCCCCAACCGACCGGTTCACTTGTGAACCGATCGGTTCAGGTTGCGAGTTGGTTGCTTTTTGTGGAAAATCTCGAACCCTTCTACTCCTGCTTTAGTCCCATATTGCCCCGCATAGAGAACCCTGTCCCATGACCCGCCTATATATATAGGGGTATTGGGGGCTTCTCAGAGTACAACTCAATGCAATCCGGTTGCTTTGCGAAGTTGTCGTTCTCTCTGGTTTTGGTAACCGTGAGAGATCCTGAGCAAGTTCTTCCCGCAAAAGGGAGGTGCAGCAAGGGAAGGACAACTACAGTTGCAACTGGTAGCAGGAGAGTGTGTTGGCGACTAGTACGTCAACAGGAGGGTGCGACTCCTTCCACTTCCTTGTGGGACAAGGAGAGTGGAGTTCCAGGTGGTCCGTGTGGACTACTACAGAGGCGGGAGGACACTGCCGCTCAGGAGGACAACTGTCACCCAACAGTCCGGTAGGAGGAGGAGTCGTCAGTCCCGGTGCGACCAGGAGCTGCACAAACACCGTCCAAGACCGGAGTTGAAGACCGCACATTGCGCGAGGTATTGTCGCCGAGCAAGCCTCGAGACAAGGTATGATTCCACAAACCATCCTTTCCTATTATATATACGTTGACGCGTTTCCTCGGTATGGGTTGGGGTCGAAATTTTTTTGTTTCCGCTACCTTCTCTGTCTCCCCTAAAACCCAACAGACACACCATCAGCACCATGGGCTACACACCTCCAACATGGGCGATACACCACTGGGTGACACAGCCCTAGGGCAACACAACCACCTCCTTGCTTGACACAAGGTCCAAAGGGAACAAAAGCAAGGCACCAAAAGGACCAACAAGCTCAAGCAAGCCCAAAGGAACTCAAGCAATGAGCCCAAAGCTTCCCCTCAACACAAGAGGAAGCAAGGAGAGAGAGGAACACCTCACAGGGTGGCAAACTTGCCCACAAACCCTAGACTTGGGTTAATTGCAAGTAGCACCTCCAACTCTCAACAAAGCACAACCAAACCCTAATCACCACAAAAGGGTGATTAGCAAGCAACTAAGCATCAAGGTTAAGCAAAGCAAACAGGGTAAACCCTAAACAAAGGTCAGGGTCCTTACAAGCTAACCCCCTTCAAAGGGATTTAGTCCTCGAAATCCGAAGAGAAAAGCGAGGGATACTTCCTCCTCATCTCTTCCTCAATATCCCACATGGCTTCCTCAACGCCACGATGATGCCAAAGAACCTTCACAAGAACCATGTCCTTCCTCTTCAGCTTCTTAACCCTTTTGTCAAGGATTGCCACAGGACCTTCCTCATAGGTCACATCTTCATCAAGCTCAATTTCAACTGGCTGTATCACTGTTCCTGAATCTGGATGACGTTTCTTCAGCATACTGACATGGAACACTAGATGTAACATGTGCAACTCTGGAGGCAACTCTAACTCTTAAGCTACCTTACCAACACGTGCTATAACTGGGTAAGGTCCCATATATCTAGGTGCTAGCTTACCCTTCTGACCAAACCTTAGCACACCTTTCCACGACGAGACATTAAGATACACTTTGTCTCCTACCTGGAATTCTAAAGGTCGTCGGTGATTGTCTGTGTAAGACTTCTGCCGGTCCTGTGCCGCTTTCAACTGTTGATGTATCACTTTGATCTTTTATGTTGTCTGTTGTACTAACTCAGGACCCAAAAGCTGATATTCATCATACTCATACCAACACAAAGGAGATTTGCACTTCCTTCCATACAAAGCCTCATAAGGAGCCATGTCAATGCTCCACTGATAACTGTTGTTGTAGGCAAACTCTATCAAACTAAGATGTACATCCCAACTGCCTAGAAACTGCAAAACACAAGCTCAAAGAAGATCTTCTAAAGTCTGAATAGTCCTCTCAGACTGTCCGTCTGTCTGAGGGTGGAAGGCGGTACTGAACCTCAACTACGTTCCCAACGCTTTGTGCAACTGTTCCCAGAAACGACTGATGAACTGAGGACCTCTGTCAGAAACTATCATTGCTGGCACACCATGCCAACGTACTATCTCATCTACATATACTCGAGCGAGCTTCTAGGCTGTATACGTTGTCTTTACTGGTAGGAAATGGGAAGAATTCATCAATCTGTCCACTATCACCCAAATGGAATCATGATTCCCAGTTGTCTGGGGTAGACCAACTACAAAATCCATGGTTATATGATCCCATTTCCACTGCAGTATCAGCTAGGGTTGCAACATACCTGCCGACTTTTGATATTCAGCCTTGACTTGCTGACATACCGCACATCTTGCTACGAACTCAGCTACATCTTTCTTCAAGAAGGGTCACCAATACAAGTCCTTCAGACTATGATACATCTTGGTGACACTTGGATGCATAGCATACATCGACATGTGTTATTCCTCGAGCACTAACTTCCACAGATCATCATCATCTGGAACCACCATCCTATCACGATAGCAAACTAGCCCATCCTCAGACTCATGGAACCCATCACGCTTTTCACTGTCGAACTCTGATCTGATCAACTGTACTGCATTGTCTGTTTGCTGTGCATCTTTGATCTACTGCCTCAACGTAGGCTTGAATTGCATCTGTGCTAAAAGTCTAGCTAACAAGGAAACTTCCATCTGCACATTCATCTGCCGCAAAGAAACAAACATATCCCATCTATGGCATACCAGGGAACTCAACTGTGCCTTCTTTGAAGAAAGAGAAGAAGACTTCCGGCTAAGCGCATCAGCTACCACATTCGCCTTACCAGGATGATACTCGATAGTGCATTCGTAATCATTGATCAACTCTATCCATCGATGTTGTCGCATGTTCATCTCATGCTGCGAAAACATGTACTTCAGATTCTTATGATCCGTAAAGATTTGACACACCTCCCCATACAAATAGTGTCTCCAAATCTTTAACGCATGAACCACTGCTGACAACTCCAAATCATGAGTCGGATAGTTCTCCTTGTGTTTCTTAAGTTGTCGTGAAGCAAAAGAAACCACATGATCTTCCTGCATCAGTACACAACCTAAACCTTTCTTGGAAGCATCGCAGAAAACAACGTAGCCTTTTCCAGACTCTGGTAGGATCAACACTAGAGAACTAGTCAGATTCTCCTTCAGACTCTGGAAAGCTTGCTGACATCGATCATTCCAAACAAAAGATACGTCCTTTCGGGTCAACTTTGTCATCGGCAATGCAATCGAACTAAAGTCCTTGATAAACCTCTGGTAGTATCCCACTAAACCCAGGAAACTACGAACTTCTGTCGGCGTCTTCGGTTGTTCCCAATCTGCAATGGACTCCACCTTCTACGGATATACTTTGACTCCTTCAGCAGATATCACATGACCTAAGAAAGTCACTTCTTCCAACCAGAATTCACACTTACTGAACTTGGCATACAGCTGATGTTGGCGAAGAAGAGTCAATGCTAGTCGAAGATGTTGCTCAGGCTCTTATTTGTCCCGACTATAGATCAAAATGTCATCTATAAAGACTATGACAAACTGATCTAAGAACGAACAGAACACTCTGTTCATCAAATCCATGAAAGAAGTAGGTGCATTGGTTAGCCCGAACGGCATAACCACAAACTCAAAGTGACCATACCTCATCCTGAAGGCTGACTTTGGTATGTCATCTGCCTTAATCCTCAACTGGTGATATCTGGACCGTAGATCGATCTTGGAAAACACTGTAGCACCACACAACTGATCAAACAGATCGTCTATCCTTGGTAACGGGTACTTGTTCTTGATCGTAACCTTGTTCAACTGTCGGTAATCTATACACAACCGCATCGATCCATCATTCTTCTTGACGAACAACACTAGAGCACCCCAAGGTGACGTACTCAGTTGGATGAAACCTTTCTCCAACAACTCTTGCAACTGCTTCTTAAGCTCTACCATCTCTACTGGAGCCATCCTATACGATGTTTGTGCAACTAACTGTGTTCCTAGCACTAGATTGATCTCAAAATCAATCTCTTGGGGTGGAGGAACACTAGGAAAATCCTCCTGAAACACGTCGGCAAACTCTCGAACAACTGACACCTCCTTGAGACTAGGACCTTTCACCTTAGTAGCCACAACGGTATCCATAACGTGAGATAAGAATGCCTCACATCCTTTTCGTAGCAACTTCGCTGCCACCATAGCTGATACTAAGCATGTCGGAAGAATCTTCCTATCTCCCTGGAAGTTCCACTTCTCTCTGGCATCATCAAACACCACTTGCTTGGAACCACAATCGAAAACAACCGTATACTTCTCTAAGGTATCCATCCCAAGGATAACATCGAAACCATGCATATCAAGTGGTATAAGATCCACTTGAATGTTGTGTCCCGAGAAAGACAAGACACAAGATGGACACTCTTCTCGAAGCAATGAGGAACCATCAAGAGGGGTTTCTAACAACAAGCTATCCTTCTTATAGCTAAGAGGTAAACGATAGTTTTCAAGCATACTATAGGCGATAAAACAATGTGTAGCACCTGGGTCAACCAGAACAGATATAAAGCAAGAAGAAGACATATCAGAATGAAATAACTCCATTTGACTTATCACTACTCACGGGTTGACTATCGCCTCCGGCTGACTCATGGCATAGAATCGAGCCGTTGCTTGTTGTCCACGTCCTCTGCTCCCTTGAGAAAACGATCCCACTTGCGACGCTTGACCGCATCCTCACCCTCTGCTACCGCTGGGCTGCTGTCGATCTGACCCTTGTTGATTCTACCTCGGCTGTTGTGTCAATTCAACATCTCTACTCGGGCAATTCAACCTGAAATGCCCGGTCTGACCACACAGATGGCATACCCTATCATCGAACCATGAACTAAATGGCCCTGTCACTGCCGCTGAAGTTGTACTATGTGCCTTAGACGGAGAAGAAACATATCCTCTTCCCTTACTCGGGGACCACTGCGACAGTACACTGAAACCTCTCATCACTGCGGACGATGAAAACTTGGGCTTCTTGAAGCCACCAAACCTTTGTCCCTAAAACTGAGAAGGCCTTTTGTGAGACATGGACTCTCTTTTCTCCCTTACTGACCTTTCAATCCTCCGAACGGATTCCATGAACGTAGCAAACCACTCACAATTCTCCAATGCAGAAGCAGGGGTCGTCAGCTTAGCACTCAGACCTTTCTCAAAGCGTCTGATCCACTCTTCATCTATCGCTGCCATATGAGGACAAAAACTCAGTAGGTCCATGAACTTGGCCTCATACTCAGTGATGTTCATCGTTCCTTGTCACAAACACTCGAACTGACTGATCTTCTCATCCAGATACATCTTTGGGAAGTATCTTCTGACGAACTCGTGCCGGAAAACTTCCCAACAGATCACCTCACCAGGCCGCTTCTCTTCCTCGATGGTCCACTAGTGACCAACACTACCCTTTAGAAGGTAGACAGCGTGCTTTAATTTGTCTGCTTCAGGGATGTCGAGGATCCGGAAAGCCTTCTTAAGACTTGTCAACCATAGATCTACATCCGCTAGATCATTCGTTCCAGCATACTCCGAAGCTCCGACTCGACGAAGCTACTCGAAGGTCTTCCCAATATCTGATGCTTCTCCATGGGGAGCCTGTGCTCTCGGAGGAGGCACTCGCAATCGCTCATCCATGAGATTCATCGTAGCCATCATCTGCCTCATAAGCTGTGGGTAGGTAGGATGTTCAAGAATGGCTGGGTTAGGTTGGGGGACCTCAGGCACCCGATCTTCATGTGCCTAACCTACAACTCCATCAACTGATGCATCATCGCTATGCTCAAGAGCATGTTCTTCATGGTTTCCAGACATCTTGGCTTCTCTTCTGATGCGGGAAGAAGATGATTGTAAGAAAATCTAGAAAACTCACAAGAATAGACTCAACCTAGTCCTAAATCCCTGTAGACTCAGCGAACCTAGAGCTCTGATACCAAAACTTGTGGCAACACATCCCACTATCACACATACAGCGAGGTGTTATGCGAAAACGTGCGGAAATCACCATAAACCACTAATTACCAAAAATACGAGTTAATTAAAACCAATTGCAGAAAGCTGATAAACTGAGAAACTATTACATTCAAGTCCTCATCCTGCAAAGAAACAAGTTATATAAGCATATACAAGATCTGATATGTGTCCACATCTTAGAGGAACAACCGTCTAACCATCAATTGAGTTCATCACCTATTTATACATACATAAAGGCCTACATCCGACCAACAAAAGGATATACAAAACATCAACAACTATACATCATGAAACAACGTCAAACACCTCCAAGGACCTGAGCGTACAGGGATGACTCTAAGACTCAACTACAAAATGTCCAAAACAGCAGCATATACATCACTTTCCTTCTACTGCTCTTCTTGTTGCTCGGCCGCAACTTCGCGACCACCACCACGCTTAGCTCGACCACCTAAAAAGGGTGTAAACTAGCGGGGTGAGACAGACAGTGCCAGCGAGAAACATAACTCCCCGCTGAAACTACAGAACCTCAAAAAGATAAAGAAACAATAACGGATAACTGATAAGAAGTATAACAAGAGCAGTTTATGTAAAGTAAAGCTATTCGTACGGACAAGCTTACCAGATGTACGGAAGGCATATAACCAATTCTTTCATGGAACATGATTAACAAGATAAGATATATTGCCACATAACATGAGGAACATATAAGTAACTGCAAGATATAACAGGATTAACTACACAAGCAAGGCCTCAACCAATGTTTCGTGTTTTGCCTTAAGCAGTAAATACTATACGGCTGAATTACATTTTTTTATGCCATGAGGAAGTGAACCGTACGGTTCAAATCCAACCGATGGCTGTGAAACCCAGAGCCGGTGCCATACAAGGTCAAATGGAAGAGCCGGACTCCATGACCTCGCACCTCGTGGTCAGTGCACGAGTACAACACAAGTAGGACTGCAATCTCATACTGAAGTGGCCTTAGCCACAAGGTCAGGCTACCCTCTACCTAGCCCGCCTCGGTACAGGTATCGGCGCTAGTGAAACTAAGCCACGTGCCTGTTCACCGTGCTCTAAGCCATGAACGCATTCATGCTCCTCATATCACATATCCTGAGCCATGGGCCTGTTCACCATGCTCTTCACAAACTTGGGCTACGGGCCTGAATCCGCACCCTGGAGTCTACAACCGAAGTTGCACTCTTACCTCCTCACTTTAGGCTAGGAGAAACCTCGCATACTCAACAATATGCGCTCCGGGTTAACCCGTAGGAGAACCCGTTTCACCATCACCAGCTCCTGACGATGATGGATCTATGGCCAAGGCAGCTACATGATATATTCCACTGTGATTAATTAGTATCTTTATATGGATTTCAAGATTCAACCAATTTATATAACATGTAAACTATAGCAGGAAATAAACAACATCAAACTCAAAGTTATGCTTTTATTGTAATCACATCATCCTGATCCATCACAAGGATCCAACATTACATGTTATCACTTGGCCTCTTGCCAATCATCTAGATCCATCTCAAGGATCATCACATTGTCATGGGATCTCAATCGCTCATCATATACTGCCACTGCCTCTCAAGGCTTCATCATCATCATCATCATCATCATGGGATAGCAATCCCAAGTGCTTTAGCCAACCACATCATACATATCATCTCGTCATCAAGAGTAAATATCAAAGCAATGCTACTCGTCATATATACCTCATAGCCTTTTACTTGGCTATGCATCACCTGCATGGTTAGTATACACAATAATTGTAGGCTTATCAGAATGACCATGCTTTATCAATACAGGGTGACATTAATGACTATATACTTTATCAATCATACTTCAACTTATGATCATGAACATAGGTTACATCATTAAGCAAGGCATTCTACATGCTTATCATTATCTCAACTTTATACAGATAATCAAGATAATCACATTCATGTGTATAGTCATGTTAAGTTAAATGGACAAGCTTTATCATAACCATTACCATTCAACATATCGATTTCTATGAGGGACAGGACCCTCCCTAAAAGCACCAAAAATTCTCACCATAGGTTGTATCGGGCAGGGTGCTCACCCTATCTCCCAACCATAACGGCTAGCACCAACGTGCAGTCATGCAACACTGTGTTAGGGTGTCGTGCACTCACCTGTATTGTGCAACACATCGTTACCACCAAGGGCAACATCAACAAGGCATGCAACTAGGAAAGGAAACATAACATGCGATGGGGTGTCGTGCACTCAAGCCTATCAGGCAAAGGCCTGTGACGGGCATCAAAAGGATAACACACAACGCCCGTCAAGGGTAGTTGTCGACCGACACACAAAAGAAACTAACGTGACGCCCGTCACAGAACTGCTAGCAACGACCACCTCAAAGCATAACAACAACCAGCTAAGTCTAGGTCAGGTGTACTAAGCTCAAACAACCAGCAAAGGGGCCTATCGTGCAACCAAGCAACCCATGGCCTAACGGCCATCACAAGGCAGAGTGGTGGTGTGACGCCCGTCACAGAGACCAGGGGTATCATCCACCACCATCACAACAGGTGTCGTCCAAGGTGTTAGGTCAAGAGGGCTGTAGGGCAGCACCTCCCCAAGCTCATAACGACCAAGGTGCAACTCACAAGATTGTCATCAACCTCAAGCACAAGAGCACCAAAACCCTAGTGGATCAAGAAGATGGCTCACCTCAATCAACTAAGAAAGAGGGGTCTTGCACATCATCTATCACCAAACAGGCAACACAAGGATCAACCCTAGCAAGGTTCACAACTATCACCAAGCTCACCCTTCTAGTCCATGGTGAGAGGAGAGTGTTGCTCAAGCAACTAGAACACAAGCTCACCTCTCAACTAAAATGAGAGAGGGGTGTTTCCCATGATACTAGAAGCTCAAACTCACTCCTCTAGACCAAGGAGAGAAAGGAGTATTGCTCACCAAGAAACCCTAGATCATAGGTTCGGCCAACATGGTGCAACTAAGCAAGGAAATCAAACTAACAACAAGAACATAGAAGATGGTAAAGTAGTTAGGGTTAGGAGTTATGTAACCCACCTTAAGAAAGCTCCAAGCTCCTAGCTCCAAGCACCACCGAGCAAGGAAGAAGGAGACTCCAAAGGTATCAGCCACCAAGCTTGCTCCTCCAAGGGTATCGGCCACCAACTTGCAAGAAAAGGAGTGTGTCGTGCACCAAAGTGGAGAAGAAACTAAAGGACCAAAATGAATCCTTAGCAAGGGAAAGGAACCACATATATAGAAGGGAAAGGAGGAGAAAACAAGGTAGAGCCAAACAAGGTGTCGCCCACCTAGGGACACTTACCCTAGTGCACGAGCCACCACTCTAGCAAGCCCTAAACACATGTCCAAGGTCATTGCTACATGCAAGCATCAAGCACCAAGTGTCCACTAGTGGTGACACAAACGAGGTCAAAGCTTGGTCAAAGGTCATGGGCGAAACACCATCAACACCATGGGAGACACACTTGGGCGACACACCTCCAACATGGGTGATACACCACTGGGAAACATAGCCCTGGGCGACACAACCACCTCCTTTCCCAACACAAGGTCCAAAGGGAACAAAAGCAAGGAACCACAAGGCCCAACAAGCTCAACTAAGCCCAAAGGAACTCAAGCAACGAGCCCAAACCTTCCCCTCAACACAAGAGGAAGCAAGGAGAGAGAGGAACACCTCACAAGGTGGCAAACTTGCCCACAAACCCTAGGCTTGGGTTAATTGCAAGTAGAACCTCCAACTCTCAACAAAGCACAACCAAACCCTAATCACCACAAAAGGGTGATTAGCAAGCAACTAAGCATTAAGGTTAAGCAAAGCAAATAGGGTAAACCCTAATCGAAGGTCAGGGTCCTTACAGTTGTTCTGATATCTTGTTACCATTTTTTGTTGTGTGCCTATTTCTCAAATGAAAAATTCAATTTGTGGTAGTGTTCTTCATGTAAAATAGATAATGGGATCACCTTGTAACTTGTAGGTTAACCACTGTGTGTGGCTTCTCCTTGTCATTACACTTAAGATTAACCCTGCACTTTGAATGCCTGTAACCTCTAGTACCATCTGCGATCAACCCTACACTTTGAATGCCTACAGGCTTTAAGAAGGTTGGTCATCCCTGCATATTCTATTCCAATATAGAGCTACTTTGATCTCTATCCTAGAAGGCACCGACAATAGGTAGTAGGTTGTATTTTAACGTTTTCCTCAATGCCACAATTTGCAAATTTTGTTTTCTTATTGAGGCATGTAGTATTTCTAAATAGTAATTTTTTTCTTTCAATCTAGTCATTTTAATAATTTTGATATACATGCTTATATTTCAGCTGCAAGAAGGATCATTTTATGTGAATTTAGTGATGCCACCATTTTATCATATTTAAAGTTCTTATGACTTATTGTTTATAAAATGTTATGAAATGTAGGTTCATGCTTATATTTCAGCTGCAAAAAGGTCATTTTAAGAATGGTCATGCTAATATTTGAAAAGGCTCAATGTCTTCAAATGGAGCTCTTGAATATTATTTCAGAAAGCAGCCAGGTCATTGGAGTGTGGTTGTGCAAATGCAAAGGATTGAAATATGGATTTGGATCAGATGAAGCACAAACTTTGAGTGCTCATTTTACTATATACATGCCATATATTCCACCTTGAAGAAATGAATAAAGGTGAATGAGATTCTCCATCAAGATCAATTGTTTTTCTCCTACTTAAAGTTCATAAAATTGTTTGATATGGTACCATGAAAGATTGAAACTCTTCTAAACTCAATGCATCATGAATTTTATGTGTTTATTTGAAAGATCTTGAAGCCAGTTTCAGCCTGAGTCCTTTAACTATGTATGTTTGTTTTGTTTACCAGTTGTGTTTTCAAGTTGGTTGAGTTGAATTTAAAGATCATTACATTAATTTTCCAATTGCTTAAAATTTAGCATTTTCCCCTATATAGTCTATTTGACACTGTATATATTGGAAGGATAGGATTTGTCTATTTGACACCATATATATTGGAAGGAAAGGATTTCCTATGTAACTTCTCAAAATGTTGTGCAATGTAGGTGCATGATCTAGCTAATTATCAATAGGTGATTGGTGAAAATAGTCAAAGTACTAAGTGCCAATATATGAGATATGAAGTTAAACATTTTATCAAATGTGGTAGTATTATCCCTATATCATGAGTGCTACCATTCCATTATAGACAAATTACATATTAGTAACCATTTTCTAAAATGTAATAATATTCTCCCTAATTGTTTGTGTCTTTACTCTCCAGAACATCAGTCTCTAGGGTTCAGAAAATACAAAGATTATTCAACAACGATCATTCAAGCGAGTCTCGAATTACTATTGGAGGTGAAGAAATCCAGTTGCCAATCCAGGAAGATTCCTTATGATTTGAGGTATGTCAAATATGGTGGTCCAGTGCTGCAGATGGGAACGACTGCTTGTTTAATCACTAATTTACGTATAGCTCAATTTATAAATATATGCAAGTTTTTGCATAATCTACTAACTACCTACCCTAGACCTATCTACAATTTGATGCTCTTTATATATACAAAATGACCATGAGCCTTTTATCACTGCATTTTGTTTAAAACAATCTCAACAAGTCTTTATTCTCTAATGTATATTTTACAGTTGCTTTTTCCTAATTAATCTATATTTTCTTCAGCTAGCAGCCGAAGTCAGTGTTGGAATTCACATCTTCCAGTTGGTACGGTGCTTCACATCTTCTAGCATCAACCAAAAGTAGAGCAATACAACTGGAGATCAGTCCAACTAAGCAACACCAGAACTTAGCAGTAATTCAACTGAAGTCAGTGTCTGCATACTCTGCTACCCAACTAAGGAGCACCAGAAACTCAATTGGAGATCAGTCCGGAGCTCAACTCTAGCTCTCTGAGAGGAAAGTAGCAAGATCCCACCATCCTTCAAGCTTGATAAGGCAACAAACCACAACCACAGAAAGCTTAGGCACCCCAGGTTCAGCCTCAAGACCATCTTCAACTAAGAAGCATAACAGCAGAATAAAAGGCTAACTGCAACCTAGAAACAAACAAAAACACCCTACAAAAAGAAAAGAACAACCAAACCTAGAATTCCAAAGAAGGAAAAGTCTGGACACACTACTGCCCAACTATTCATCACCAGAAGCATAAAGATCTTCCAGTAGTTGGAAAACAATACGGAAATCATTTCATCACTCGGAGAGGAAAGCGGCAAGATCCCACCAACTGCCAAAGAAAAACATAACAGCCATAGAGCTTGTAGGTGGAGGCTGGATGGTTGAGGGGAATCCACTAGAAAGAGACATTTGAAGATGTGGAAGATGTCGTGTAGGCTACAAGTATGGTGGCCATATTTTATTTGTTATGTTGAAGACAAGTTCCTTCAATCAGAAGTTATTATACTGGATACAAAATTGTTGTATGAAAGTATGTCATTGGTGTTGTATTCAATACAAGGGGACAGGTAAAATGTCCTCCACATGTAATTGTCCATTTTTTATAAACAAAAAATATTCATACTTTAAAAAAAAACCGAGTTTGGCTGCAATTTGAATTTTATTTAGAAAACCTGATAATGAACTGAAAATTGGATGAATAAAAACCATGAAAATGTAGTGGCTTTTTAAATACGCCATTACACTCAATAAGAACCATTTCATACGATAACATAATACAAAATAGTGGCATTTGTATAAAAACCAATTGATGGGTAGTAGCTTTTTTATAAATGCCAAATGATGTTTTAGTGGCCTTTATTTGGCATTTTTTGGAAGCCACTAAAGCCAAACATTTAGTTGCATTTACAACTTACACCACTATCTTTCTAGTGGCATTGGTACTAGAGGCATTTTTTTAAGTGTCAACAAATTCCACTAAACATGTTTAGTGGCGTTTGTTTTTTTTCAATGGAATTTCTAAAAGGCCACTAATGTAAGTGTTTGTTGTAGTGGTTGCTACTCCCATCGAGCTAACGAAGAACCCTACTAGGGTGGCCTCCCCACAAGGGGAAGGTATCTTTTGAGAAGAGGAAGAGGAACCACGGTGATGAGTCCTAAAAGAATAGTAAGAGACCGGAGGGAGCCTCAGAAGAAGGATCAGACCCTAAGACGGTTCCCTTCAACAACCCCGAGATGGACAAGGAAGAGGAACACATGTTCAAATATGAGGTCAAGTTTGAGGAGAACCCGACTAGTTGTCCAGGACCTACAATGGTAGTTCACACCCCTGATCACCTATGGATGGAACAATAGAAGAATCTAACTGAGGCCATTAGTGCCCTGGCCCTCAGGGATATAGCCAGAGATGAAAATGGTGAACCAATTTTTGTTCATCCCCATCTTGGAGTCACCATTCTAGACATCATCAAGTTGAACATTGAGAAATTCTGGGGAGAGGATAACACCAAAGTGGTCGACAAAGAAGATGCTTGGTTGTTCGTGACCGAGAACAATTTTGGCATGCTGGACGTGAAGTCAAACAAGAAGGTTCCTTTTACTGCTCACCTCTTAAAAGGAGTAGCCAAGATCTGGTGGGTAAACCACATCATGGTCGAGATCTGAATGAGGAGCCGATGGCATGGACTGACTTCAGGACTATCTTCACAGCCCGATTCATCCCCACCTCAGCTAAGAGGGAGAAGGAAAGAGAGTTCACCAATATGATCCAAGGTAGCCTATCTGTGGTGGACTTTGGTTGCAAGTTTTACATCCTGGAGCATTTTGGGCACATGATGACCTAGGAAAGATGGATGGACCATTTTATAGAGCGTCTTCACCCTACCATCAAGCCTCATGTGATGGCGAGTAAACCAACAACCTTCACTGAAGCCTACAACACCCCCTTAGACATGGAGAGGACGGTAATGCCTTCTTAGAACCCACGTAAAGAATATTTGGGTTTCACTGAATTTACCCAAGGATATAAGAATGATCACAAGAAAGGACAATGATGTAACCACACCAAGGGCAAGCATGGAAACAAAGGGAAGCCACATGGTGAGAGTCACTTTTAGAACTACCGTACCTGTGGACGGACACATCCTCGGAAGTGTCACTTTGAGAAGAGGGTGTGCTTCCATTGCCAGCAGGAGGGATACTTCATCACCAACTGTCCTCTACCTAATCTGAGAGGTCTAGTGGAAGCGCAACCAGTGGAAGCAACTCCCCAGCTAGAGGAGCAATACTAATCGGAGGTCCACCTATTGGAGAGAGGAGACAAGCCAGAGTGTTTGACATCGACAATGAAGAAGCTCACGCGAATGCTGATAGGTTGATAGAGGGTAATAACCCATAGAGTTTTCCTTTCAGTTTAGTTTGATCATGTAATAGTCATATGATATAGTATGAAACTATGTAGGCATGCTTGAAGTCATGGGATAAAATGTAAAAGCTCTTTTTTATTCTGGTTCTACTAATACTTTCATTTTGAGAAATCTGGTAACTATGCTTTGTTTGGACATCAAGGATTTAGGTCATGTTTTAGATGTCACAGCTCTGAGTGGTTAGATATATAAGTCTCTTTTAAAAACCCGTGTCTTTCTAGTTAAGTGCCTGAGTCACGAGCTTCCTACTAACTTCATCCTCCTTGGCATGAATCATTTTGATGTAATCATTGGTATGGATTGGCTTTACACCTATAGAGCACAAATTGACTGTAAGGAAAAGAATATACTAATTAGGAAACTTGGTCATCCACACTTTACCATTCGAGGAAGGAGAGATGTGACCACCAACCTATATGTGTTGGCTCTGAAGGCCAAGCAAATGATATCCAAAGGTTGTAAAGCTTTCTTAGCAGTACTCACCAAGCTGGAGCCTAAGGTGCAATCTCTTGAGGAGATAGAGGTTGTTAGGGAGTATGCAAACATTTTTCCAGGTGACTTGCCTAGAATTCCCCCTGAGAGAGATGAACTTTCCTATAGAGCTAGATCCCGGGACAAACCCTATGTCTAAGGCACCTGCAGGATGACCCCTATAGAGTTGTACGAGTTGAAGAAACAACTACATGAATTTCTAGATAAGGGTTTCATTAGACCTAGCACCTCACCTTAGGGAGCACCCGTTCTCTTTGTGAAGAAGAAGGATGGATTACTCTAGATGTGTATTGATTACTTGATGATCAATCAGGTGACCATTAAGAACAAGTACCCTCTACCCAGGATAGATGACCTTTTTGACCAGCTCAAATCACCCTGAGTCTTTTCCAAGATTGATTTGAGGTCTGGATACCATTAAGTACAACTCAAGAGTGATGACAGCCCTAAGACGGCTTTCTGAACCTACTATAGCCACTATGAGTTTGTGGTTATGTCGTTTGGGTTGTCCAACACACCCAGTGTATTTACGAACCTCATGAATATTGTGTTTCAACCCTTCCTTGACTCCTTTGTCATAGTGTTTATAGATGACATCCTGGTGTATTCTGATGACCTAGAAGCAACACTGTGACCATCTGGGTAGAATCCTTGATATCATGAGAAAGCAGAAGTTCTATCGGAAATTCTGGAAATGTGAGTTTTGAATAGACTGTTTCATGTTTCTTGGACACATCATATCCGGAGGGACGGTCGTCCTAGATCCAGCTAAATTGTCGACCGTTCGAGACTGGCCTGCACTGAAGAACCCCTCTGAGATCCATAGCTTCTTGGGTTTGGCCAGATATTATTGGCACTTCATCAAGGATTTCTCAAAGACCACTTTGCCACTCACAAAGATGACCCAGAAGGATGAAAATTTGGTGTGGTTCGATGTATGTGAAGCTCGTTTCCAGGAACTAAAGGAGAAGTTGACCATCACTCCAGTGGTGACCTTGCCTTCCCGTAATGAGGGTTTCATGATCTTCACTAATGCATCAAAGGTGGGACTTGGCTGTGTGTTTCAACAAAATCAACATGTGGTTGCATATGCTTCCCAAAAAGTCAAGCCCAATGAGGTGAATTACCCGATGCATGATTTAGAGATGGTTTCTATCATTCATTCTTTGAAGATATGGTGACACTACATGTATGGAGTGCCCTTCGAGATCTTCACTAATATTAAAGTCTGAAGTACCTGACGTAGAGAGACATGAAACTACGATAACAACAATGGATGGATTATATGAAGAACTATGATTTCGTCATTGCCTATCACCCTAGAAAGGCAAATGTCATAGCTGATGTGCTTAGTCAGAAACAGCTCATGTGCACAACTGTCTTATCTAGTCAATGGAGGAAGCTAGAAGATCTTGTGGAGTGGACTTCACAAGTGTTAGAGGTCTGAGTTCGTTTGGCCAGTATACATATCAAATATGATTTGTTGAGCGATTTAGTGGCTTCTCAGTTGACCCATTCAAAACTTGGAAAGATGAAAGGTTTGTTAGAGAAACCTCAGACCCATCTCTTAGTAGGGATGGATGGTGGAATCTGTTACAAGAGTCGTATTTTGGTTCCTAAACATTCTCTATTGAAGGATCGTATCTTGAAAGAGGCTCATGGTTCTAAGTATATGGTACAATTGGGTACGACAAAGATGTTTAAGGATCTATAGAGGTATTTCTGGTGGCCAGGAATGAAGAGAGACATTGTTGGGTTTTATGGGAGGCAGAGAAGGTAGCGGAAACAAAAATTTTCTCCTCCCCAAACCCATAACAAGGAAACGTGTCAACGTCTATACAATAGGAAAGAATGGTTTGTGGAATCATACCTTGTCCTGAGGCTTGCTTGACGACAATACCTTACAGCTTGCGCGGTCTTCACTTCCAGTCTTGGACGGTGTCTGTGCAGCTCCTGGTCACACCGGGATTGACGACTACTGGTCTCACTGTGACTATTAGGATTGAAAACTGTCCTTCGAGCGGCAAGAATCTCCCGCCTCTAAATTGGTCCACACGGACCACCTAGAACTCCAATCTCCTTTTCCCACTAGGAATTGGAAGGAGTCGCACCCTCCTATCAGCATACTAGTCACTGACACACTCTCCTGCCACCAGTCGCTTTCTGCAGTTGTCTTTCCCTTGTTGTGCCTCCCTTATTGGGTAGCACTTGGTCGGGCTCTCTCGGTTACCAAAACCATAGAGAATGACAACTTTACAGAGCAACTGGTTGCACTGAGTTGTACTTCGAGAAGCCCCCAATACCCCTATATATAGGAGTGTCATGGGACAGGGATCTCTATCCCGAGAAATGTGGGACTAAAGAAGGAGTAGAAGGGTTCGAGATTTTCCACAAAAACAACCAACTGCGCAACCTGAACCGATCGTTTCATTTCTAAAACGGTCGGTTGGGGACCTGAGTCGGTCGGTTGACACCTCAACTGATCGGTTGGCACCCATGAAATGGTCGGTTCACTTCTGAACTGGTCGGTTCGTGGTCCTGGTCAATTCCCGATTGAATTTTCCTCTTTTGTTTCTAATTGGTACCTAATACCAATCCTTGTTCCAATCAGGGCAAGTGAAACAAAAAGAAATTTCTCACCAATCCTTCTTTCCCAACATTGCTTGGTTGCACCAGTTGAACAGATCGTTTCAACACTTGAACCGATCATTTCACCATGTCCATGAGCTAATCGACTCACTACCTGAGCCGATCGGTTCACCAAGCTCAGTCGATCAGTTCATCACATGAGCCGATCGGTTGGGAGTGCAGATTGTGCAGAAAAAGTCAATTGCAGTTTCAATCAATCTGATACTCTAATCAATCAGTCCAACACCTTGAACATTATGATACCGAGCTATCAATTGATTGAGTGTTTAATTGAACTACTAATCTCCTTTAGTAATCAATCTAAACATTATTTGTGGACAAAACTCCTCTTCCAGGTAAAATCCTATGTGTGTGACCCTACATGTCCATTTCACGTTGGCAGTGAAAGTCCATAACACTTATGACTTCACAAGCAAAGAGAGGTGCCTAGTCACACATCAGTGCTACCCAAGTGAAATAGAAAGTTGGAGAACAACTTTCAATTCTACAATCCGTGAATGGTGTTACAGTGAATGTATAATTCCTTTGTCACTGATATCCCGAATGAACTCGAGGCATGGAACTATCATCATGTCAACGATCATTCATTTTCTTGATCTCAGAGTAGATTGGAAGAGATATGTATGACATCAATATCACATACTGATTCACACATGCGTGCACGCCTTTTGCAATCCTACTCATAAAGTGGCCATGGATATCAAACTCCCTCAGGAGGGACAAATCCCATATCTATCACTCACCCCTCAAAAGCCCCATGTTTCAAAGCCACCCAATCATCACCTTTATAACAACCCATGTTTCAAGACTGCGTTTGATGATGTCAAAGTGTGCCCAACGACATGTGTTGAGTGTAGTGATTTCAGGTCAAAGAATCACACTCACCACCATCAGTGTGAGTACTGAATGTGACTACCATGTCATGGTTCCATGTGTCAAACTCACGGTGGGTTTGTTCGGTACACTTGTTCTCTAACAAGTACCTATGTGTTTGGTTTGATATCTTTATATCATGACTAATGAGATTCTGTCATCAACCAATACCACAATCTAGTCTTGTGTGTCATTGCTGTCTATCTACCTTCCACAATGACATCCGACTAGGGACATAACAATAATGTACAAACTCTAAGCATATGTATGATCTCATCGTTCAGGTCCTAAACCTGAAAGCATACATCACTGAGTACTGTCATTCTCTAGACATTCAATCTATTCTATCACTATCTCATATGACTGAACCAGAAAGAATTGGAAGCTTGCCTTTGATGTTTATCAAATCAGTCTTAATGTATTCCATCAATCATCCCATGATTGGCTCTCAGGGCATACATACCAACAAACTCCCACTTGCACTATGAGAGAATCACCCTTGAATCATATTCATAGTGATATTCAAACATGTCCCACATGTTACTGTGCTCTAGTGTGAACATAGTGAGTTATGGCAACACCTTGCCAAAGTCAGTTTTTAACTACATGTCTCTCATCTCTTCGTTGTACGTCACACGTATGAGATGGAGTTGTCGTAATATGCGATCTAGTATTCCTTTGCTAACCTTTATCCACATTGCATGATCACGGATTCCATGTTGGCTAAATTGGACATTATGTTAATCCCTTTGTTTTGATAATGACAAGCATTTCATTCTTGTGGTTTTAACGTGCTATTTGAGTATTTCAGGAACAAGCATATAAGGTGGTGGATAACAAAGACTTGGAAGAACAATTTGATAAAATCGCTTTATTTTCATGATTGTAATCAAATGTAAATGCTTGTACAAGTATATAATGTACAAGTAATTAGATATCATG
Source organism: Alisma plantago-aquatica (assembly GCA_963693085.1). Classification (NCBI taxonomy): domain Eukaryota; kingdom Viridiplantae; phylum Streptophyta; class Magnoliopsida; order Alismatales; family Alismataceae; genus Alisma; species Alisma plantago-aquatica. The sequence goes on from OY856412.1 coordinate 383,007,877, forward strand.
TAAATCAAGAGTTTAGATCTTCCCTATCCACTCACAACACTTAGATAAGCCATTCCCCAATATAGTATCACAATTGCACACTGATACACACACTTAGTAAATGAATACATTGAGTCAGTGATATTCTCGGTCGACAAATCGTCGATCGAGAAAATATCGGTTGACAAAAACTTCGTTCGAGAAACTCTCGGTCGACAAAATCTTCGATCGAGAATAGACCCTACTAGCCATTAGACCCAACAGACAAAGTAGTTGGGAGTTGGAAATGAACGTTGTAAACACTTGCTCCAGGAGGTCCCTCGGTCGACAAATCTTCGACCGAGAAGGACTCTCGGTCGACAAATCTTCGACCGAGAAAAGTATTGTCTTCACTTTTCTGGGTCAATTAACTAGTCGTTGCAAATGTAATTAGTGGACACATAACGGCTAGTTAAGCACTTAGAACCCCATAGAAAGTGTCTAAACGTCCTTAAGCACTTGTAGGTCATTTCTATAAATAGGACATGCCTTAGGACACCTAAAATCACCTAAGATACACTTGTGATACACTTGAGCATACACTTACAATTGGCAATCTGTTTTGAGAAATTGAGCAACACTTGCATTGGAGATTCCTCTACTTGCTCTAATTTCGTGTCCTATAGGGTAGAATCTCCTATCCACTACAATTACACGTGCATATACATTGGTTAGGAGATCTATACGCTTGATATAGGCAAATCAAGTGTAATTTCCATTTTCCTTCTTGTTCCTTTTATTCTTTGTATTCTCCTTGCTACTCCTAGGGTTGGAGGTTGTGGATTGGAGAAGGTTCTTCTCGGAGGAGAAGGTGGACTTCAAGCTACTTCACGAAGGATATTGCAACGGGAAGCTACTTCAAGAAGGCTATTGCAACGGGAATCTACTTCAGGAGGAGGCTGCTTCATGGTTGGTGCAATTACTTCTAGGTGAAGGCTGCTTCAAGGTTGGTGCAATTACTTCAAGGTGAAGGCTGCTTGAAGGGTTTAGGGAAAGAATTGTAATTTTATGTAAAGTCCTTGCAAGGTAATAAAATTAAATTCATTCAAAATCCCGATTGGGTAAGAAAACGGGTAGTGGACTGACTTCCTTAGTATTTCCTAAGGTTGGAACCACTCTAAATCCTTGTCCCCTTGTCCAATATTTTTGTGGTTGCTTAATTTGGTTAAATAATTATTAAAATATCTTTAAAACCCTATTCACCCCCCTCTAGGGGTTTTTCAATTGGTATCAGAGTAGGCTTCAAGGAACCCTAACCAGGTCTTGAAGAATGGAGGGTGATGGTGTCAACAACCGCAAGCAAAAGAAAAGAATAGACAAATGTTCAACAAGTTGCAGTTGGTGCTTAGGAACAAGCCACACAACATCCAGCTGCCCATGGAGAACAAAGAAAGAAGATGAGCACAAGGATTGCTTCATTTCTACAACAAGTGAAGAAGAAGAGGTAAGCCTTTTAGATTTATCAAAAGAAGATCTAATTGCTAGTCTAGAAGAAACGCATGAAAAATACATTGAATGTAAGAAGAAATTAAAGAAGTCAAATAAAGAAAATGATGAGTTACAATCTAAAATTCTTACCCTTACATCTGAAAATGAAAACCTTAAAAAGGTTATTGAAGATCATAATATTAAGCTAAAATCAATAGAAGTCGATTGCAATCTTGTTTCTCTAGAAAAGATGAACTTGCAAACTCAAATAAATGATCTTCAAAAACAACCCATTTTGTGCACCCATCTAGATTATGACACTACTGTCAAAGAAAGAAATTCATTGTCATCTAATCTAGATCAAGCAAAACTAGATATTAAGAAAAGAATGGATGAGATTGCTAAGTTACAACAAAGAGTTAGTAGTTTCAATAATAATGGCATTCTTGATCAAATCTTAAATGATTCTTATCATCAAGTTGGAAGGAGAGGACTAGGTTACAAGCCAAATGAAAAATCTCATCATAAACCTAGTTGGAGAAAGACACAAGGACATCAATCTATATATATACCTAAAGGGACAAACACATGTATACCCAAGAACAACCTAGACCAAAAATATAGAAAGAGATATGAGGTTGATTCTATATGTTTTCATTATTGTTTGCGCCTTGGTCACTATTCCTTTTCATGTCCTTATAAGAAAAAGGATGTTGCGTTAGTTTGGGTTCCAAAACCTCCAAACTAAATGAATGGAGTTAAGTTGAGATATGACCAAAGATCTTAGTTGCATATTTCTATGTCTATCTCAACTTAACATAATGGGATAACAAATTAATTCAAGTATCTAAACATCTAACTTGGATATATACATAATTCTTTTAAATTTACAAAACAGTTCTGAAATAGTACAGAACCTTTCTCGGTCAAGAATTTGTCAACTGAGAATATTACTGACTCAATGTATTCATTTACTAAGTGTGTGTATCAATGTGCAATTGTGATACTATCTTGGGGAATGGCTTATCTAAGTGTTGTGAGTGGATAGGGAAGATCTAAACACTTGATTTACATGATATCTAATTACTTGTACATTATATACTTGTACAAGCATTTACATTTGATTACAATCATGAAAATAAAGTGATTTTATCAAATTGTTCTTCCAAGTCTTTGTTATCCACCACCTTATATGCTTGTTCCTGAAATACTCAAATAGCACGTTAAAACCACAAGAATGAAATGTTTGTCATTATCAAAACAAAGGGATTAACATAATGTCCAATTTAGCCAACAATCTCCCCCTTTTTGAAGATGACAAACATTTCCTAAATATAAAATAGAAAATATAAAACATGTGAGTTTCATACCTGAAATTTACCTTTGTAACCATATTTGGTTTTGCAAGTGACTGCTGACCAAGATATTATGAAACTCTTTTTAATTTTATGTTTGTTATTTTATATTATTTCTCCCCCTTTGTCATTTCAAAAATATATCCAATATAACCATTTAATATGACTTTGTGTCTTTCTTTCTAAAATTTTATGCTTTGCTCCCCCTTAAAGAGATATCCTATTAAAATCAAAGGATTTTATTGTCAAATTTTGCCACAATTTGTTTCTCAATCATTTGCAAAGGATGTTAAGCCTTGAAATGGTATGAGTTCCTTTTTAGTTTATGGCATATGTGTATTGATTTCTCACCCATTTGACAAGGGATGTTAAGCCCTAAAAATGAAATGAGAATCCTTTAATCTTAGAGTACATAAAAATGTCTCTAACCAAATGCACGGGATGTTAAGCCCTGATTTGTTTAGAGAGTTCCTTTAAGAACAAGATATATCATTTTTATGAAATTCGTAGATTTCTTCATAACCAAGAGTAAAAATACTAAGGTCATAATAAGCTTCAAATGATGTTTACGATGTTTTTATAAAATTCTTAATAAAATAATCAAATTTGTTTTTATGTGCTCCCCCTTAATCTTACAATTTAAAGCAATTTTAAAGCTTCTAAGGTCACAAATGATTTTAAATTTTGATTTTGACCTTTATCAAAAGTATGCTAAGATTAAGTACAATAAAATGATGTCCAAATAAGCATTTTGTCAAAGCTTATTTTAGGCCGACCTTGACTTCGCCCATAGCGCCCCTTGGTCAAATTTGATTTCAACCAAGAGGCAATTATACATATTTCCAATTTGAACACTTATATATGAAGTATAAAATATGCATGTAATTTGATCAATTTGAAGCATTTTAAATGATACTCAATATGAAAACATTCATCCTTGATTATTATAAACTGGCTATAAATATCAAATTCCATTTTTTCTTGTACCCTCATAAAGTTCTTAAAAATGAAAGCACAGATAATATCTCAAGTTAAAGATACCAATTGAGAATTTTTATCTTATGTGTTGCAAGCATTAAATCACCAACAAATCATTTTACTTCCTTATGTATCATCAAGTATTATTTATGCCATAATCATTATTCATGTAACAAGCATCAACTTTATATATATAGGAAGTTGAATAATGAAATGTTGAAAGAATATCCATGATGTAATAATCAACAAGAAATTCAACATATGGTTTCTATGTGAATAAATCAAAGAATACTTAAAATAGACCATGAAGGTAGTAATTTTGACTTAAATTAACATGGTTCATGATTTTCAGTTTTAACTTTAAACAATTAGAGAATAAACCAGATAAATTTCATGAAATACAATGATTGTGATCATTAAAACTAGATGTCATAACACATGATTTCTATATGGATAAACCAGGAAATACTTTTAGGAAAATCATGTGAATAATGATAAAACAATAATTTCTTTTTATTAAGCTAAGCATGATTTTCAGAAATTATACTTTGTATTTAACAGCAAATAGATAGCCATTTGATCCATTGAAAAAAACATTTAGCAGATTTATTTCAGATTTGCCAACAGAAACCTGCTCGGTCGACCATTTCTCGACCGACAGATTCTCGACCGAGAAAGGTTATCTACTATTTCAGAACTGTTTTGTAAATTTAAAAGAATTATGTATATATCCAAGTTAGATGTTTAGATACTTGAATTAATTTGTTATCCCATTATGTTAAGTTGAGATAGACATAGAAATATGCAACTATGATCTTTGGTCATATCTCAACTTAACTCCATTCATTTAGTTTGGTGGTTTTGGAACCCAAACTAACTCAACATCCTTTTTCTTATAAGGACATGAAAAGGAATAGTGACCAAGGCGCAAACAATAATGACAACATATAGAATCAACCTCATATCTCTTTCTATGTTTTTGGTCTAGGCTGTTCTTGGGTATACATGTGTTTGTCCCTTTAGGTATATATATAGATTGATGTCCTTGTGTCTTTCTCCAACTAGGTTTATGATGAGATTTTTCATTTGGCTTGTAACCTAGTCCTCTCCTTCCAACTTGATGATAAGAATCATTTAAGATTTGATCAAGAATGCCATTATTATTGAAACTACTAACTCTTTGTTGTAACTTAGCAATCTCATCCATTCTTTTCTTAATATCTAGTTTTGCTTGATCTAGATTAGATGACAATGAATTTCTTTCTTTGACAATAGTGTCATAATCTAGATGGGTGCACAAAATGGGTTGTTTTTGAAGATCATTTATTTGAGTTTGCAAGTTCATCTTTTCTAGAGAAAGAAGATTGCAATCAGCTTCTATTGATTTTAGCTTAATGTTATGATCTTCAATAACCTTTTTAAGGTTTTCATTTTCAGATGGAAGAGTAAGAATTTTAGCTTGTAACTCATCATTTTATTTATTTGACTTCTTTAATTTCTTCTTACATTCAATGTATTTTTCATGCGTTTCTTCTAGACTAGCAATTAGATCTTCTTTTGATAAATCTAAAAGGCTTACCTCTTCTTCTTCACTTGTTGTAGCAATGAAGCAATCCTTGTGCTCATCTTCTTTCTTTGTTCTCCATGGGCAGCTGGATGTTGTGTGGCTTGTTCCTAAGCACCAACTGCAACTTGTTGAAGATTTTTCTATTCTTTTCTTTTGATTGCGGTTGTTGACACCATCATCGTCGATCGAGAAAATATCAGTCGACAAAAACATCGACCGAGAAACTCTCGGTCGAAAAAATCTTCGATCGAGAATAGACCCTACTAGCCGTTAGACCCAGCAGACAAAGTAGTTGGGAGTTGGAAATGAACGTTGTAGACACTTGCTCCAGGAGGTCCCTCGGTCGACAAATCTTCGACCGAGAAGGACTCTCGGTCGACAAATTTTCGACCGAGAAAAGTTCTATCTGCACTTTTCAGGGTCAATTAACTAGCCGCTGCAAATGCAATTAGTGGACACATAACGGCTAGTTAAGCACTTAGAACCCCCTAGAAAGTGTCTAGAACGTCCTTAAGCACTTTTAGGTCATTTCTATAAATAGGACATGCCTTTAGACACCTAAAATCACCTAAGATACACTTGTGATACACTTGAGCATACACTTACAATTGGCAATCTGTTTTGAGAAATTGAGCAACACTTGCATTGGAGATTCCTCTACTTGCTCTAATTTCGTGTCCTATAGGCTAGCATCTCCTATCCACTACAATTACACGTGCATATACATTGGTTAGGAGATATATACGCTTGATATAGGCAAGTCAAGCCTTGTGCTTCAAAGGTTAAGTGTAATTTCCATTTTCCTTCTTGTTCCTTTTATTCTTTGTATTCTCCTTGCTACTCCTAGGGTTGGAGGCTGTGGATTGGAGAAGGTTCTTCTCGGAGGAGAAGGTGGACTTCAAGCTACTTCACGAAGGCTATTGCAACGGGAAGCAACTTCAAGAAGGCCATTGCAACGGGAAGCTACTTCAGGAGGAAGGCTGCTTCATGGTTGGTGCAATTACTTCTAGGTGAAGGCTGCTTCAAGGTTGGTGAAATTACTTCAATGTGAAGGCTGCTTGAAGGGTTTAGGGAAAGAATTGTAATTTTATGTAAAGTCCTTGCGAGGTAATAAAATTAAATTCTTTCAAAATCTCGGTTGGGTAAGCAACCGGGTAGTGGACTGACTTCCTTAGTATTTGCTAAGGTTGGAACCACTCTAAATCCTTGTCCCCTTGTCCAATCTTTTTGTGGTTGCTTAATTTGGTTAAATAATTATCAAAATATCTTTAAAACCCTATTCACCCCCCCTCTAGTGGTTTTTCATTCCATACTTGTCATCAATGAGCGAAATATCTATAAGTTCATTTCATGAACTTCGAGATCCATATAGTATCCACTTCTATTCTCCAACACATAGATACTCGACATTTCCTTTTAAATAGTTTTATTGGAACACTTCCAATTATCAACAAACTTTCACTTTTATATATCCTATATATATTTTGCGATTAATTTTCTGTCCTTTTGGAAGTTCACACAATGTAACTCTTTACATTGAACTCTTCCTTATCTCCATAGAACTAGTACTTCTCAAGTACTTATCAAGTTCTCATGGTATTCCAGTAAACCTTACTGGAAGTAGACAGACATCCACTCGTCATTTTTTATATATGAGTTATCAGGATGAACACATCATATTGCCATGTCCTACATACAAGATGATGAATGCATTTTGTTCTTGCCATGTCGATACATACATGATAGATCCATATCTATTTGTAGTGTTCCCAATCTTCATAAGAATTGGACAGTTGGCCTTGGGATACTAACTCCATGTAACATGGATAAGTTTTCTCCCACTGAATCTGTGCATACTGAACCCTTCAGTGCAGATTGCCAATGTATGCTTTCTCTTATTCAGGATAAGTGGTTTTTGAGAACTATCTCTATAGATCTCTATTCCTATCACATTGGAAACATCCCTATCTTCTTTAAAGATAATTTCCACTTTTGGATTCCCATTCTAGAACATTTCCATTTCACATCAACATGTGGAATGTGAACACGCTCCCACTAAATCTCAGATCCCTTCTTTATCTTTGACATATCAGTCAAACCCTTTGACTATATCATCAAAGTAAAGATCCAATTTTGAGTTGCTTGTACTCAATCAATAACATTGATTACTCCATTGTAACTTATAGACTTCATTTGCATTAGTCGATTCATAAACCCTATAGGTTGTGTCACATACACATCCTTGTTTTATTCCTCATAGGAATGCGGTTTTAGTATCCATATGCTAAATGTCTTAGTCATTAAGTTGCAATCAACAAGCATCATCCTTCTAAAAATGTTATCCATGTGTCTTAACACTTAAGATTCATTTGCACTTATGGATTTCATCCAATGGGTGCTACCATCAAGGTCATACCTTATGGTTCACATGGATGTTATTTAGGATGTAATGGTCATAAACTATAACTCAAAATTCGGTTCCTCATATTCATCTAGATAGTTGACTCATCACATGAACAACTCATCACATGATAAATGAGGTGTATCCGTCAAGGATATAAGAACTTACAACTCCTTGTGATTCTTAGTGTCCTTTATTAGTGTGGGGTATTATTTTATTAAGAAGAATTCAGTTATTTGATAATCATTCTCTAACTCCTTAGAGTATGATTCCTTCTTGATTTAGACATCACCACGCCTTAATCATGAGTTCATTGTGATACACTATCATAATCACTCATAAGGATCTCAAACATTTGGTCCAAGTATTTGATTCATTGATCTCATCAAGAATTAATACTTTACCAAATTTTCACTTCATCTATGATAATCTTGAACACTTCAAGATATTCATATTGGTATTTCTCTAAACACCATTTGAAGTATTAGCATTTGTTCCAATAGGTATGTAAGTACATCACATGTATCATACCTAATAGGATAATCATTCTCCCACTACCTTTAGTGAAGATTGATTAATCATGTCCAAGATATTCATGTCTCTTACTGGTTCTCTAACCAAAACAGTCTAGATTTATCCATCACATGGAAACTAGAATGAATTTCTCATGATTGATGCTAATTTGATTGTTTGAGTTATCTATAACTTTTAGGTATCATTTTATCTTATGCATATCAAATACCACAAGATAAACAAGGCATTGCCACAAAGATCATATCTTTAGAAATTGAAACATCTCTTTATTGATTGCCATCATTGTCATACAATATGCAAAAATAAAGTGTTTCTATCTATTGGAAAATATGAAATAGCAGTTCATAATTGTATTACATGCCTTTTAGGTTGAAAATAAACTAAAGTACTCCTTACTATGGTGGCAACACTTGCCCCTTTTATTGAGTGCTTTACACTTTACATCTTGGTATCATATACCTCAAAAGTGTTACAAGATTACTTTCATGACACCTTTAAGTAGAGACGTTTGTCGCCTCCTTCTTCTTTTGTTCTTCCAGATAGAGAGGACAATTCCTTTTCCAATGTCCTTACTTTTGACAATGGTGTCAATTGCCTTTCTTGGTCACACCTCCCTTGGCCTTGAGAGCTGAAGATGACTTGCGCTCCTGGCTAGCATCAGAACCATTCTTAGCTTTTCCCTTTCCCTTGTGCTTGGACTTGCCTTTCTTGCTCGTGATCACCATCACAGACTTAGGTTTGTCCTTCTTCATCTATGTCTCGGCTATCCTCAACATGCTCAACAACTCTGACAGTGGCCTATCAAAGTTGTTCATGTTGTAGTTCATCACAAACTGACTGTAGGATTCTGGCAACAATTGCAGTATCACGTCAGTAGCCAACTCTTGGCACAGTGGAAATTCAAGTTTTGTCAGGTTGTCCACATACCCAATCATCCTGAGTGTGTGAGGACCAACTAGATCTCCTTCTATCATGACACACTTGAACAGTGCCCTTGAGACATCCTATCTCTCTTTCCGTGCTTGATCTTCATACATGTCCAGAGATGCTGAATCATCTCAATGACACCCATGTTCTCATGTTGTCTCTGCAACTCGTGGTTCATAGAGCATAACATCAAGCACTTTGCATCAATGAAATCATCATAATGCTTCTTGTAAGCATTCCTTTCTGCCTTTGGTGCATTAGGAGAATGTTCCTCTAGAATTGGAGCATCCAGGACATAGAGCTTTCCCTCTTGAGTGAGAAAAATTCTCAATGTCCTATACCAGTCGTGGAAGTTTGTCCCATTCAGCTTGTCCTTTTCAAGGATGGATCGCAAAGAAAAGTGATTGTTGTTTGTTCCCATTTGTACTACAAAAGGAAAATATGCAATTTTAGTCCAAAACTCATTTTTGACTTATTTGATTGATTTGAAAAGTTAACGATATAGTTAGGCCTTTAATTAATTATCACTCCCACTATTTTACTTCAAATTGATTGCCCTCACCATCAATTCAGAAGATTGCAGTGTACAACCTTCTAGTGGGCAATATCCTAAAATCCTCTAAGCCATGGACCAGCTAGGGCTGTCACCCACAACTTAGATCTATCAGGTAGGCAACTCTTGCCAATTGCATCATATGCAACTCTTGATAAGATGTCATGTGCAACTCCTTGACATGATCACCTCCATGCCACAAGGTTCTAGATCCTATCTAGGTCACCTTGTTATGTCCGACCCAAAGACAACACGATGAATATGCACCCTACTAGGGTAGACCCACATATCCATCCTTCACGCTTCCACGAGATAGATGGTGCACCACACTAGGGTGTGCCCACATTTGGTCGATCAAGCTTTTGACATGTGTCGCATTTGGAAGACATCTAAAACTTAATATTTAATGAGAGATTTGGTTTTTATATACATATACATATCCAAACACAACAATACATAGTACGTATCATATACATGCTATATCCAACAAAAAACATGCAAAATGATAAAAGCGATGATTATGGCCATCCTAATGTGATTCCTTGATCCAAGAGGAATCACGATCATCTAGGTCTTCATCACATGCAACCTGTACAAGATGAACTCTTTGCTTTGCCTTTCTGGGTTTGATCAACTCATCACATGACTGATCGGCTCGCCATCAAGCCGATCGGCTGGGTGCCACCAGCCGATGGTTGGCTCCTCCAACCGATCGGTTCACTTGGTCGTCGTGCATCTCATCATGGCCGCCACCCGCTCGTCTCGTTCCTCGAACTGGTCATCAACCGATCGGCTCACTCCTTGAACCGATCGTCTCGAACGTAAACCGATCGGTTCACTTGAACCGATCGTCTCAGCTGTCGTCAGGATGTCCTCTGTTCTTTGACATAACAGGAAATAAAATTCTATCCTATTTTACATTGTAAAAAGAGAAACTTCGAGTTACATTAGAGGGGAGCAAAGATAGGAAAGAAATCTCGAATTATATCGAGTTACATCAGGAATAGGAGAAAGGGAATCGATGCGCAGATTGAGATGCAAGTAGCCACATACAACCATATACAGATAGGGTTTATTGTCCATAACCACGCTATACATCCACCAAAAAAATCATTTAAGGGCGACACGTATCGAGTGCATTCATATTACATATCATATATGTATATTGGGATTTGTGGATTTAGGATTGGACATGCATAAAGCAAATTTTATTCGCATCATATGCAATAAATAAAGGCAATAAACCAAAATCGATCATATCGATAATCCTAAAGTATAGAGCAGTTGACCTGGCTGTGATACCACTATTGGGTTTTATGGGAGGCATAGAAGGCAGCGAAAACTAAAACTTTCTCCTCCCCAAACCCAGAACAAGGAAACGCGTCAACGTGTATACAATAGGAAAGGATGGTTTGTGGAATCATACCTTGTCTCGAGGCTTGCTTGGCGATAATACCTCGCGGCTTGCATGGTCTTAACCTCCGGTCTTGGACGGTGCATGTGCATCTCCTGGTCGCACCGGGACTGATGACTATTGGTCTCACTGTGACTGTCGGGATTGACAGCTGTCCTCCGAGCGGCAGAAGTCTCTCGCCTCTGAAGTAGTCCACACGGACCACCTGGAACTCCAATATCCTTGTCCCATAAGGAATTGGAAGGAGTCGCACCCTCCTGTCAGCCTACTAGTCACCGACACACTCTCCTGCCACCAGTCGCTTTCTACAGTTGTCTTTCCCTTGCTGTGCCTCCCTTATCGGGTAGCACTTGCTCGGGCTCTCTCGGTTACCAAAACCAGAGAGAACAACAACTTTACAGTGCAACTGGTAGCACTGAGTTGTACTTTGAGAAGACCCCAATACCTCTATATATAGGAGGGTCATGGGACATGGTTCTCTATCCCGAGAAATGTGGGACTAAAGCAGGAGCAGAAGGGTTTGAGATTTTCCACAAAAAAACCAACTGCGCAACCTGAACCGCTCGTTTCATTTCTAAAACGGTTGATTGGGGACCTGAGCCGGTCGGTTGACACCTCAACTGTTTGGTTGGGACCCATGAAATGGTCAGTTCACTTCTGAACCGTTCGGTTTGTGTTCCTGGTCAGTTCCCAATTGACTTTTCCTCTTTTGTTTCTAATTGGTACCTAATACCAATCCTTGTTCCAATCAAATTGGGCAAGTAAAACAAAAAGAAATTTCTCACCAATCCTACTTTCCCAACTTGCTCGGTTGCACCAGTTGAATCGATCATTTCAACACTTGAACTGATCATTTCACCTTGTCCATGAGCCGATCGACTCACTACCTGAGCCGATCGGTTCACCAAGCTCAGCCGATCGGTTCATCACATGAGCCGATCGGTTGGGAGTGCAAATTGTGTAGAAACAATCAATTGAAGTTTCAATCAATCCGATACTCTAATCAATCAGTCCAACACCTTGAACATTATGATACTGAGCTATCAATTGATTGAGTGTTTAATTGAACTACTAAACTCCTCTAGTAATCAATCTAAACATTGTTTGCGGACACCTCTTCCAGGTTAAATCCTATGTGTGTGACCCTACAAGTCCATTTCACGTTGGTAGTGAAAGTCCATAACATTTATGACTTCACAAGCAAAGAGTGATGCCTAGTCACACATCAGTGCTACCCAAGTGAAATAGAAAGTTGGAGAACAACTTTCAATCCTACAATCCGTGAATGGTGTTACAATGAATGTATAATTCCTTTGTCACTGATATCCTGAATGAACTCGAGGCATGGAACAATCATCCTGTCAACGTTCATTCACTTTCTTGATCTCAGAGTAGATTGGAAGAGATATGTATGACATCAATATCACATATTGATTCACACATGTGTGCACGCCTTTCTTAATCCTACTCATCAAGTGGTCATGGATATCAAACTCCCTTAGGAGGGACAAATCCCATATCTATCACTCACCCCTCAAAAGCCCCATGTGTCAAAGCCACCCAATCATCACCTTTATAACAACCCATGTTTCAGGACTGCGTTTGATGATGTCAAAGTGTGCCCAACGACATGTGCTGAGTGTAGTGATTTCAGGTCAAAGAATCACACTCACCACCATCACTGTGAGTACTGACTGTGACTACCATGTCATGGTTCCATGTGTCAAACTCACGGTGGGTCTGTCCGCTACACTTGTTCTCTAACAAGTACCTATGTGTTTGGTTTGATATCTGTATATCATAACTAATGAGATTCTGTCATCTACCAACACCACAATCTAGTGTTGTGTGTCATTGCTGTCTATCTACCTTCCACAATGACATTCGACAAGGGACATAACAAGAATGTACAAACTCTTAGCATCCATATGATCTCATCGTTCAGGTCCTGTACCTGAAAGCATACGTCATTGAATACAATCATTCTGTAGACATTCAATCTGTTCTATCACTATCTCATATGACTGAACCAGAAAGAATTTGGAAGCTTGCCTTTGATGTTTATCAAATCAATCTTAATGTATCCCATCAATCATCCCATGATTGGCTCTCAGGGCATACATACCAACAAACATTGCTGCATATGTGGCCATCTGTCTTACGTGCTAGATGGTGAAGGTTGAACACCAATAACCCAACAAACTTTTACAGTCGATAGAAATTCTAGAGAGGAAATGGGAGTAGATCATCATGGATTTTGTGGTGGATCTACCCCAGACCAAGAGAGGTCATGATGCAATATGGGTTGTGGTCGATTCCCTTACCAAGTCAGCACACTTCCTTGCCCTAAATACTACTACCAAGGTGTCAGATCTAGTGGAGTTATACATCAGAGAGATAGTACGGTTGCATGGTGTACCATGTTCAATCATCTCCAATCGAGACCCGAAGTTCACTTCCAAACTACGAAAGTAGGTACAAGAAGAACTTGATACAAGGTTGAAGTTCAGTGCCATTTATCACCCCAGACTGATGGTCAGTCAGAAAGGACGATTCAGACATTAGAGGATCTGTTGAGAGTCTGTGTACTCGATTGGGGTGGATCATGAGGGTAGTACTTACCTTTAGTTGAGTTTTCCTACAACAACAACTACCAAGCCAATATCGGGATGCCTTTGTATGAAGCTTTATATGGGAGACTGTGTCAGTCACTTCTTCATTGGGATGTTGTCTATGAGAGAACCTTGTTGAGGTCAGATGAGCTCCAAGTGTATACAAATAAAGTCACTTTGATCAAGAAGAGGCTAAAGAGAGCCCAAGATCGACTAAAGTTGTATGCTGATATGAAGCAGACTGATGTGCAATTCACTGTGGGATAGCATGTGTTTTTGAAAATATAACTGCTCTGAGCTATAGGTAAAAATAGAGGAAAGCTGAGTCCCCAATATGTATGATGTATGATCTTTTCCATGTGATAGAGCTACATACCATTTGGCATTACCCCCTCAGCATAGTATGATGTACGATCTTTTCCATGTGTCCAACCTGAAGCGATATGTGCACAATCTGAGCCATGTGCTAAGCATTGAACCGATAGAGCTTCAAGGGAAGATGACATATCCTGAGTCACCTTTGCGGATTCTAGATATCAAGCCAAAAGAACTCATATGTAAGAATATAGAGATGGTAAAGGTTCTTTGGTAGCATCATGGATAGGATGAGGCCACATGGGAGTTGAAGTCAGACATGGAGGAAGCATATCCTGACTAGTTTGTTTGATTGTTGTATTTTGTGGGAAAATTCTTATAAGGAGGGGAGGATGTTATAACCTCAATTTTCATAAGTTTGGGTTGAAATGTAATTTCTGCATTAAAGACATAGGAATATAAAAATTGTATGATTTAAATTCTTTGTATGGATTTCTTTACTAAATGCCTTCTATATATATGGCTTCGTGGGCCTTGCTTCTTGATGAGCCCAATATCAAAAGGGAATAAAGGATGAAAAGAAATCCTAAATAAAGGAAATTGAAATAATATTAATGAAGGTGGTAGAAACACCTAGAAGGCTAAGAGTTTCTCATCATGAGAGGATTTCGAATTCCTAAGGTTTCTTGAGTTACAAGGAATCCAAAGAAAGGATATAGAAGTAAAAGAATGAGAAAATATGAATAAGTTATGTCTTAATAAGTGTTAACTTGTATAAGAAGAAAACCGCTCTTTACTTTCGAGTTTGGGACTCAAATTTTGTGTACAAGTGGATAATTCAATACAAAGTTTCATTTAAAATTTGGAGGAAAAAGGATAAAAGAATAAGGAGTTATGAATTTTATATGATTCCAATAGTAAATGGATAATCCTTTGAATAAATCAAATGTCTCGATTTAATATTTCAATTTATTTGCAACACAGGCAATCTGAGCCCTAAATCACATGATCTGGCTTGATCTAATGGTGTTGGTTCATCGTCAAGGTCCCAGTCCAAGAGGGAAAACTGTTATATTTCTTCTCGATCTTTCTCGATCCCTCATGCACGAGAGAAGTTGGAAACTTGATCATCAAGTTTGAGAGCATTTCCTAGATTGAACAACCCCAAGATTTGGGGGACTCTTGTGAGGAGATCACAGTTTCCCCAATTGAGGCACCATTGTCAAGTCTTCCTATACATTGGGGGAGTATTCCATGATACTAGCATATGTGCAAACCTATCCTGCGAGTTCAGAAGGAGTAGATGATCATCTTGATGCCCTCAATTTGAAGAAACACCCTGATCCTCCGCCTCACCATGGAGCAGCCACCACCGAAAGGAGTTCGGTGTGAGTTCAACAACGGGAAGGTGAGAGGGAGAAAATAACAAGTCGATCAAGTTCAGGAGGGGCCGAAAAAGCCAACGAAGGTCTTCGCCTGCGCGCAGAGGCAGTAGAACATGAAGTTAACTGGTGGGTTGACCACATGTTTGTGCGAGAAAAGGACTAGAGGTTGAAGACGACAACCTATGATTTTACAACTTTTCCCTCGTGTTTGTAGTCTTAAGGAATTATGTGATTGTTGAATTGCATGCTTGGACTGCTTGCTTTCTTGGAATTGCTATTTGCTTGTGAAATCTACTAATCAGGTATGTGGTTAAATGGTAAGTAACCACATTATGTTTCACAACATTTCTCGAGGATTCATTTTTTGCAATGAAAACTAGACTGCTTGGATGTTTCATTACTGCAATCTTTAAAGTGACTATGTGTATAACAATTTAAGTATTAGTGTGATTATCTCGAACCTACATACCATCTCTAGATATATGATGTAAGACCAAGCCCTGGAGGGAAGGTCAAGAGTGGTCAAGCCCCAGAGGGAAGACCAATGGGCACCCAAAGAGGTGACCCCATGCACCAAGCATAGGATGGAGAAGGTGGCCTTAATGTCCCTTACAAGGACTAAACCCTAAGAGAGGGTATCCCAAAGTATGAGTAAAAGTGGTTGGGAAGTCACATTGAAAACTAAATTGTGCATTTTTTACAACTACTTGATATGATTAAGTTGTTAGAACTTATGTACAATATTTTGTTTGTCCCTACATACCAGTTCACTCATTTATACTGACCTTGTTTTGTTTGCCAGTGTTTTAGGTAATATCTGAAATTGGACAAACAGTAAATTGGCACCTTTGAAGATTAAAGTTAAAATCATAAAGGAGGGCTTAGGTAGATAGAATTCTACTCGGGTAAAATTTCCAGTTACCTAATTTTTGAAGGTATGTTAAAGGTAAAATTTTATTCCAATTTTTAGTTTACCCTTTAGGCCCTGTTTGGTAGGGTGTTGCTGCAAAAAATGTTGTTGGAATGTAATGATTTTTGTTTTACATTTCATTTGGTATGATGAGTTGGGGTGCAGTTCGATGATTTGCTGATACACCCGACTGCTCACTTGGTCTGAAAAACACAGAATATGTACCACGCCCCAATAGGACACGGTCGGGTGCAGTTGGCTACTATGACACTGCTTCTTTACTTCACACGTGACCCCACCATACACATTAACAGATTGTTTTCCAGAAAATAACTCTCACGAGCACTGCCTACAATATTTTGAATCTGTTCTCGCTCATACCATCACAACATGCATAATTTGAATAACTTTTTCCTGAATAACTCTGACGTCATGTAGCATCTGGCTTCAGTTACTGATCATCATACCAAATGAAAGAGAACAAAAGTAATGAATTTAATGGTGTGTAACCAAACGAAATACTTGCAGTCTGAGAGACACACTTTATTCTTCAATGGTTTTAAAAACATGCTTTACGCTTTTAATACACCCTACCAAACAGGCCCTTAGTAGAATTTACTAATTATTTCTGATTAATTGCAAAACAACTGATCTTGTTTGGGATAATACTTCTAACTTCTTGGTCTCCCATAATTGGGGGTTATCGGTAAGCGAGGTTGTTACAGTTTGCTTCTATCTCTATCAAGTCTTTTTTAGGTAGATGATATGTAATATGATACCCACTAACAACATTTCCATGTTGAAACATGATAGGAAAAAATATTTAAAAATAGTACTACTATAATCTAGGAATGATAGGAATAATATGAGAAAATGAAGCACTACGGGAATTTGAGCACTATAGGATAAATGGAAATTACAAGAGTGTGGGACTTGTGATATGTAAAATGAAAACCCCCAATTGACAAAGCACTCTCCCATATGGGTTAGGGAAACCACATGGAGAGGAAGAAAGAAATGTTATGGTTCCACTTCGCTCCTTTGTTTATAGTTTATATACTAGCACATGACTTTTTTGACTATGTTGGTGTTGTTGGAGATGAACATAGAACTAGAAGGAACACATGCAATGTAGAACCACCGTTGATGTAATAGATAATGTGATTTGTTGTTCTACATGATCCAATTAATATGTTAGGGTTAGAAATATTAATGGATCTTTGCACGGTCATAAAAGGCACAATTGTCCAGCCCTTAGGCTGAAAAATCTAGTGGGTGTTGGGGCATGATCCTCATGGTATGGATTGGGACTAAAATTAGATCTAATTAAGGATTGAATTAGAAACATGTTAGTATATATGGGAGCAGTCACAAAATTTGAGGGAGAACACGACCTAGCTATACACATCGGTGAGGCTGAAGAGGAAGAAAACCTTCTCATGACGGATGTTCTGCTTCATGACCTTCTCAGACAACTTGAAGGCATCATACGTGGTGAGTGTCTTGGGTTGAAATCATAGCTCCATGGAAGAACATATAATTTTGAAATGGTCAGTACAAGTCCATCATGGTTTTCTTCTGCTCGTCAATCACAAGCATTACGCTGAAAACACCCCACACACATGTGTTGAAGTTGTAGGGGAAGATGAAATGGTTGTCAGTTAAAATGTTTCCTCACTTCTGTCTTCCTCCGCACTCTCAAAACTATAGTTTTTCCCCTTATTATTGAAGTTTTGATGCTTCAAGATTTAAGCATAGCACGATGGCTTCCTCTTAACATATGTTAAGAAATACTCCCAAATTGCAATGACGCTACATGTACAAGGTCCATGTAGGATGAATCAGGCAAAAAGGGAGATGCTAGTGTTGTCAAAATGGATGAAGAGAGCACATGACCAAAGAGGCCAGATATATGCCTGGTGGGAAGCCAAGTGAAGAAGAGACAATGATTGTTAGTAGGCATATGTTCTCTCACTTTTTTCACTAGAGTGAGGATCAACGATATGATATTATATAGAAAACTAAAATGCAGGTTAATTAGATTACTTTATTACATAAGACCCCACTGATATATATGAGAGAGGGCACACTTACAAGTAGAATGAAACCCTATATAAATGGGACCATACACATAATGAAACTAACATGAACAAATAGTACAATAAAAAAAATAAAAGACTAGATATAATAAATTAATTGCACAAAATATAAAATACAATTTCTTTCATATCATTAATGTATACAAGAAAATAATCCAAATAATAGTTCAATATTGTAATGTAAAAAAATAGTTATTGTCTTGCACATAAATTTACTATTGAATTTAAAGAGAATCATCTTTGTATAATTCATGATAATCTTTTTACACTAGATAATATTGCAATTTGTTCGACCAGAGTAGTGTAGGTTGTAAGAGCTCAGTAAGTCTCGATGAAGGACCTAGTTTCAAATTACACTAAAAACACTCTGCGAACCGTAACCCGTGTTGATTTGGCATAGGAGGGGGGTGATCGAACCACACCCTCTCATGCCTTGAGAGTTTACCTTATTGATCTTTCCTTGGGTGGATTCTCTCATTTATACAAAAATTTACTACATTATCATTATCATAATTATCTCCTACCATTATAGTTGTTTTTCTTACAAAAATTAATTATAGTTATCTATTACTAATTAAATATACCTTCATCCTCTCTCTTTATACTCCAATATTCTAATTTTCACTCTCATCTCATGTATCTTCTAAGGTAGATGCCTCCAGCCAATAAATATTCATGAAATAGTGCAAAAGAGGGTGGTGGGAAGTACTCATAAATTAGTGGGTGGAAAATGGCCTGCCAAAATCGGAAGTTGATACATAATGTATTGATAGGAAAAGTAATTAGATTTATAAACCCTAGTTGATGTATGAATTTTCTTATAATTTTTCACACAAATATATGCATTTCTATGTTTTTAAAGGTAATTAGAATTTAGTTGATTTAATTTTTTTATATTGCAATTATAATTAAAGACTATGTTCAGTACCATGTTTTACTTGTACACAAACTTCACATATTCCAATACCCACTAAGAGTGTCCCTCATAAACAAATAAAATATGGACACTCTGTATCCATATAATGCCAAGTCTGGTATTATAAAGATAATCTACACCAATTTTTTATCATCATAACTTGCTTTATGGAAATTGGTAAGGTGATTTTAAAAGCAATTGTCGTATTTATTTGATGTCATGCATCGAAAGAAGTGGTTGGCATCTTGGTGAGTAGGATGATCCTTTGAGCAACATGTCTATAAATTCACTTGAAAAATTAGATTGTATAGTATAAGAATCCAAATCTGATCAAAGACAAGGGACCTGATATTTATAATATAATAAGTCAAGGCATTAATGACAAATTTAATTAGTTTTCATAATAATTTCCCTAAAATAAACAAAGAAACTATCATTGTTGGTGTAAATATTACGATAAAGATTTAATATGTCAAATATATTATTATCATTCTATCAACAAAGATTCTCCTTCTCTTTCTATTAAAATTAATTTAATATCAGTTTAAAAAATAAAGAAATGATATGGTTATTGGTGTAATTTAAGATAGGTTATTTCTACGGGTTCCTTGAAGCATTAGCTTTTATTATAGGGTTTAAAATTATTTTGGATTTGATTACACTAAGAATCATACAATATGGAACAAATTATATGAAATTGTTTTACCTCTATAGTTTAGGCCTAACACCTAACTGAGGGAGCAATTAACTACTGAACAAGTAAGATCAATTGTTTGTTGACCTAGAGGTTATACATTGCCCATATTGTGATAACGGCTTAACCATTCCATTCATATGTATCTAATATGTGTATTCAAGATTGATTTTAGGTGTAAGGTACATGAAAAGGATCAAAATGCAAAAGTCCTAATTTTCTCACGTTCAAGTCAAAAGCTATACAAGTGTGTAATTTTGAAAATACATGTAAATGATCTTAGAAGATTTTTGTAATCACTTGTATTGATGTATTAGCTTGTAAATAAGATGAGCAACTTGATTTTGACACTTAACACCAAGTTATAATTACTTTTGATGCACTTTAGAAAATTGATCACAAGCAGTCAATCGGTCGAGTTTAAATCTCGACCGATCCTCTTAGATCAATTCTCTGAAGAGTACATCAGTCGAGTTATGTTTCACAAAACTTAGTCGATGGGGTTACTGACCAAACACAACTTTCATTGTTCGGTTGAGTTTCCCCAGGACAAACTCGACCGATGACTTGAAATCTGGGTTTGTCTTTTACCATATCGATCGAGTTACCTTTATTTAAACTTGACCGATTGCACTGTATAAAATTTGTAGAAAAAGTGTTTGGGACCGTTGGTGAGCTATTTGATCGAAAATAGAGTCATTTCTTTGAGCAAAAATGACTATGTTTTGTCCCTAAGTATCCCACAACTCAAAGGGGCACCCTCAACTTTAAATAGGACCTCTTGGAATTTTTATTGCAAGGTTGCTCATTCCATATATGCTTAGTTCTTGCATAGTTGAGAGTGTTGCACACCTTTGAGCCCCTTTCTCTCTCTACCTTCAAGTCAAATATGTGAGTATGAGAGAGATAGGAAACTCTTATTTATATGCTTAATGCTTGCCAATCATCTTTTACTAAATGCAAATATGAAAAGAAAAGGTTAGGCAAGATAATAGATGATCTTTATGCTAAAATTGATATTCTTGATCAAAATGAAAAACTTCCCCTTGATAGCAGAGATTCTTTGCAAAGGCAATTTCTTAACCTCGAGCTTAAATACAATGGAGTGGAGGTTGAGAATGGTGTATATCTTAAGACTATTGTAGATCTTAAGGAAGATAACCAAAGATGCCAAGATGAGATAGATGTTCTTAAAACTGAAAATGTAGAACTTAGTCTCATTGATGAAGCTAGGAAGAATGAAATTCATGTCTATAAAAAGGAAATTCTTTTGATTAAATCTAAAAATGCTAAGTTGCTTGCTCAAGTTAATGCGCTATCATCCAAAACTATTTTGCAAAGTAATGAGGTAGCTAGCACTGCTTTAGAATGTGATTCCTTTCATACTAAAGCCCTCTATTTAGAGGCCGACCTATTGCATGCTAGAGATGATCTTGCTAGTTTATCTTCTACTATCATTAACCTTAGTGATGATAATGCTAAGTTAAGAGCTTCTTTGCAAAAGTTTCCTACGGGAAAGAAATCCCTTAATGCTATCCTAGAACACTCTACCAAAAAATTGGTAATAGTGGTTTAGGATATGATGGGACTGCTCCCAAGGGTAAGAACAAGAACAAGAGTAAGGGTAAGAAGAAGAGTGTGGAACCTCCTATCTTCCATGGAGAGACTTCCGGCTCTAAGAACCCAATGGTATGTGTTCAATGTAAATGTGATGATCATTACTGTACTTATTTCCCTTACAAGCCAAAGGGCACCAACCAAAGATGAAATGGGTCCCCAAGCTAACCTCAAATGCCAATGTTTGAGTTGGGTACAAACATCCTTCTTTCTATAAAGTCAAAATAAGGTGGATTATTGATAGTGGCTACTCAAAACATATGACAGGTGAAATCAACCATTTCAATAAATTCATGAAAAAGAAACGAGGATAGGTGACCTTTGGAGACAACAAGAAGGGTAAGGTTATAGGTGAGGGTGATGTAGGCAACGAGCTTAGTATCAAAAATGTTTTTCTTGTTGATGGTCTACATCACACCTTGATGAGTGTAAGCCAACTTTGTGATCATCGATATCTTGTGTTATTTACTTCTCTAGAATGTTTGCTTCTACATTCCCTCACTTACAATGTCATATATAAGGGAACTAGAAATGGTAATATTTATGTTATTGTTCTTGATTCTCTAAAACATGTACTTGATAGATGTGTGGTTGTGGATAAAAATGATATTTCTCTTTTGCATCTCCGGTTGGGTCATGTGAATATGAATCAAATGAAGAAATTGAGCAAAAAGGAATTGGTTCAGGGACTTCCCAAATTGGATTTTGAAAAGGATGAGGAATGCCAACCTTCTACACAAGGCAAGAAAACAAAGTCCTCCTTCAAATCCAAAGGAGTCCTTAGTACCAAAAGATCTCTTGAGCTTCTTCATAGTGATCTATTTAGACCTATGAGAACTCACACACTTCGTGGTTCCAAGTATTGTCTTTTGATAATCGACAATTTTTCTCGCTATACTAGGACCTTCTTTCTCATTTATAAAAGTGATACTCTTGATGTTTTCTTGAGCTTTCGTAAACAAGTTGAAAATGAAGCTTCTTGTCGTATTTTTTCTATCCGCAGTGACCATGGGGGAGAGTTTGAAAATGATATTTTTGAACATTTTTGTGAAAAATCTGGTTACTCACACAATTTCTCTTCTCCTCATACACCTCAACCAAATGGGGTAGTAGAGAAAAAGAATAGGTCGCTACAGGATATGGCTAGGACCATGCTTCTTAAATATGAAATTTCTAAGATGTTTTGGGCCAAAGTCATTAGTATCTCTTGCTTTGTGCAGAAATGAATTTACGCATCCTTCTTTGAAGAAAACCCCCTATGAGTTATGGCGTGGCAGAAATCCGTCCATTGATTTCTTTCATGTTTTCATATGTCCTTGTTTTGTTTTAAACACAAAGGATTCTCTCGACAAGTTTGATCTGAAATTGTACAAGGTCTTCTTCCTAGGCTATAACACTTCAAGCAGGGCTTATAGAGTTTTTATTATTGAATTGTCTAAATTTGAAGAATCTATTAATGTTAAATTTATTAAAACTAACCCTGTTGTTAGCAAGAATGTTGTTGATAATGATGTTGCAGATGACTTAATTCCTATCTTAAAAGGCATCAACATCGACAAAAAAGGTAAGTAGGTGGTTGAAGAAGAAGATGAAGAGAAGAACGATCCCACTCCTCGCTTCGCAAAGAATCATTCCAAAGAGATAATCATTGGCATCCCATTTGAGAGAGTAAAGACACAAGCTACCTACAACAAAGAACAAGCAATAGTGCCTTCGTCTCACAGCTAGATCCAAAGAACATCAAGGAAGCTCTTGGAGATGATGAGTGGATCTTAGACATGCAGGAGGAACTAGAGCAATTCGAGAAGAATTGTGTATGGACTCTTGTTCCAAGACCAAGTGACTTAAAAATCATTGGCACCAAGTGGGTCTACCACAGCAAGCTTGATGCGAAAGGCAAGGTGGTAAGGAACAAAGAAAGGCTAGTGGCAAAAGGTTACAATCAATAGGAAGGTATTGATTTTGATGAAACTTATGCTCCTGTTGCTAGACTTGAATCTATTAGAATGCTACTTTCCTTTGCTAGTTACAAAAATTTCTTGCTATATCAAATGGATGTTAAAAGTGCATTTTTGAATGGTACAATCAAGAAGTATTTATTGCTCAACCTCCAGGCTTTGAAAGTGACAAGCTGCCAAAACATGTTTACTTGTTACAAAAAGCTCTCTCTGGACTCAAACAAGCACCTCGAGCTTGGTATGAGAAATTAAAGAACTTTTTGTTAGACAATGGCTACTTCATGGGAAAAGTCGATTCTACTTTATTTCTAAAACACACTTCTAGTAATTTTCTTATCATTCAAATTTATGTTTATGATATCATATTTGGCAGAACTTATCTTGATCTTTGCAAGTAGTTTAGTTCTCTTATGTAGAGTGAGTTCGAGATGAGCATGATGGGTGAGTTGACTTTCTTCCTCGACTTTCAAATCAAGAAAACCAAAGTTGGAACTATCATCAACCAAGGAAAGTACACAAATGAACTACTCAAATGCTTTGGAATGGAGAACATGAAGTCGATGGACACACCCATGTCCAACACTACCAAACTTGATAGAGATGAAGAAGGTGAGAAGGTATATGAGAAGCTCTATAGAGGTATGATTGGAAGTTTACTTTATTTAACTGCCTTTAGACCTGATATTATGTTTAGTGTTGGCTTGTGTGCTCGCTTTCAATCAAGTCCTAGGAAATCACATCTTATTTCAGTTAAGAGGATTTTGATAGGCAAGACTCAAAATTTTGGTCTATGGTACCCTATGTCAAGGGACTCTACTCTTGTAGCATATAGTGATATGAAATATGCAGGATGTTTGGTAGATAGAAAGTGCACAAGTGGCACTTGCTTCCTTCTAGGACCATGTTTGGTGTCTTGGTTTTTCTAAGAAATATAAAACCATGGCATTATCAACTACCGAGGCTAAATACATTGTAGCTGGGAGTTGTTGTGTCTAGGTCCTATGGATGAAGCAAATGCTCTAAGGCTTTAACATACTATTTGATGCTTCTCCTATCTGTTGTGATTACACTAGTGCAATCAATCTTTCTTATAATCCTATATTGCATAGTAGAGCTAAACATATATAGGTTCAACATCATTTTCTTTGTGATCACATTGCCAATAAGGATATTTATATCACGCATGTGGACACAAAAAATCATTTGGCAGACATTTTCACTAAAACTCTAGCTAGAGAGAAATTTAATTTTATTAGATCTAAACTGCTCATTGTTGCTTTAGATGATATTGACATGTTATCTAGCTAAGTTTTTTCTATCCTATATGTCTTTCTCATGCTTTACTCACCTTTCTTGCTCAAAATTTCTTATTTTTCTTGTTGACATGCTTAGTTTCCCTTGTTTTTGGGATTTTGTCAAATTTCTTGGTTTTATCGCCAAATAGTACCCAATGATGAGTGATATGTGCCTCAGTATGTTCAATATAAATAATATACTTGAAAAATGAATTTAATTAGCATTCATATAGCTAGAAATTAAGTGATAGTTTTAGGTCAGGTTGACCATCGGTTGAATTTCCCTAAGACAAACT
This sequence comes from Alisma plantago-aquatica, assembly GCA_963693085.1. Taxonomy (NCBI): domain Eukaryota; kingdom Viridiplantae; phylum Streptophyta; class Magnoliopsida; order Alismatales; family Alismataceae; genus Alisma; species Alisma plantago-aquatica. Next base: position 383,033,149 of record OY856412.1, read on the forward strand.
CGACCAATCAATGGCCAAGAGCTGCTCTATTTTTGACCAATCGATCGAGTTTCCAACTCTTAGAACTCGACTGACCCATGGGCTGAATCCAACTTAAGTTTGGTTTGGCCGACTATTCTCCCTCTCAACTAGAGAATAGCCCACTCATTCCTCTTCTTATATCCCTAAGCTCTCTCCCTTAGCCCTAACCTTCCCTATCCTAACCCTTTCCCGACCAAGATAGTTGACCTAAACCTCCCTAGTTGCTCCTTGGTGGTGTTTGGACGGCTTTTGAGGTTTGTTTAGTGTGTTTGTTCATTTCTCCTCTTATTTTTGGCCTCCATGTCTTCACATAGGAGAAACCGACCTGCCCCTAGCAATGCTCCTTCGTCTTCTTCATCTAATCATTTGATTCCTTTCGAAGATACCTCCTATATCTTAAAAGAGGCTATTAATAGGTATAAGGACCTTCTTCTTATGAGTCTTTTACCTTTTCGTGCTTTGTTTGAGCCAAGCCCTAGGCGTCAAGTGGTTATAGATGAAGTTGCTCGCTTTCTTACCATTCACCACCTCTCCGCCTTGGTTGTCGAACATGATTGCTTTTTCAATTCGATGACAAGCACAAATGTGGTTCATGAGTTCTACACTAACTTGCATTGGAACTATGGCACCCTCGTACCCCCACCGAATACTCAAGTAATCATAACCTCTATGATTGCAAGTAAGCATTTTCAAATCTTTGAGGATATTTTAAATGTCTTATTTTTCAGAGATGAGAAAAATGATACCTGGTGCAAGGATTATGGTGAGTACTTCGATCTTTTGGATCCTGAAGGTTTCTAGAAGTAGAATGAACTTACTCTCCCTAACATTCATCACTACTTGAAGAAACCTGATGTTCCATATAAGAACAAGAGCACCCTACCTTCCTCTTCCCTCGATCTCAAGAAGTGCATTTTGGATTTAGTGATCAACTACAAGATCCATTCAAAGAAAAACCAAATAGATATTGTAGAGAGCACTATCGTCATTATGTATTGCATCCTTGAGAACATCAATGTCAAGTGGGCCAGATACATTCTACACCAAACGACTTACTTTGGCACCGATAAGAACACTTGAGGCACCCATCCCTTGTACCCATCCCTGATCTATGGTTTGTTTCAATTTTCTACTGAGAAATCACTCTTTTCTGAATTTCATTACAAGTTAGACAAGAAGGGTGTATGCATAACTGAAATCAAAATTTAGAAGTGTGTGCCTATGTTTGCCTCTACCACACCTGGTGCTTCTCCCTCAACCTCTGCCTCTGTAGCCCCTGCCTCCTCAGCCTGAGCTCCACCTCCTCAACCTCCTCCTCGACCTAGACATGCTTCATTCTATGTATCCAATGAAACCCTTATGGGCTACATGATGCACCAACAAGCATACAACCAATAGGGCCAGGAGAACCTGCATCAGGATATATGTTCCATCATGTCTACCATGAACATATCATGTGCACACCCCTATGTCAGCTACCATCCTTTCCTCGATAGTGATTATGCTTCATATGCATACAATCATTACTATCATACCCCTAAGCCATCTACAGTTGTTGGTCCTCCACCCTTTGCTACTGGTGGTTCTGCTCCTACCTATATGTCATTTCCTGCTGCCCCCCTGGCCACCCTGCTTTCCAGTCTTGGCCATTCTACTGCATCATATCCTTAGGAAAATGAGCTCTATGCTGTTGGTATGACTTGGGATGAGTAGCATGCTCGTTGTCCCGGTCATCATTTTGGCCCTCCTACTAATGAGGAGATGCCTGACCAAGATGATGCTAAGGCTGCTGATGAAGATGATGGCGATGGTGAGGAGGCTTTTGATGAAGATGATGGTTCTAGTGCTGTTTCTGGTGATGAAGGCACTGCAACTGCACCTTCTGATGGAGATGAGGACTACGAGCCTGGAGCCGATGACGATAATGTTGTTGATATAGATAGTCTAGATGCCTAGTTTATTTCTTAGTTTTCTGATCATATATATCTTTCTAGGCTATTTTGTATAAGAAACATCTGGGCACATTATTCGAGATGTACTATTTTTATCTTTGGTTTTTCATCACTTCTTGCTTGTAGTTGCTTTCATGAGAACATGCTTCTGAGCTATAATATATGTGATGTGAACTCTTGCTCCTTGCACTGTTATATCTTATGAGTTGGTGCCATCATTCACCATATTTTGATTACGACTGAGATTGTATGTTTCTCTTATCTCTGGTTGACATATGATATAAGATTGCTTGTGTGAATATTTGGTTGATTGTGTTTTGGAGAAGACCTGGATATATATACTCTTCTACCCCCTACTTTTTGATAATGTCAAAAGGGGTAGAGAAATTTCAAAGTCTTGAAACTCAATCATATTTCTATTCATTGTTACACTGCTGCTTATTTCTTATGAGATCATTTTCTTGTTCATTTAATGTTTTATCATGTGACTTGCAAAGGACCATATAGTACATGTATGCTATTATTGCTTCGTGTAGATAGACTCACTATGCAGGTAAGAGGAAGCATAGATTGAGGGGGAGCAATTCACATTGTTCACATCTTGAATCCCCTTAATTCACATGGAAGATGTATAACTTATATATCCTATCCAATATGTTTGTGGAATTGTTTGTCATTGTCAAAAAGGGGGAGAATGTTGACCTAGAGGTTATACATTATCCATATTTTGATAATTACTTAACCAATTCATTCATATGTATCTAATATGTGTATTGAAGATTGATTTCAGGTGTTAGGTACATGAAAAGGATTAAAAATCAAAATCCCTAATTTGCTCAATTTCAAGTCAAAAGCTATACAAGTGTGTAATTTTAGAAATCCATGTAAACGACCTTAGAAGATTTTTTTAATCACTTGTATTAATGTATTGGCTTGTAACTAAGATGACAAAATTGATTGGAACACTTAATACCAAGTTTTAATCACTTTGATGCACTTAGAAAATTGATCACAGGCAGTCAATCTGTCGAGTTTCAATCTTGACCGATCCTCTTGGATCAATTCTCTGAAGAGTGCATTGGTCGAGTTGTGTTTCACAGAACTCGATTGATGGGGTTACTGACCAAACACAACTTTCATTGGTCAGTCGAGTTTCTTCAGGACAATCTCGACTGATGGTTTGAAATCTGGGTTTGTCTTTTACCCTATCAGTTGAGTTACCTTTCTTGAAACTCGACCGATTGCAATGTACGGAATTTGTAGAAAAAGTGGTTGTGATCATTGGTGAGCTATTGGATCAAAAATAGAGTCGTTACTTTGTGCAAGAATGGCTATATATTGGCCCTAAGCATCCCACAACTCAAAGGGGCACCCTCAACTATAAATAGGACCTCTTGGAGTTTATTCCAACGTTGCTCATTCCATATATGCTTGGTTCTTGCTTAGTTAAGAGTACTGCACACCTTTGAGTCTCTTTCTCTCTCTACCTTCAAGTAAAATCTATGAGTATGAGTGAGATAGGATCTGTTGTAAGAAAGGTACTCCTTGTATTGATGTAAAGCTCTCCACCTCCATCTATCCTACCCCCTTTCCTATTGAAGAAAACATTGAAGATATTCTTCTAGTGAAGGAGAACGAGTTGCTATTTTTCAAGGTTGAAGAAGGCAAGGTGTTCTAGATCTCCAATTGAAGGAGATAGGGAAGGCAAACACTCAAGAAGGATAGGCAATCCCTTGAAGTCCAAAGACTTGAAGGAGTGGGTAAGTCCATGTTGATGGCTGAAGACTCCATGGTTCAAGTGGGTAAGCTCCTTCTACAAGTTGAAGATCCTTTCTTGAGGTACTAAGCCATTGGATGAATGTGGTTTTTTCTTATAATCTTATTATGGAATATAAGAGTACCAAAATTGCAAAGTCCTAGAGCCTAACCACCTCTAGGTAGTGGACTAAATCACTTCAAGTTTGAAGTGAGCAACCACTCTAAACCACGTGGTCCAAGTTTATGCTCTTCCTGGTCTCTTATCCTTGCTATGCATGTTAGTTAGGATCTCAAAATGGATGATTGTTTAAGATTCTACACTTAATGTAATTGGTGGTCTAATTCATTTTTTGAGATTTGTGAAGCTCTATTCACCCCCTTGGAGCCTTTGATCCAACATTATCAACACTAGGTTGGAAATCATAAATAAGACTAAGAAAGGTCAAGCATGAACTACACCAAGAAAGTGACTAAGAGGCCAAAAACAAGTAACCATAAGAATGAGCATAGTACCCTAGAAAGAACAACTCACTATCAACTACGAAGTTACCACTTATGAGAGAAGAGATATCTAGACTACCCAGAAACTCAACAATTAGGAATCCAATTAATTACTGATAGGATTGGGTGGCTTAGGGGACATAGGAAAGGTCAGCCACGCATATGGTAATATTCATTAACACATACGGTAATGTCATACAAAACCAAACAAAAAGGGTGGTGTTGCTTAGGATCCTTACCCTACTAGTTGACCATGGTTGGTATAGAGTGTATTAAGGAGAAATGGTCCCTAAATCACACTCTATCCAATATTTTGAGTATCACTTCACTAAGGGCTAGATGAACCTAATGAAGAGAAAACTATTGTATAGGTTTCTAAGAGTTATTGTGATGTACTAAACTTTTTTATCTCCTAATATATGTGATATGCACTTAATCCGTCCATAATTTCTAACTCTTGAACCTGTACTCATGATTTGAGTAGTTTTGATGAAATTTTAGTTTATATTGGATTCACATGACAAGTGGTGACTTCTATTTGATATAAAACCAAGGTTTCACCAAAATTATACATCATTCTCTCACATTCCATTTTGATACCATACATGGTCCTCTTCTTGCTTTATATATTTTATATGTATAAAGGGCATATATGGTCCTCTTCTTACCCAAATTATACATCATTCTCTCTCATTCCCTTTTGATACCATTTATGGTCCTCTCTTGCCCTAAACATATTTTGATGCCATATATGATCCTCCTCTTTCCCTAAATATATTTTATATTCTCTCTCATGATTTTGATGCACCAATTTTTTTTCTAAATTTAATCTAGGATGAGAGAGATATGTTACAACCAAATTCCCTTTATTTACAATATTTTTTATCTCATTTTGAACATATTTTAAACCTAATTGGTCACAATCTTGGTGAATGCGCCCCAATTGAGTGGGAAAGCCCCCTTGTTTGCTCGTTGATTTGACTTGAGACCCCTCCACCAATCAGGAGTCATAAATCCTCTGGCCAAGGATTGCACATGTATTTTATGGTCAGAGCCTCTTCTTCCTCACCTACTCCCCTAGTATAGGAGTATGTAGTCAATAAAGGTGTCCTGACCAACCTATGCACCTTTTCACACCATTTTGGATGCTAGTTCTCCTTATGCTGCCTCATTGTTGGCCTCTATTTTCACATGTTTTCATGCACTAGGGTTCTTCATTATTCTCTTTTTGTGGAACTTTTTCTACTCACCTCTGGTGAGCTACCACACAATCCACATTTGTTCCCAAACCTCAATGAGCCCTCTCCTAGCTTTACACGACCATAAATAGCATTTATGTCACTTCGATTTGGAACAAACCCCTATGGTTTCCTCTTTCCTCTTTCCTCTTTGCACCATTGGCCTTGAGATGGTGCCACCACAACATCTGCACTCAGGAAGCATGGGGGGAAGAAATGCAACCACTATTGGATCTCAAGGAGGTGGCTCAGGTCACATGTGAATGCCCCTCACACATCCTCCCTCTTAAATCTTGCACAAATTGGCCCAGACAAAAGGCCCTAGCCTCCTTTTAGCCCTTTCATGCATCACAGGATGCTACGAAGATCCATGGCTTCTCAACCACAATTCAACAATTGAGTTTGGCTAGTTTCCAACTTCAAATGGTACCACTCTCTCTTATTTTTCACAGTAATATACATGATCTTAAGAAGTTGTGAAAATTTGAATTTTTGTCTAAATAGGTCATGTAATACGTCATTGTTATCGGGAAAATACAAACTTTACACAAAAATACTTTCAAAACCTAATTCTATGCATACTTCTTATGATATACCAAAATGCATACTTCTCATGTCTTTCTGAAATAATAAATACAATTTAATGTGCAAGATTGATCTTTTATGCCCCAAAATCCTATGTTTACCTATGATTAGTCCCTTGTACATCTTATCTCATCAAGATAGGAATTTTGTATACTTTTGTAACATAAAGTGTTCTATTTTTTCTTAAATGCCCTAACATGATCTTCTATGGTATATATGATTACTTTGATGCTTAACATTGATTAAATGTGCCTCAAATCCTCATTATTGACACAAATTAGTGAATTTGGATGCATGTTTGACTTATATTTGAACATGTTCATACTAGAATACTATTTTGACTTGATGTACTTTGACCTTGAAACATGCTATATATGGATACATTGATGTTGAATCTCAACCCTTTCTCGCATGTGGGTTTTTTGTGTCCAAAATGATCATATGGACTGTAAATATGTCATCTTACATGTTTTGTAAACTTTTTTGGTTCACCCCAACATTACCTACTTGTCCAACTGTTGCTAAGTAGTTTTTGGATATCAAACGGACCTCCCCAGATGGTAATCTTAATGTGGCCGATTTACCTTCTTTTGCAATCGGTTTCGTTACAACACCTGCTGCTCTAGCTAATTGCCCACCCTTTCCAAGTGTGATTTCTATATTATGTATGGCCATGCCCAAGGGCATATTGGTTGAAGTGGATTCTTCTTTTTTCTCAATAAAACCCCCTTCCCAAACTGTACAAGCTTCCTCCAAAGCATTCACGTAAGTTGCTTTGAATAGGTAAATCAATCATTTGTCCTTGTGGATCCGACATTAATCCCCTCATACCTACTAATTGGTGGACTTGAGATGCATTTCCTATAGCTCCTGAAAAGGACATTAAATGGATTGGATTAGAGGGATTGGTCATGAAAATTAGGATTCATTTCTTGTCTCAAATATTCGCTTGTAGCATACCATATCTCAATGGATTGGCGTAATTTTTCTACTGCATGTACATTGTCGTAATGATGATGTTTCTCCAAAATCACCATCATTTTCTTCTCTATTCGATCGAATGGAAGGGCCGTCACCCTCCCTCTAAGTGGTCAGCCCTTAAGCCAGAGCTAATTGGAGTCTCTTTTGATGGTAGGCCATGGACCTTCGAGGGGATTGACTCCTATGTATTTCCTGCCTATTGATCCCTCTTACCCAGATTGATTTCAAATCTCGCCCTTATCTTGTTAGTTTAATAGCAGTAGGAGAAACCCTTTCATTACTATTTGTTGTTGATAAAAGTAAATTATTTTGAGTTAATTTTGGTGTTGTTTTCCCCCAAAAGGATATTGAATATAGGGAACCATTTTGAATTCCACTGTAATTTTTTAAATAAACATGGAAATATCCCTCAAAAGTAAGTAAATACATACGAAACACCCTACTTGCTATTTGAATCATTGGTGCACCATAATGTGACTAAATTCCCTAATCTGGACATGAAATGTGACCTATGTTGTATTTTGATATCTGGTACTTTACTATTATGAAATTCTTTCCCTAATGATAATCCACAAGATGCAGTACTTTCAAATCAGTAGTCTTGTGATCCTTATGAAACCTAAATCAAATAGACATCATCTTATACTCAAATTATGATAATTTATTATGACAATGACACAAAATGACAAGTTTGACTATCTTGATGTGTATGTTGTTTATCTTCCATAAATCATATTATCACCCCATATACGATCATGAAACCCTGACCTTATGACCCCTAATATCCATTATGATGTGTCACTCTAAGTGTTAAATGAATCTAGGATGTATGATGTAACTTGATAACAACCTTGCATGATCTAGTGGAGACATTTGAATCAATATTGAAGAAAATGGTATCTAGACTTAGGTGACACATCCAACTACCATGATATGATTAGGATGATATAAATCATTCTGATGTTAATCCTGTCATCTCATTCGAAATGTAAAGATTTCTATGATGACCTATTTGACAAGTTGTAGTCGAGCTTTCTATTTGAGACTCTTTAAATCAAATGGTTAATCTTGTCCTCTAGTCAAGGTACACTTTATCCTCCTATTATCTACACTTGTGGTATAAAAATTGCTTGCATGTATGCATGTATGTATACTTAAAGTACTTGTGTTACAACCCCAACTTTTGGGTTCATTGGTGAGAAATGTAATTTCTCATATAAAGATATTGGAATGAATAATGATATAATTTGTTTTTAATAAATGGATTTCGTTTACAATAGCCTTGATGATTGTGTTGTGGGCTTCATTGGCTATTGAATAAAATGGAAATTCAATTAGCAAATGAATAATAGAGTTTTTGAGAAAAGAAAGGTGTGGAAACCTCTAGAAGGCAAAAGAACTTAATCCAAAAGTGGATTTCGTGCCACATGGGTTCCTTGGGTTCCAAGGAGTCCAAAGTTGCATAAAGAGTGCAATAAAAAAAGAAAAGATCAATTAAGTATTTCTTTATTAAGAAAGAAATTTAAAATATTGATGAAATGTGGGAAATAAGTAAAAAGAGGTATAATTGAGTTATCCTTGGTGGAATTTCGTATCCCAAGGATTCCTAATGTTAAAAGCAATACCAATGAGGAATATAAAAGAGAAATAAAGACAAATCCTCAAAAATAGATATTTTAATGAGAAATAAACAAGATAATGTGAAATAATGCATTTAGATGCATCAAGAAGGATAATGAGTATCCAATAAAAAGGATTTCGAAATAATAGAGTTTCTTGGGATCCAAGGAGTCCCAATGAAGAGGAAAGAAAGTGAAAACATCAAAATTGAAAAAGAAAGGGATAATGGGAATACATAATTAATTAATTATGTGATTTTGTTAAGAAGAAAGTATTTTATACTTAAGGAAATATATTTTCGTGGCTAATATATTCAAGGCATGAATAAAGAGAATAAAAGAGAGAATTTCGCATTTTTAATTATTTATGCAATAAAGGATATCAAAAAGATGTTTAGAAGAGAGAGAATCTTGCTTTTCAATATAGGAATTGGATTCATATTGGGAAAGAACCATGTTGCTTCGTAGGCAAGCAACTTAGGGCATCGTTACCCTCACCTATATAAGGTGTAGGGCTTTTGGCTCGAGCTTGAGAAATCCCACATGTATCACTCTCTTATCCTCCTTATTCCTTGTTCAAACCCTAGTCGAGGAGAGCATGTCTAACCCTGGGGCAGCGAGGACTTGTGGAGTCCTCACAGTCAATGAGAGAAGTTCCACGACACAAGAGAGGACCTCAGCCGTCGTCACCATGCCCGGACCTATGCGTGACAAAGGCAGCACAACTGCAAGAGTTGCTGGTGGTCGCGGACACGGCCAGCATGAACCAACCCTCCTCGACGCAAGCTGAGGACTGCCCTGAGTGCGGGGAGGGGCGTCGGAGGTAGGGGCATTGTCCCTGATGGTCGCCGGCCTTCAGAGAGGAAGGGGCACACACGTACCTGCTGCAAATCGGCGGCTAGGGCAACAGATATCAGCCTGCCCGAGGTTGAAGAAAGGAAAGGGTGCGTTGGATGGTTATGCCCTCCGCGGGCTAAAAGAGCTGATCTTTAAGTTGAGGGTAAATTGGTCATTTCGAAATTTTTATGAACAAGCAACGTTGCATGGATAAAGGCTATGTGGCGCCTCCCTATTGACCAAAGTAAGTAGATTTTGTAAAATTCATATTTATTTAACTGTAGCTCGGATGGATGCGCATTAAATATGAGTCTTGCTAAGAAAAATGAGAGGAATCTAATAAAAATATTGTTAGGAGCTAATTTCTCTTGCAATTTGAAAAGTAATGGAAGTTATTTACTTTAATGAATTAATGGTTAAGAAACCCTATTTTGATATGATTAATGTGATTAGTAGGGTCTAATTGATGATTAAAGTTGATATTAACATGTTAATCATAAAGAGATACATTAAGGTCGAAAAAGATGAATTTTGCACGTAATTAGTTTATTTGAGAGTTCATGTGCATAAATATGCTTTAATGGGCCTTGAAACCCTAATGTTGGTAAAAACGACTCTTAATGGCTTTAATTATTCAAAGTAGTGAATAAACATAAGATCTAATGATTCTACACTATTTCGAGCATTAAAGTTCCTAATTTGTGGATAAATAACCTTAATATAGAAATTAGGGTTTTTGAATGAATCAAGGTAAAATTAATAATAAATAACGTTCATATGAGTATTAGAGCATAATGAACTACAAATTGATGATAAACGAGTGTAATGACTTTGGCATGGGTTAAAAAGGATAAAAATGGTAGATTTAATGAAAAGAGGCTTAATGGACTTATTTAATGGTTAATTATTCCTTTAATCCACAATTAAGGATTACATTTGGAAATAATTTGGGTTTGTGATCAATTGCGTTAAATTAGGGTTTAAAATAGTAAAAGATGAAGGGAAGCCCTATTTTCAATAGAAACCCTAATAGTGAATTAGAAACCCTAGCAAGCGAGTTAGGTTTAATGGATCTTGATGACATGAATAATGAAAAGGGAATTACATGATTATTTCAGGATCTTGTTGAAAATGCTTTCTTGCTTGGATTCTTATTTGCATGGATATTTCCATTCAAATCTTCAGATCAGGTATGTGGTTAATTATGAATAACCGCCTTAGTTTCCCAAGGATTTTTCAGATGGTTAATTGCATTGAATGCAAATGATCAGTTTGGATGTTCATACTTGCAAACTATAAAGTCACTATGATTATCACATTAATAATAGAAGTATGGATTCTCCCACTTACATGCCACCCTGATGGATGATGCCAAAGGTCAGGCCCAGATGGGTAGACCAATGGACACCTTGAGTGGTGACCCCAGGCACCAAGCTCGGGAATCAGAAGGTGGCCTATGATATTGCATGACTAGTGGGAACCATGAGTGGTGACCCCAGGAACCAAGCTCGGGATTGAGAAGGTGGCCTTAAGTCATTGGCAAAGGAAACCCTAAGGTGGGAATGCCAGGGTTAGGGCAAAAGCAGTGGAGAATGTCATACTAAAAAGTGTAAATTGGCTTGTTAATTAACTTGATTGTGATAATTAGATTGTTATCCTTATGTGCAAACTTTTGGTTGTTCCCACATACCAGTATATTTTGATATACTGACCGACGTTTTGTTTGTCGGCATTTTAGGAACAACAATTGAAAGAACAAACAGTAAAGTGACACAATTTGTGGAAATAAGAAATAAAGTGCAAGGAGGATTAGATAGAATAATTCAAGCTCTGGATAGATAGATTTCTAAAGTTTTCAAAGGTAAGTAAAGGTTTAATTTTATTCCAAATTTCAGTTAGTTAGTAGAATTTCATAATTATTATTGATTATTGGTCGAACCTTTGATCCTGTTAATTGAATAAAGGCCCTGACCTTTGGGTCTCCCTTAATTGGGGGTTACCGAGAGGTGGGGTCATTATAATTGGTATCAAAGTGTAGGTTCCTCACTTAATATTTAATAATTATTAAATTTTACAAATTCTATAGAACCCCAGGGAGTTATTAGAGGATTATCCGAAAGACAGAGGTGTCTAGAAAAGGATCATGGCTGGCAATATTTTCCTCCACACTGCTAGTCGGCACCGCTAGTCGGAATACGAGGACTCCCAGATACGTGTGACTGCCTGGACAAAGACTTAGGGTATGATTCAGAATAAGATACCTTTAGGACCCTCTCATGTTTTCTTCCCTTCTCAACTCAAATTCTATTAAGGACCTTAAGGATTAGGGTTTTCTCTCTTTTCCTCACTCTCTTGAGGTATGGGTAAGGTTGATGAGGATTAAGACATCCTCCACCAAATTAATGAAAAGCATGTAAATAAGATGTCAGGGACATAAGAATAATAGAGTAAGCGTAAAGGAATAGATACATGCTTAGGTCGTATGACACAATTTGTCATTACCCTCAAGAGAGACCTAAGGATAGACCTCCTTGGCAGGAGGATGAGTGGAGAGAGTTGGTCTTGGAGGTACAGACCTCCATTAAAAGTAGATACCTAGCACATCCTCTGAGGATGATGTTAACCCTAATCCTAAGTGAAGGTTAGAGAGAGAGTGACATGATGAGTTAGATGCCATGGTTGACCAAGTGTTTGGTTGGACATGTCTTGGATGCCACATGATCCATGAGAGGTTATATGACCTAGTACCTTTGACGAACCAACCCTGGAAAGGGTCGGGCATGTTAGAGTGAAGGATAGACCCTTCATTGATGAGGTTAGTGAAGAAACTATAGAAACCCTATGGCTTATGCAAGTAGGGGATAACATGCACCCAAAGTACGTCAGTGGTATGGTAGTAGGTTGAAACCCTGGCCAGAAGGGCACGATGGATGGCTTATGAGATAAGAATAAAGAGATATGGATAATCTTGAGCCAAACATGAGTTGAGCATAGGCTTCACCCACATAGGGGTATGGTTGTGAGCATGAGCCTTCATGGAGAGAGTACCTCTAGTAGTATGGATGGATGTGGAGTTAGCTCTAGAGAGAGAAAGCAAGAACCCAACAAGGAAGTTGGAAGCCTAAAACCCCTAGATATGAGGAACAGTGGGGAGTTGAGGATGATACGACCTAAGTGGGTGATAGCGGTTGCCTTATGTGTGACCTATGGAGGATGATGATATCTTGGTTATCTTTATAGGAAACAAACCCTGGAGAGAGGATGATGCTTCTGGTACCTATGGTGTAAATAATTACCTATTGGACGAGATAAAGAGTGCCTTAGACCCTGAGTAGGTTTAAGTAACCTATTGTGAGGTTTTATACCTAGTTGAATTTCCTTGAGGAGGACTCGACTCTGAGGTGTTGCTCACACAAAAGGATCATGCGAGTACATGACATACCTTAGACATGCTTGATTCGGGGTGAAGAGATTGAGCATGCAGTTGGACACCCAAAAGTGGACCTAGGGTTCCTAGGCCTAAGAGGGGAAGTAGTGTTCCCAATGCTCATGATGAGATTTGAGTCTCTATAGTTTCGATCATGGTACTCTTCATGTGCAAAGGTAAAAGAAACCCCTTAAGTTATGGGTAGGTTTGATGAACCCCTCACAACTAAGATGACCTAATGTTGAGGAAAGAGAACAAGTATGACCTAGCATGGTTTAATAGGTGGTTTATTGGTGCCTTAGCAGCTGCTAGGTTAAGCATTCTCATTTGTATGTAAACCCAAAGGATGTTTGTGACCTTGTTGTCAAGAGTTGTAATTTCCTTCCATCCTGGAAGAGGGACCCTTTGGTAGGGTGTTTACCAGTTTTGTGGGTTTTGAGGATACCTAATGAGGTCCCATAGGATCTTGAGAGACTAAGTGAAAAGTACATGGCCTGAGAAAGAGCCTATAGACCCATAGATAACCATCTCTATGTTCATGTGGATGTGTTACCATGGAGGAAACTAGTATTGGGCCTGACCAAGGTAGGCAGGTCACCATGACCCCTGTGTAAGGATGAAATACAGCCCAAGAATGCAGAGAGAGATGATGAAGGATTGGGTAAGGTTCTAAGTTGGACATGTACTATAATGGAATCCTAAGTTTATCCTAGGGTCTGGTAGGGATGAGACCGATGGAAGGAGTTTCCTAATTCCCTAGTTGCACATGACCATAGGTTCGGGAGGTAACATCTATCATTGTCTGAGGGCCATGGGTCAGGAGATTGATCACCTTCATAAACTCATGGGACCCAAAGGGCAGATGAGTAGGGCACTCTCTAGATGCATGAGGGAAGAGGGTGACCCCAAAAGTGCCGAAACCCTGTAGACCTAGAGGAGATGACAAAGGATTGTGTGTGGATCCAAATAGGTTTGAGACCAATTTTCCATGGAGGAAATTTGGATATCATGATGTTTGTGATGTAAAGACATGAGTTGCACGTTTCAACTTAGATTTGAAGGTGTACTGGCAAGGTGGGATGTACCATCTCTACTCTTGATATGGGAAGAACTCTATATTTGGACGGCCGCCAAATGCTTATTTCTTCTTGTTATGGGAGTGAGAGATAGGACAGTACACATGCCACACACCAAGGGTAAACATGATGTGAGTTGGAACGTTGCTATAAGGAATGAGGACAAAGATGATAACATAACTCGGTGGAGTGAATGATACATGGATGGTTTATAAACATGAAGAGGAATAGTGTAGTCATCTTATGAGGATGTTTTATCAAGAGCTATGTGGAATTTTCAAGTTAACCAAGGTTGAGTTTGATCACCATGAGGATGAGCTCAGAGTTTCTTGATGAATACAAACTTAGAGTTTGAGATGAGATGATAAGTATAATGCGTGGAGGTGTATGTATTCGACATTACCTAACACCTAAGGATAAGGAGTGGTAATGAATACTCTGGTTGAGATATAGCTACCTAGTTTAGCTAGAAGCTAGAAGAAGTTGAGGTTGTTAGGCTAACCTTAAGTTGAGAGAAAGAGATAAGTTTGGCTAACACTCAGATATAACGAGATCTGTTGAATAAGATTAGTGGTTGTTTGGATAGCCAGCCTAGTCTTTGATGCAATGAAAGGATGGTTGTAGAACCTCATATGTTCTTCTTTGGAAAGAAAAGTGATGAAACCCTGATGAGAGTGGCTTAGGGTTTCTGAGGTATCAAGCTTGAGGAATCATGACATATAAGAGATCATGGTTTTAAGATCACCAAACACCGTGATACTACAAAGATAATAAGTAATAGTAGCACTTCAGTTGCTTGATGTGTAGTTGCATGTGACAGGTGGCCATGCAAGCCAGGGGTGAAGGACAAACACCAGTAACCCAGTGTATCAATATAGAGGATAAAAGAGTCCCTGAGAGGGAATGGGAGTTCATCACTATGGTTGTTGTGGTAAGTCTCCCTTTGACCCAGAAGGTCAAGATGCAATATGGGTTACGGTAGATCGCCTTACCTAGATAACATGAGAAAGAAAGGAGTATTGTCAAGAGATAGATTTTGTTGAACTACATAAGAGAGAGAGAGAGATGGTTCAACTACACCATGATACAAGTTCAAAAGTTCTTGAGTATGACCTAAAGGTTCATTTCCATAAGGTGGAAGTAGGTACATGAAGAACTCAGTGTCAGTACCTCCTATCACCCCTAACTAATGGACAATACGATTCAGACTAGAGGGTCTGATGAGAGCATGTGTTCTCATTCAGGGTGATACATAGAGACAGTTCTTGTCCTTTGTAAGATGTGATGAAAACCACCATAGCCTTTATCGGGATGAAAGAAGTGCTAGAAGGAGGTTGTGTCGGTCACCACTTCATTAAGATGATGTTGGTGAAGGAGGCCTCGTAAAAGTCAGAAAAGAACCACAATGTGTGCAGATGAAGTCGCTTTGATCGTGCAATGGATGAGAGAGAGAGCCCAGTGGTGACATGAGTCGTGAGCTGATGCAAAGCAGACTGACATGCAGTTCACTGTGGGAGAATATGCGATGTGAAAATCCGACCCCTCTAAGCTACAGTTGAGAAAGCTGAGTCCCCGATATATGGGTCCATTTGAGATGGACTGGTGGAGATGGTTGTGTTTAGCCTTGCCCCTCAGGATAACATGATGAATATGTGTCCCATGAGTCTGATCTAGAGCACTATGTGAGGTACCCCAGCTATGTGCTGAGCCTTGAACCTATTCAGCTTTTGAGAGGATGAAATGTCCTGAGTCACCTATGAGGGCACGATATACCAAGGTAAGAATGAACTCAGATGGAAGAATATGAGATGATGAAGGTTATTGGGAAGAACCATGGAAAGGGTAAAGCCACATGGTAGCCCTGATGGATGTATGAAAGGCTTATCATGAACTATGTGTTTGCTTGATGGAATTTTAAGGAAAAAAAATTTATAAGAGGGGAAGGATGTTACAACCCCAACATTCAGGTTCATTGGTGAGAAATGTAATTTCTCATATTAAAGATATTGGAAAGAATAATGATATAATTTGTTTTGAATATATGTATTTCGTTTACAATAGCCTTGATGATTGTGTTGTGGGCTTTATTGGCTATTGGGCCCAATAAAAAGGAAATTCAATTACCAAATGAATAACTGAGTTTTTGAGAAAAGAAAGGTGTGGAAACCTCTAAAAGGAAAAAGAACTTAATCCAAAAGTGGATTTCGTGCCACATGGGTTCCTTGGGTTCCAAGGAGACCAAAGTTGTATAAAGAGTGCAATAAGAAAAGAAAAGATCAATTAAGTATTTCTTTATTAAGAAAGAAATTGAAAATATTGATGAAATGTGGAAAATAAGTAAAAAGAGGTATAATTGAGTTATCCTTGGTGGAATTTCTTATCCCAAGGATTCCTAATGTTAAAAGGAATAACAATGAGGAAAATAAAAGAAAAATAAAGAGAAATCCTCAATAAGAGATATTTTAATCAGAAATAAACAAGATAATGTGAAATAATGCATTTAGACGCATCAAGAAGGATAATGAGTATCCAATAAAAAGGATTTCGAAATAATAGAGTTTCTTGGGATCGGAGGAGTCCCAATGAAGAGGAAAGAAAGAGAAAACACCAAAATTGCAAAATAAAGTTATAATGGGAAAACGTAATTAATTAATTATGTGATTTTTTTAAGAAGAAAGTATTTTCTACTTAAGGAAATATATTTTTGTGGCTAGTATATTGAAAGGCATGAATACAGAGAATTAGAGAGAGAATTTTCGTATTTTTAATTATCCATGCAATAAAGGATATCAAAAAGATGTTTAGAAGAGAGATAATTTTGCTTTTCAATATAGGAATTGAATTCCTTTTGGGAAAGAACCATGTTGCTTTGTAGGAAAGCAACTTAGGGCATCATTACCCTCCCCTATATAAGGGGTAGGGCTTTTGGCTCGAGTTTGAGAAATACCTCACATCTCACTCTCTTATCCTCCTTCTTCCTTGTTCAAACCCTAGTCGAGGAGAGCACGTATAAACCTGGGGCAGCGAGGACTTGTGGGGTCATCACAGTCAATGAGAGAAGTTCCACGACGCAAGAGAGGACCTCAGCCGTAGTCACCATGCCCAGACCTGTGCGTGACAAAGGCAGCACGACTGCAAGAGTTGCTGGTGGTCACGGACACGGCTAGCATGAACCAACCCTCCTGGACGCGAGCTGAGGACAACCCTGAGTGCGGGGAGGGGCGTCGGAGGTAGGGGCATTGTCCCTGATGGTCGCCGGCCTTCGGAGAGGAAGGGGCGCACGCGTACCTGCTGCAAATCGGCGGCTAGGGCAGCAGATATCGGCCTGCCCAAGGTTGAAGAAAAGAAAGGGTGCGTTGGACAGTTATTCCCTCCGCGGGATAAAAGAGCTGATCATTAAGTTGAGGGTAAATTGGTCATTTCGAAATGTTTCTGAAAAAGCAACGTTGCATGGACAAAGGCTACGTGGCGCCTCCCTATTGGCCAAAATAAGTAGATGTTGTAAAATTCATATTTATTTAACCGTAGCTCGGATGGATGCACATTATACATGAATCTTGCTCAGAACAATGAGAGGAATCTAGCAAAATATTGTTAGGAGCTAAATTCTCTTGCAATTTGAAAAGTAATGGAAGTTATTAACTTTAATGAATTAATGGTTAAGAAACCTTATTTTGATATGATTAATGTGATTAGTAGGGTCTAATTGATGATTATAGTTGATATTAACCTATTAATCATAAAGAGATATATTAAGGTCAAAAAAGATGAATTTTTCACGTAATTAGTTTATTTAAGAGTTCATGTGCATAAATATGCTTTAATGGGCCTTGAAACCCTAGTGTTGGTAAAAATGACTCTTAATGGCTTTAATTATTCAAAGTAGTGAATAAAGATAAGATCTAATGATTCTAAGCTATTCCGAGCATTAAAGTTCCTATTTTGTAGATAAATAACCTTAATATAGAAATTAGGGTTTTCGAATGAATCATGGTAGAATTAATAATAAATAATGTTCATATGAGTATTAGAGCATAATGAACTACAAATTGATGGTAAACGAGCATAATGACTTTGTCATGGGTTAAAAAGGATAAAAATGGTAGCTTTAATGAAAAGAGGCTTAATGGACTTATTTAATGGTTAATTATGCCTTTAATCCAGAATTAAGGATTAGATGTGGAAATAATTAGGGTTTGTGATCAATTGCGTTAAATTAGGGTTTAAAATAGTAAAAGATGAAGGCAATCCCTAATTGCAATAGAAACCCTAAAAGTGAATTAGAAACCCTAGGAAGCGAGCTATGTTTAATGGATCTTGATGACATGAATAATAAAAAGGGAATTACGTGATTATTTCAGGATCTTGTTGAAAATGCTTGCTTGCTTGGATTCTTATTTGCATGGATATTTCAGTTCAAATTGTTAGATCAGGTATGTGGTTAATTTTGAATAACTACCTTAGTTTCCCGAGGATTTTCTGGATGGTTAATCGCATTGAATGCAAATGATAAGTTTGGATGTTCATACTTGTAAACTATAATGTCACTATGATTATCACATTAATAATAGAAGTATGGATTCTCACACTTACATGCCACCCTGATGGATGATGCCAAAGGTTAGGCCCAGATGGGTAGACCAATGGACACCTTGAGTGGTGACCCCATGCACCAAGCTCGGGAATGAGAAGGTGGCCTATGATATTGCATGACTAGTGGGCACCATGATTGGTGACGCCCAGGCACCAAGCTCGGGATTGAGAAGGTGGCCTTAAGTCATTGGAAAAGGAAACCCTAAGGTGGGAATGCCAGGGTTAGGGCAAAAGCGGTGGAGAATGTCATACTAAAAAGTGTAAATTGGCTTGTTAATTAACTTGATTTTGATAATTAGATTGTTATCCTTATGTGCAAACTTTTGGTTGTTACCACACCCGTATATTTCGATATACTGATCGATGTTTTGTTTTTCGGCATTTTAGGAACAACAATTGAAAGAACAAATAGTTAAGTGACACATTGTGGAAATAAGAAATAAAGTGCAAGGAGGATTAGATAGAATAATTCAAGCTGTGGATTGATAGATTTCCAAAGTTTTCAAAGGTCAGTAAAGATTTAATTTTCCAAATTCCAGTTAGCTAGTAGAATTTCATAATTATTATTGATTATTTGTCGAACCTTTGATCCTGTTAATTGAATAATAGCTCTGA
Source organism: Alisma plantago-aquatica (assembly GCA_963693085.1). Classification (NCBI taxonomy): domain Eukaryota; kingdom Viridiplantae; phylum Streptophyta; class Magnoliopsida; order Alismatales; family Alismataceae; genus Alisma; species Alisma plantago-aquatica. Next base: position 383,052,352 of record OY856412.1, read on the forward strand.
CCTTCGGGTCTCCTTTAATTGGGGGTTACCGGGAGGCGGAGTCATTACAACTTGGGTATATATGCTTATTTTAGTTACTTTTTCCTTATGATTAGTGTGCTCGTTATACTTGAAATATGCTGGACAAAGATTATACATAATTAAACATGTCCATTAAACAAACCTTGTGAACCTACTTGAATCCTTGGGGTAAGGGTATAAGGCATGTTGAAATAGGTTTAGCTCATTGACTTCAGTCTTGAGGTCCCTCATGTAGATATAGGGTCACATTTAGGATTTGAGCCTCAAATGCACCTCATGGACCCTTCCATTGGGAAGTTGGTCAAATGGATGTAAAATGTTGTTTGGTATAATGGAAATGTGTCTAAAATATGCTTAATTGCTAATAAGAAAGTTTGTAATGTTATTTATTCTTTATTTCAATTTTTTCCATGAATACATATTTTCTTAAACATGTGAGTTTATTAATTTATATCATACTCAAAACAATTGTGTTGGCGTGTACCCATTTTATTATTTTAGGTAGTTGGTACACCCAATAGAATTAGAATGATCATTGCTTCTACTCTTATATAATAATTTTACGCTCTTACTCTTATTATATCTAATGACATGCAAATGGACTTTTTATGGTTTGACATACGGGACTAAGATCTTATGTCGTGTACTAGTATAGAAATCTTTTGTTATGCCATGTTTTTCATATTTTGATAATCTTTCTCGTTGGTTGTGGTTTTATTCATGCTTATCTATGTGATCCATTTTAGAAATGGGTGTCTAGTCCAATCGACTATACCTTGGAATGATTATTCTCTAGGACTCTAAATATCATTATAAAAGAATGTCATCAAGAGGCACTTTTCCCTAATGATTCTGATGCATCATTGTAATCTGGATTATTAATGATATGATTAATATGGATCTCAATCTTTCCCTATCAAGCTCTAACTCTTGAAGTACCCAAATCGACTTCTTGATTTATAGGTTACATCATTACGTTAATCTTGAAAGGAAGAGAAAGTGCTTATACCTTTGATCTTACAAAATATTGGAACATGGTTTCCCAGTTATGATCTTGTTCTTTGATCTTGGGACCTTGTGGAATATGGTTTGATAGTTGACACTTTCCCTATTTTCCTATAATCAATATATCATGACTATGGAGGAAAAATGTAATATATTAGGGTGGTAATTGACAAATCACTCCCCTAGCCTTGGTCACATCCCTATTATGAATGCCTCTAGATTTTGATCTTGTTAATTATTTAGAGTTTGGAAAGGTAACCATTTCCTTATGATTTTGATTTTTTGATGTAGATCTCTAATAGGACATGGTGATATGTGATCTTAAATATTGATTAGTGTTGATATTGAAATACGATGATGTTCACTATATCTTTTGTTTATGTTCCAAGTACTACCTAGGTCTAGATCATTCATCAACCTTGAATACCATGATAATGAACTCTATATGATATCTCAAAATTTTCTTTGATATTTCTTGAAAGTAGCTTGATTATTGTCTTATTGTTGCTCACTTATTGATTGATAGTTTCTTAATTATTGTATATGTATGAGTGACCACCCCAAGGTCTAAAGGGGAATCTAAAATCTAGATTCAAAATGCTAGGAACTTTAAATTTGATGTCCAAACTAGACTCCTGATATTGAATATGAAATTTTAAGTCATGATTATTGTTGTTCTTTTGATTTGACTCCTATGGTCACCTTATTTGGAACTTGAGATCACCCTTTATATATAATTGATGACTTTCATGTTCCCAAATATCAAAAAAATTGAAATAATGATTATGTTTATTCTCTATACTTATGACTTTGGGATAAGCTCTCATATGGACTATGGTGGGACCTTCCATTGATTTTAGCATTGAATCAAGATATTAAAATATAATGTTTGCCCCAAATTGTCAAAATAAATGTATCAATCATGGATGTATAACCCCATCTAGGCCAATGTAGAAGCTAGAATCCTAAATATTGGGAATGGGAGTCGTTCTTCACTCTTGATTTGAAAGCCTTTATTTGTTTGACCTAAAATGTGATTTCTTCTTATTTTTGATATATATGATGATCTCTCCCAATTTTTGACTCATGTGATGATCTTTCCTGTTCGATGATTCGTGTCACTATTCTTTGAACTTGATCCTTGATCTCTCATATATGAACTAGTGTTTATGTGAAGTAATACCAAGTTTATTATGATATAAAATATGGAGTCCTAATCTCAATCGATGGATTGTTTTAATTTTGGGGACATAGTTTTTTTAAGGTGGGGAGTATGTGATAAATTTAATTTTCCCTATCATGATATATGTGTTATGCAATTCATCCTTCCACTAATTCCTTACTCTTGAACTAAAATTCATCATTTGAGTTGTTTTGATGCACTTTGAGTTTATCTTGGGCTGATATGAAATGTGATGACTTTCAATTTGATATAAAACCAAGGTTTCACTCAAATTATATATCATTTTGTGTCATTACATTTGCATACCATGTATGGGCATCTTCTTTTACAACACATTATATATATATATATATATATATATATATATATATACATATATATATATATGTATATATATATATATATATATATATATATATATATCTGTGTGTGTATTTATATATACATATATATATGTGTGTGTGTATATGTCTATCTACACACACACACACACACACACACACACACACACACACATATATATATATATATATAGAGAGAGAGAGGGTGGGGGGAACACTCACGTTTCCAACAAACCTAATTTTTCTCAATTTAGACTAAGGATGAGAGATATATGTTCATTCTATTTAACCTAATTTTTATCTATTCCTAAATGGATTTTGACCCTAATTGGGCTCAATCTGGGCGCATGCACCCAATTGAGTGGGTGATAGCCCTTGTTTTCTATATTATTCTTCTTGAGACCCCTTAGTCAAAGAAGATCCATGGATCCTATTTCCAGGGCGTGTGACTATATCCAATGTTCAGGGCCACTTCTTCCTTACCTACTGCCCTAGTACTAGAGCAGGTGGTATGAGGAGGTGGCCAGACCACCCTATGCACTTTTTTGGACCATTTTGTGTTACCATAATGGTCTCTTCTACTCCAGTTAATTGTTTTCCCTTTCTTTGTGCATGTTTTGTGCACTAGGATTCTTCCTTCTTCTCCTTTTATGATCCTTCTGCTGCTTAACATAGGCAAGTTGTTGCACATTCTATGGATGTGCCCAACCCTCAGTGAGGTCTCCCCTGGCTTTTCATCGCTAGGAAGAGCACTAAAGTCACCCCCATTAGAATACCTCTCTCATTGGTTGTTAGTTTCCTTTTTTCTCTTTTAGCATTTCCACGACATAGATGCAACAACAACAATGTTGGGGCATCATGGTGGCGAAGAGACGTAACCACCGTTTAATCTCAAAGAAGCAGCTCATATAAAGTATGTCTTCCCCTCACGCAACCTTCCTATCATCCCTTGTGCAAATGGACCGGCCCAATGGCCCAACCTTCCTTCACCCCTTTCATGTACAACCTAAGATGGTAGGAAGATCCAAAGCCGCTTAATCACAATTTTACAACTAAGATTGGCTCATTTTCAACTTTGAATGGTGTTTCTCTCTCTACTTTTTCCAAGTGATATACAAGATTTTGAAAAATTTCTAAAATAGATCCTTTGGCCAAATATGGTCATGTAACATGCCATTTTTATTGAAAAAACACAAGTTGTGTAATAAAAATACTTTTCAAAACCTAATTCTACTTAGATTTCTTATGATATCCCAAAATGCATGCTTCCCATGTCTTATTGAAATGTCTAACGTATTTAATGTGCTAGATTTCTCTTTTCTTCCCTCAAAGCTTCTGGTTTCCTAGATCATTCTTTTGTACATCTTATTACATCAAGATTGAAACTGTGCATACTTTTGTACCCTAAAAAACTCTATTCCTTCTTAAATGGCCTAATGTGAACTTATGTGATAAAGAAGAATATTTTGGTGGTTAACCTTGATTGAATGTGCCTAAAATCCTCATTAAATATCTCAATCATTAACTATTTATGTATGCTGAACTAAGATTCATACTTGTTGATACTAGCATCTTATTTTGACTTAATGATGTACTTTGAACCTTAAAACATGCTTTATATAGATATATTGATGTTAAATCTAAACCTTTGATTGGATGTTGTTATTTTATGTTTAAAATTATCCTTGGGACTTAAATAAGTAAATCATACATGATTTTGGCCCCTGATTAATATGTGGATCATTCTTGGACCTCTCAAGTGACTCAAACGCACTAATGTAGACATGCAAATTGACTTATGCTACATATTTATATTTGGAACTTTACTAATGCAAATCCTTACCAAATGATAATCCATGTTATGTAGTACTTTCAAATCAGTAATTTTGTGATCCTTAAAAGACCAAACTCAATTACACCCCGTATATACTATAATAATGCCAAACTTGTAGGATAAATACCAAAAATGATAGTTTGACTATGTTGATACTTATGTTTTTCATATTGCTTATATCATATTATCACCCCATATGAGATCATGACCTTGACGTTATGATCCCTAATCTAAACTATGATGTGTCACTCTAAGTGCTAGATGGATCCATTATGTATGATGTAACTTGATAACAACCTTGCATGATCGAGTTGATACACCTAGAACAATATTGAGAGAATTTATATCTAGACTTATGCGACACATCCTACTAACATGATATGATTAGATTGATATAAATCTTCCTGGTGTTAATCATGTTATACTCACTAGACATTATTGTGATGACCTAATTGCAAAGATATAGTTAAGTTTTCTATTTGTGATTTTCTAAACAAGTGGTTAATCTTCATCTATAATCAAGGTAATATTTTTGCTCCTATTAGACATAGTTGTGGTATTAACCTTACTTGTATGTATGTATTCCTAAATTTACTGGCTTTATAGACATGTTTGGCCTACTTTTTCCCTATGATTACTACTTTCATTTTACTTGAAATATGTTGAACAAACCTTGAACATACTCAAACTTGTCCATTATGCATACCTTGTGAAACTTCATGAATCCTTAGGGTAAGGGTGTGGGACATGTTTAAATAAGGTTAGTTCATTGACTTAGGTCTTGAAGTACCACAAGCATATGGTGACATTTAGGCATTGAGCCTCACATGGACCTCATGGACCCTTCCTTTGGGAAGCTGGTCAAAAGGCCATTATTCGTTAAAAAACCTTTCTTGATAATAATAAAATATTTGATGTTGTTTATTCTTTCTCTCTATTATGTTAAGTTTTTTTAATCATATATGTTCATTTAAATCAGTGAGTTTATGTATTTTACAGAGTACTTAGAACAGTTGTGCGGAGATGTATCTATTTTATGATTTTAGGCAACATGTACACATGATATTATTAAAATGATTGTTTCTTTTTCTCTTATATGATAATCTTTTGCTATTTCTTCAATGGTATCTGATGACATGGAAAAAAGATTCATATAGGTTGACATATGAGACTAAGATCTTCTATAAAGTACTAGTTTGACAATCTTTTGTTGTTGTTCATATTTGGTTATTTATCTTGTTGGTTGTGGTATTATTCATTCATATTTTATGTGATCCATTCTAGGGATGGAAACACATGTCCACTCACCTTTTCTTTTGTAGCTAATAGGAGTGCGGATTAGGGTACTAAATGGCTCTATCATAGTTATCTTGTAACATCAATTGGTGTCAAAGAGTGGTGTTGGGTGTAGGAGAAGAGTTTTCACATCCTATTACCCCTTATCCAACCACTATGAGTGTGACTTTCGATTTGAGAGGGGAGAATAACACTTTGTTACATAAATCACCCACCTTAGTCTAGTAGAATATAGGGGTATAGGGGTAGAGAGGAAAATCGACTATTCTTCCGCATGTAGATTAGGGAGTTTCTCCCTCTTCTACCTTAAACCCCCTCTTTTCTTTATATCCTAGGTGTATCATAGTTCAAACACATAAGAAAGTGGTAGGAGGATAAATATGAAACATCATTAATAAACAAAACAAATTTTTGTATGTGAATATTGACAACAACATAATATCACAATTCCATATATTGTCCCAACCAGCCCATGGAGGGGGATTAGCTACACATTTTTAAATATAAAACATCGAGGGACAAAAGAAGGGATTAAGAAGTCATGTAGTTTGATAGAGATCCTTCTCCTCACCTATAGTGTCTTCAAGAACAAATTCATTCCCCAAGGGTAAATGACATGGAATGGTAGGGAAAACTATAAAAAATAAGGCATTTGAGTGCAAAATGAGGTAGAAAGTGAATTGGGAGGTGATAGGTGTGGTTGGTGGCTATATGGATTAAATAAGTTTACCTCCTCACCATAGTTTACCCAAAGGCTTATATATCACCTAGGGCAGATATTATTAAGTGAGGGGTATAATTGGAAATGTAGTGGAAAGTGGTATTAGGGTTTCAAGCCATAGTGCTCATTCTATCTCTCCACATTCATGATGTGCATTGTTTGAAACATAAGTGGTAACTACGAATGAATGTGGTTGATGGGCATGCTAACTCAGGGTTGAATAATGGACTTAAGGTAGATAGAACAAGGGTTCTAAATAGAACTACCATGATAAGAGTAAGCTATAATGATCATTCGTGGTAGAATGACCTTCATAACTCACATTTGTAAGGATGATGTGAGGATGAACGACCTTTTTTGATGGGTTCTAAGTGATGGGTAAAATGGAGGATTGGAGACTCATGTGGAACAATCAAATTAAGTCAAAATAGACATACTATCCATTGAGTGCCACATCGAATATCCATGTTGATGTGGTTGTTCTGGCCTTGTTTGGACTCTTTGATCTTATTACAACTTGGATTTTTATATAACAAATAATTTTAGGGACCACTATCACACTAAGAGCAATGAAGTACATTTTTCTTGTTCACACTAATTTACATGGATTCATTTTATCACTTTAGTTCCTTAGGATTTGGGATAGGTTGGGAATGATCTTAATGGATTTTTGGATCCTCCATTGTTGGCGAATTTCATGTGTCTACAACCTTCTTCTCCTTCAATCAAGTAGTACTCAATTACCTATAAAACATGCAAAAGACTGCATAAGTGGAATTGAACATAAAATGGAAATTATTTATAATAAGCATTCCATCCAACTATCTTAAAATGAGTAATGAGAAATAAAGAAGATAGGGAGACCTAAAATAGGTCATTGTATCTAGCCCAAGCAATAAACATGCTTCCTCAATATGCTTCAATTAGATATCTTTTTCAATTGAATTAATAATAAGTGGTGAAATTTTCTAACAAATATTTTTATTATAAGTCAATTTCAGATTTGGTCTTACTTATGCAATACACTTTTCTCAGTAACTAGAAAATCCATTGCAAACTGAAAACAAAATTACAAACATTGCATATAGGGAATCAAAACTTGCTTAAAGTGATATGTCATTCACTATGCATCCGGTAGAATATTTCATATTATAAGAAGGCAATGAAGTTAAAAGGTTGTTCTGATTGAAAGCATTTAACCATACTAATCCATAAATCCCACTTAGACCCACTTGGATATATGAAAGGTTTTAGGGGGATAGAGTTGATGTCCCCCAACCCAATGGATATGCAAATGGAAGAAGGAGGTTGTATAAGAAGATTGGAGTTCTATCACATAGGAGCACTATTATTTTAATTTCCTTTTCTCTAGTGCTATTACATATGAGAACCTTTGTTTTATGATTGAATTTTTATTTTTCATTGTTCTATTAATAGGTTTGGTCTTTAGGATGGAAGGAAAAAGTAGATGGGAGGAATTGTTGTCCACCCCAAGGTTTTAGAGTTTGTCCAAGCCTTGCCATTGTTGTGCTTTAGTAATTCTAATGAGGAGGAGAGATACTAAGTGGCACACAAAAGTGGATGAAGAGAAGGGACAAGTAATACATGTTTCATCATTGTGGTATTGTACAAGCTAGGTAATCCAACCGAACTCCATCAAAAAATGACAAGAACATTTGGAATAACAAACAATGGCACACCATACATTTCATAAGATTTGAGAAAACTTGAAACATTTGTACTATTCAATTACTAAAATCATCCATCAAAAAATTTCCATATGATAAGCATAAACATATATAAAACCATCAAACGACCTTGAATGGAAAAAAAGATATGTAAACGTGAGAGAATTCACCTAAGGTCCACATATTAGTTTCAAAAATTGAATATCCTATTAATATATCTTTTATGACAAGACATTTCAAAACTTGTGTGATGTTGGAAAGTTGCACCAAATTTCTCATTAACATGACAAGAACTACCTAAAAATAATTATATAGTAAGAACTAGAAATATAATCTGGGCACAAACTAAAAGATACTAAAAAACTACACATGCTACATGATAAGGGATGGCATGGCAACAAAAGCGAAACACTGGCAAAAAATAGTCAAAATGCAAAAAAGTTAAAACTTAGTGTTATGCTAATGGGTGGAATGCTAGAAGATGAAAAGGACAATAAAAAAATCATGTTAAGGTTAAATATATAAAATGAAGAAAATAAGAACAAGGGATAAAGGAACAAATGACATACATCACTACCATTTGAAGCTTTTGAATCATTTGATCTCAACATGAAAATATGAATGGAATAGTAGGGGAATTATCATGGGTCCCACTATATATAGTGTGGAGGTTGGTCATATAGGTTCGAAGGTGACTATTGATAATATCACCCCTATTAATCTGCTTTTGGAGGAGTATGTCTCACGGGAATTTGATAGATTAATTAAGAAAGCTTACCCCAACCTGGGATCCTATTGTGGCTGTGCATGTATAAAGGAGTAGACGTGGAACCATTTGGTAATGCACATAAGATGGTCATATCAAATATGTTGTTGTTGTGTCTGAGTTTCCTCTAACAAAAAATGATGAAAAATGTGTCATAGAAATGTTTAAACACATTGGCTACACACAATCCATGTCAATGTACATCACCTAGCATTCTTGGATAACATATTCTTGAGGTTGGTCTACACACATATGACCTTTATCCTTAGGTGGATCTAATATTGGTTCTCTTAAGTTCTCACTTGGATGGTACGGCTCATGCTTTACAATTACTTCCATAATATCACTCATGGGACCTACATCAATGAAGAAAATCTATGTCGAAGGGAAACTTTGAGACAAATGTAGAGTCACGAATAAAATGGGAGTATATCTTTGTAACATACTAGATCTTGGACCCTAACCTAGAGCTTTGACCTTTTGATCTTATCCAAACAAGGTTGAGTTTTGGACCTAAAAATATGGTTAATAAAGCCCTAATGAGTTAATGCATGTAAAGTCACCCTAATGGAACCTAATTGAATTAATAATGAAGTTAATGGGCCACTAATGGGCCGTATGAAATATATCATAAAAAGAAGTCAGAAAAATAAAAAAAACTTCGAATTCATAATCTAAATATCAAAATAATCCTACATGTCAATTTTCATCTAATTTGGACAACTTGAAATAATAAGGTAAGTTTAGGAGAAAGTTGATAAAATGCATTAATGCTCAATAGTATAATATATGAAACCAAAATATGGAAATAATGCCAAATTCATATTCAATATATCAAATATAACTTTGTAGATGGCTCCCAAGAGAAAATCTTATAAGGGCAAGGAGCACGTGGATGGAGAAGGAAGCTCTTCCAATGGAGAAAGTGACCATAGTGCTTCTAGAGGGGCTAACCCTAATGGTAACCCTAATGCACCTCTAGAAGTGCTTATCAAGGCTCTGACTGATAGCCAACAATCTCCCCCTTTTAGAAGATGACAAACATTTCCTAAATATAAAATAAGATAATATTAATCATATGAGTTTCATACCTAAAGTTTACCTTTTGTAGCAATTCTTTTGTTTGCAAGTGTGTGTTGGGCCGAAATTTATGAAACTCATGTTTTTCATTTTATATTAGTTTTTTATTTTATCATATTTCTCCCCCTTTGTCATTTCAAAAAGATATCCAACATAATCATTTAGTATGACTTTTTATTTCTCCCCTTAATTTTATGCTTTGCTTCCCTTTAGAGAGATATTTAATTTATAAGCAAGGGCTTAATGAAAATCAATTAATGTTAAATTTAGCCACAATTTATTTCTCAATCATTTGCAAAGGATGTTAAGCCTTGAAATGATATGAGTTTCTTTTAAGTTAATGGCATATGTGTATTGATTTCTCACCCATTTTACAAGGGATGTTAAGCCCTGAAAATGATATGAGATTCCCTTAAGCTCATGATGGATACATATTGATTTCTCATCCATTTTGCAAGGGATGTTAAGCCCTGAAAATGATATGAGAATCCTTTAAGCTTAGAGTACATGAAAAGTGTCTCTAAGCAAATGCACGGGATGTTAAGCCCTGATTGGTTTAGAGAATTCTATTAAGAACAAGATATATATCATATTCATGAATATTGTAGATTTCTTTGTTTTCATAACCAAAACTACATTTAAGGATGCTAAGGTCATAACATGTTTCATCTTTTCTTTATGACGTTCTCAAATTTATGTAATATACTTCTTAATCTTATAGTCAAGATAATTTTTGTGAGCTCCCCCTTAATCTAATAATCAAGATGTTTTAAGGATTCTAAGGTCACAATAAATATTAGATCATAAAAAGTTATGCACTAAAAATTTTGTTTTCAATATACTATGATTAAGTGCAATAAAATGATGTACAAATAAGCATTTTTTCAAGCTTATTTTAGGTCGACCTTGAGTTCAACCATAGAGCCCCTTGGTCAAACTTGATTTCAACCAAGAGGTAATTTCTGTAGATTTCCAATTTGAACACTTATATGTGAAGTATAATTTCTGCAGATTTTTAATTTAAAATGCATTTGTGCCATGAAGTTTTACTGTTTATGCAAAATGGCATCTTCATATGAGTTGAATCACAATGATCAAAAACTATATCCCTTTGTGGTTTGTATATATGGATTAAAGATTAATTTTGGAAAACCAATGAAACACAAAGATTATGGCACAATAATTATGATAGAACAGTAGAAGTATATCCACAATACAATGATCAAGATAGAAGCATATAAATATGATGATTATGATCATTTGAACTAAATTTTAATATGCATGGTTCCTATATAGATAGACCAAGGAATTATTTAGGAAAAACCATGTGGATTATGATAAAATAGTATTTTGCTTGATTAAACCAACATGGTTCGTAATTTTCAATTTTAAGCCAAACCATGTAGAGAATAAACCAAAATAATCTCATTTGAGGTTCATAAGTTTACAATTTTAAGATAAATCATGTAAATGAACATGCTTAATAAACTTTTTCAATCAATGAATAAGGTTTGTTCAAAATCAGTCTTCATATAACACTTTTGCATTATGTCTAAGGATTTCATATTCATAATGTTATACCTTAATTCATGATGCAAAAAGATCAATAAGTCTTGTTTCGAAGATGGTTTCCAAGATTTATTCTTGATTTGCATACTAAATCAATAATTAATAACAAATTGATAGCAAACTTGATTAATTGAAAATAGGTTCAGTAGAACTTGGTTCAGTCGAACTTTTTGTCAACCGAATTTTATCATGGTTGACGTTTTTCTCGACCGAGAATGCTGTTGTTTGTACAGGTTTTATCAGATTTGTTGCAAAATTCAAAACAATAACCTGCTCAGTCGACTATTTCTTGACCAATCATGTTCTCGGTCGAATAGTTTCTCGACTGAGAATGTTTCTATGCTGTTTCAGAACTATTTTCAGTAATTGTTTCCAAGTAAAACAAGAATATGAAAGTAAAACTCGATTGTGTTGAGATATGACATTTGTATATCAAGAATCAGTTTAGGTCAAATATCAACTAGTCAAATTTAAACCTCTATGTTTTAGGAACCCAAGCTAGGGAATCATTCCTTTTCTTGTATGGGCATGAAAAAGAGTAGTGTCCAAGACGTAAGAAATAATGACAACTAATAGAGTCAATCTCATTTCTCTTTCTAGGAATTGAGTTGTTATTGGGTACATACATGGATTGATTCTCTAGCACTTATTTCCTTCTCCAACTAGGTTTTTGATAAGATTTTCCTTTAGTCTTATAACCTAGTCCTCTCCTTCCAATTTGACGATAAGAATCATTTAAGATATTATCAAGAATATTATTGTTACTCAAGATACGCACTTTTTGTTGTAACTTCATAATCTCATCTATTTTCTTCTTGATATCTAATTTTTCTTGATCTAGATTAGATAATAAAGAATCTCTTTCTTTCATAATAATATTCTAATCTAGATGTGTACACAAAACAGGCTGTTTTTGAAGATCATTTACTTGAGTTTGTAAGTTTAACTTTTCTAGGGAAAGAAGATTGCAAGTTGCTTCTACAGATTTCAACTTAATATAATAATCTTCAATAGCCTTTTTGAGATCTTCATTTTCAGATGTGAGAGCAAGAAGATTAGCATTTAACTCATCATTTACTTTATTTGATTTCTTAAATTTCTTCTTGCACTCAATATATTTCTCATGTGTATCTTGAAGACTAGCAATTAGATCTTCTTTTGGTATATCAAAAAGACTTACTTCTTCTTCTTCTTCATTTGTTGTATCAATAAGACATTCTACTTCTTCTTTTCCATCATCACTATCATCAATTGAGTCAACCTATGCAGCTTTATATGCTCTTTCTTTCTTTTTGCGAGATAATTTCTTCCCTTTCTTGAGTTTTGGACAATCACCTTTCATGTGTCCCTTTTTGCCACGTTCAAAGCACCTAGAAGAGGAAACACTAGAAGTTTTGTTAGTTTTAAAGCTTTTATACTGCTTACCATTTACAATGAGAGTTTCTTCTTCACTATAATCTTCACTTGTATCATGACTAATTTTGGTTGATGATTTGAATGCAATGTCCTTCTTTCTCCCTTGTTGAATTGAACGTTCTCGTCTTTCTTCCTCTTCTAAAGTTGACTCATGTGCTTCTAAGTTGCCAATAAGTTGTTCCATTCTTAGCCGGGTGAGATCATTTGCTTCTTCAATAGCAGTCACCTTGGGCTTGTATTTGGGAGGAAGAGACCTAAGGACTATTGATACTTGACTTTCTTCGCTGATTACGTTACCTAAAGCATTTAAACCATTTACAATAGAAGAAAATTTTGCATACATTTCACTAATAGACTCATTTTGATCCATATGAAACTGTTCAATTTTTTGCTTAAGCATTCTGATTATAGAATTCTTAACTTGAACAGTTCCTTCATATGTTATAGAGAGTCCATACCATATGTCATATACCATTTCACAATTTGATATTCTATTGAATTCACTAACGGAAATTGAACAATAGAGTATACTTACAACTTTTGCATTCATTTGGGCTGATCTTACCGTATTAGCATCCCAAGTTGCATACTCTGTTTGAGGGAATTCATATGGATTAGATACCATTCTCCATAGATCCCAACTAATTCCTTGGAAGTAGAATTGCATCCTCCTTTTCCAGTAGGTGTAGTTAGTGCCATCAAAAGGTGGAGGTCTAGCCATGAGTGTCCCTTCTAGGTTGAGGTTGTTGAGTACCGTGTCACCCATTCTTCAAGACTTTGTTAGAGTTCCTTGAAGCCCTGCTCTGATACCAATTCAAAAACCACTACAGTGGGGTGAATAGGGTTTTATGGATATTTTAAAATAATTCAACTCAAAACAAGCAACCAAAAAAATATTGGACAAATGGGACAAGGATTTAGAGTGGTTCCAACCTTAGCAAATACTAAGACAGTCAATCCACTACTCGGTTGCTTACCCAACTGGGATTTTGAAAGTATTTAATTTTATTACCTTGCAAGGATGTTACATAAAATTACAACACTTTCTCCAAACCCTCCGGACAGCCTTCACCTAGAAGTAGTCTCACCAACCTCGAAGCAGCCTTCCTTGAAGTAACCTCAAGCTCCCCCGTGAAGTAGCCTTCCTCTTGAAGTAGCTTCCCGTTGAGATAGCCTTCTTGAAGTAGTCCAAAGTCCACCTTCTCCACCGAGAAGACCCTTCTCCACCTGAGAAGTCAAACCCTCTCCAATCCGTAGCCTCCAACCCTAGGAGTATCAAGGAGAGTACAAAAGATATAAAGGAACAAGAAGGAAAAACATAAATTACAATACCGTTGTAGCACAAGGCTTGATTTCCTATATCAAGCATTTTGATCTCCTAACCAATGTATATGGAATTCTTGGTGCAGTGAGTAGGAGATTCTAGCCTATCGGACATGAAATTTGAGCAATGGAAATGAATAGCCAATGTTGGAGTTGCTCAATTGCTCACAAGAATGAATAGCCAATTGCAAGTATTAAGCTCAAGTGTTGCACAAGTGTGTATAGGGTGCCTAAGGCTTGTCCTATTTATAGGAATGGCCTATGAATGCTTAAGGATGTTCGAGACACTTTCTAGGGGGGTTCTTAGTGCTCAACTAGCCGTTAGGTATCCATTAGTTGCTTTAACAACGGCTAGTTAATTAATCCTGAAAATTGCAGACAGAGACATTCTCAGTCGAAGATTTATCGACCGAGAGTCCTAGTCGGTCGAGGACTTGTCGATCGAGGGACTGTCTGTAGCAACATTCTGATCCAACTCCCAACTACTTTGTCTGTTGTGTCTAACGACTATTTGGGTCATTCTCAGTCGAAGAATTTTTCGACCGGGAGTATCTCGGTCGAGCAGGTTATTGACCTAGGATGACTCTGTTTCAATATTTTAAACCAAGTATTGTGTGTATGTATGAGTGTGCAGTTGTGACACTATTGTAGGGGATGACCTATCTAAGTGATGTGATTGGCTAGGGAAGATCTAAACGCTTGATTTACATGATATATAAGTACTTGTACATTATATACTTGTACAAGTTTTTACATTTGATTACAATCATGAATTAAAGCAATTCGAGCATATAGATCTTCCAAGTTGTTTTTCATCCACCTAATTCCTGCAACACTCAAGTAGCACGTTAGATTCACAAGAATGAAATGTTTGTTATCATCGAAACAAAGGGATTATAAAAATGTTAAATTTAGCCAACAGAGTTTTACCATGGAAGGTCATGGTTCCTACCTGGAAGAAGGTGGGAGGAATACTAAAAGTATGAAAACATGGAAGGAAAGGATTATTCTTACTAGTTTTGGTCAAAATCACCAAGGAGGAGCTTAAGAAATCCTAAATAGAGAATTTTGGAACCCTAGGAGCCTTCTTCACTAAGGTAGGCATCCTCTTTTACCTTGGGACAAAAACTTCATTGCCAAACATATATGGGATGATTCTCTAAGCTGTGGGAAATAAAAGGAGAGTATTTCTACTTGGATTGGGAGGTGGGAAGGGGTAGGCATGTCTTTTATAAAGAAGGGGGCAAGCATGAGGTGTCTATGTGACTTTCCATGTGTCCTTAGGCTAAGGCTTCACGGCCGTACAAGAGGACAGCGCATGGACTCTTCTTGAAAATCAAAGTTCGGTCCTAAGATTCCCTAAAGCCTTCTAGGCCATCCCCACCGTCCATAAAGCAAAGAAATAACCCCATTGGTTGATAGATTTTTAAGGATAAGCTCATTTATAAAGAGGGTAATTCCTATAATGCCCCTACAAAGTAGCACCTTCAAACCAAGGTGCAACCATGTTACCCATGGTTCAAAATCTTGTGAATGGTAAGGTAATATCTAAGGATTAAAATTGAGGTGATAATTTGCAAAGAAAACCTCCGAATTGGGTAAATTACATAAAATTACAAAATGTACATAAAATTGCATAACTTGCAAACCAAAAATCCAAACTGAACCAAATTTGAAACTTAGGCTCATTTTATGTTTTAAAATCATATCAAAAAGTTATATAGAGGTTTAGAAAACTAAAATATGGTAATTAAACTTTTATTGATGTATTAGTGCATAAATCCTTATATTGGTACAATAAGTGCATAAATGTCCACTAAACCACTATAGATTCCACTAATTAAACATAAATGATATAAATGATAGAAATGAAAGGGAAACTTGGGAAAAAGGTTTACATGGAGATTACAACTTCAACAAGGAACTCATCATCATCATTATCCTCATCATCATCCTCATCATCATCCTCATCATTATCCTCATCATTATCCTCATCATCATCCTCATCATTATCGTCCTCATCATCACCATAATCACATGATGATGATGATGATGATGATGATGATGATGATGATGATGATGATGATGATGATGATGATGAAGAAGAAGAAGACAATGATGATGATAATAATGATGGATGATGAGGATGATGATGATGATGATTGATGATGATGATGACGATTGAGGATGATGATGATGATGATGATTATGATGATGATAATGATGATGAGGATGATTCATCATCCTCATCATTATCCTCATCATTATCCTCATCCTCATCATCATCATCCTAATCATCATCATCCTTTTCATCCTCATCATCATCATCATCATCATCATCATCATCATCATCATCATCATCATCATCATCATCATCATCATCATCATCATCATCATCGTGAGGATGATAAAGATGATGATTGATGATGATGATGATGATTAAGGATGATTATGATGATAGAGATGAGGATGATAATGATAATGATGATGATGATGATGATGATGAGGATGATGATGAGGATGAAAATGATGAGGATGAGGATGACGATGATGATGAGGATGCTGATGATGGGGATGATGAGTATCATCTACATTGATTTATAACTATTGATCAACTGGGAACTCAACATCATCCTCATCATCCTCATAGTCATCCTCCTCCTCATCCTCTTCATGATATTCATCATTATCCACACCATCATCCTCATCATTATCGACACCATCATCCTCATCATTATCATCATCATCATCATCATCATCCTCATCATCAACATCGTCATCATCATCATCATCATCATCATCATCATCATCATCATCATCATCATCATCATCATCATCATCATCATCATCATCATCATCATCATCATCATCATCATCATCATCATCATCATCATCATCATCATCATCATCATCATCATCATCATCAACATCATCATCATCATCATCGTCATGATCATCATCATCATCATCGTCATGGTCATCATCATCATCATCATCATCATCATCATCATCATCACGTGATGACAACAATGAGGATGATGACGATGATGATGATGATGATGATGATGAGGATGAGGATGATGATGATGATAACTATGGAGTTATTTAGTGATGGGCTCTCGAAAATGGAGGTGCACCTTAGTCATATTGATAGTTCAATCATTCCTTTTAAGATCATCCTAACTGAGGCCTTAAATCCTGTGATGTTACAATCTCCCTCACTTAGACTCTTAATGTCCTCATCAAGGCTCAACTATATGGCTGTATAATCTCTTCCCAATTTTAGTGCAGACCTAGAATGGCCCATGGACATCCAGCTCCCATCCACACCTACCAATGCAAGGGCGGATCCATCTCGTCTCAGTGGATAGCCCTTTCCAACTTGACTGGACCGCATGGCTTAAGATTGGCATGCCACATGCCCATGTGGGCCCCACCTACTGGAGGGAAATTGGCTCTGATACCATTTGTAACTTCTGGGCCCACTTCCCTAGGCTCTAGCAGAGTTTCAGGAATGACGATTCGCCCAATAGACCACCACTAGCCTTAACTATGTGATATTTCCTCACTTACGTGCAAGCCAGGATAAACTTCCTGAATGGTCACCCATCCTAGTACTACTCCAAGCTGGGCATGATTCACTATGGAGTTCTTTAGTGATGGGCTCCCGAAAAAGGTGGTGCACATTGATGATATGGGTAGCTCAATCATTCCTTTTAAGATCATCTTATCTGAGGCCTCAAATCACATAACCATTTTTACCCCAATCCTAATCTCACTGCCTAGACAGTGATAAAGGGATTAAAGTGCTCGTCCCTGAGCGGCTCGATAGAATCTATCACATTGGCATATACAATAGGAAATAATAACTCAAAAACTAGATATTTAAAAAACAACTAACCCAGTATAGGAGATTTTTCCAATATATCCTTGTCATCAGAGTATATGAGTGTGAAAGCAATATAGTCAAGATTTCAATATTTTCCTAAAATCAAGAAAATCAAGACACAAAGTCAATGCAATTGCACATACGCTATATAAAAACAAGTGAAATGCTTTAAAACAAAATTAGTATAGTTGGCAGGACTTATATTTCAAAAGTACAATGAGTAATTTGCAAAACCAACATTTATTTTTTGTGACTCTATTACCCCAATGTGATGGGGAGGTCACCATTCTCCTTCTCACCATAGGATATAGGAGATCAATGTACAAGTCGACCTCCAAATGAGGGTTTTCTTGCACTCAATATAAACATTATCAACATTACCAACATCATCATCATCGTTATCAATATATGGGTAGTCATAATGAGCATGTCATTTATGTTTACCAATTTGTCTCAAAATATAATCTAAGAAATATGAAATCCTAATCAATAGGGAACAATATCTCAACCAAGTATATATCCAAGTTCACAATCAATAGATACATAGTTTCTTCATTACAACCAAAGAGAAGGTATAACACCATACCTTTCATCTAGGATTTTGAGTATGATCAATATCTGAGTCAATAGGGAAACCCTTCGAGTCAGATCCTAAATCACAATTATTGGATCAAGTGTCAAGATCATGATATTTGAAAATCATGTTTCAATATTTGTGATTAGGGTTACACTTTTCCTATGCCAACCTTAGGGTTGTGTCATTCACTTACAATCAATATTTCAATATGTCCAACATTATTTCAAATGTACAATATATTCGAGTGTGAATGACTTACCTAGGTTTTCTAGGATCATATGTGTTAACCCTAATTTATGATCATTATCAAAGTCATAATTCAAGTTTCTAGATCTTCTTCATGGAAATAAGTTCAAGGGTCTAGATCATGTAGGTCATAAAATATAATACACCTATATTCGTCATATGACAATTCTAGAGTCAGATCAAGATTAGTCATCACTTTATGGCATGAAATAATATTCAAGATTTGAATAAGTTGAAAGTTAAAATATAGATCCACAAACGAGTAAAATATGCTTTTAGAGTCTCAAATAGAGACATGAGAGACATATAGTAAGGTTTCTAGAGATTGAACATCATTATTGAACTATATGACAAATTAAATGAGTAAGAGTTTAATATCTAAGTATATCAATTAAATATATAAACAATTAGGCTTATAAAGTATTTTTAATGGGTTCATTGGATTTTTTTGATCAAAATCAACTATTTATATGAATTATTTCGATCTAGGATGCAATTATTATGATTTAAACAAAATCAGGGATTTTAAATGCTTATTTGTCAGAGACGAGCAAAATACCTTAATTTGCAAAAAATGGCTGATTGTTGGATGTCGATTGGATGGTTGAGAAAATGCCACGTAGGTATGCAATTTACTCACTTAGTGGGCCGATTCAGTTGCTGATTAGGTTCTTTCAATGTTTGACTCCTGGTTCAATCGAGGTTCTTTGGATCCATTGAACCAGCGGGTTTCTCCGTGGGCCGACCAATTTTGAGCCCTCTTTCTCTCTCATGTGGGCACTCATGAGATCTAGGAAGTGTGGTGGAGAGGGCTCACTGGCATGGAGAAGCTCTAGATGTAAGAGTTGGCGAAGTAGGCCGCCACCAGGCTGTCCCAGTCCGCCACCACCTCGCAGACTCGATAGGGTCCAAAGAAAGGGAGGAGGTGTGAGGGAAAATTCCCATTTGAGAAGGGCGACAATGCTGCTTGGAGTAGCTAGAGATTAGGGGCAACTTGGGGGTGTTTCAAGGTGTGAAATAACATGCAAAGGAGGGTCAAAGCTTGGCGATGTCAATGAAAGAATCGACATCCCTTTATATAGCGTTGGGATTAGGGTTTTAAGGACAAATCAAGATTTGAAAACGGTCATGGCAGCTAGTGTGAGAGGGGAGAGCAAAGAGTTCATTTTGGTGGTGCAAGAATGTGAGAAACTGAGTAAAAGTAGGGTTGGGTGAGCACAAAATCATGAGGTGAACATTCCCTCTCGATTAGAAATTGGAATCGGGGTCAATAGTGATAGATCGGTCATTTTGGCCACTTTAACACCTCCCTAATGATTGTGGGAGCTTGAAGATGATCTCTTGGCTCTAAGATTGGGCAGAGATCTATGAGGCCCAGATCTAAGGGCCAGAAATCACCCCTGACTCCTTTTCCCCCAGATTGTTGATGTGGCATAGCCAAAAAGAGGGCAAATATAAAGCAAATGAATGGGTTTTCAATACATTATCTTCAAAAATTCATAGATAGGCGTAGGAATGTCCAAATGAGCTAAAATGTGGATCATAACTTCAAAAAAATGTCGAGAATATTTAGAAAAAGTTTGGGAACAGATAGATGAAGTTTCATTGACCAATTATCTTCTTTGGAAAATTTTATCAATTAATGAAATTTAAGGTGTTATAATATGTATAAAATGCACAATGATCGCCATATTTCTAATTTGAGTATCAAAAATTATTATGAAGACAAGAAAAATGATTTGAGAACAATGTTCACCATATATCATAAAATTGTTAACAACATCATTGAATAAAAAGCCTCCCAGGTGGCAAATTAACAAGATTGTGGAGTTGATATGAACTTATGACTGCCATGTCTATGATGATGTCAAGTTAGAGAAACCACATTTCTATCACTAATTCCCCCAATAGGAACCTCTATCAAATGACTGAGGTTTCTACGTGCTATTTTGGATGCAAATGTTGGTCACGTCGAACTAGAAAATTGAGCATTATCAAGAGGATTACTACCACCAACTTTGAGGGAAATATAAAATGATGATCTTAAACTCTAAATGGTCACACTAGTACAAATATCACCTTTAGCATCGGTTAAATATGACTTCAGAAGTCAGTTTCCAAGTGACACCCAAGTGGGTGACACTAAATGTAGATGCCTTCAACGTCGTTTTCATAGCCGATGCCACAAAGTCGTCCCCAAATTTTAAACCCAAAAAACACGTCAACAGGGGGGCCATATGTGTCGGTTATCAATTCATAACAGATGCCACATCCTATCCTGAAAAAATTGGCCACAGGTTAGACCATAGGTGTCAGTTAGCAACAAAAAACTGACTTCATTGACCTAAAATTATTGATGGTTTGTAAGTTAACCAAACATTAACTGACACCATTAGGGTATAAAATGTCAATTAACTATTAATCACTGACGAGTTAAGTTTTTTTTTTGGTTTCTTTAGTTAATCGATGACAATGTTTTGATTTTTTTTCTAACGAGCTTGCAGGCCTGATGTTCGATTGGTCAGCAGGATGCAGAAGCTGCAGTTCAATTCTGAACTGTAGGTTTACAACATCCATTGATTTCAGCCAATAACAGGCCACAAACCTGCAAAATTAACAAGTATGGACAATTAATATATGGAATGATTCACACACATGTATAAGCACATTTCATATTATGATTTCATCACACATATGTAGAAACCTATAGTTCCATTTCATTCCTCCATTTCATATTCACACACATGTTGAAACCTGTAGTTTCATTCATTTCATCTCTTTTCACATTCAGTCACATGTAGAAACATTCATGTATTTATCTTCACGCACATATGTATATAGATAAGGCAATTCAAAAACATTCATTCAGACATGTATATATAAGTGTGTCTTTCAAAGTTTAACATGTCATCAAATATACAAATAATTATGACAAAAAAATTTAGAAATATCATTCTTTATCATTATCATCGTCATCATCTCCATTAGTATTCCAATGATAATAAAAAATTCCCACTACTTGTAAGGCTTTTACCTATTGTTCTCTTACATCATTTAAATATTCCATCATATAGGGAGTGTGTACATCTAATAACTTTTCACCTGTAGTGATGTCACTAGTTTTAAACACCTACAAAGATAATGATGTATATATAAAATTAATAATATATAATAAGATTGATATATTTCATATTATCTAGTGAGACTATATATAATACCTATTTTATGGTATCGATTTCCATTACAACATGTTTGATAATTAGCTCCATATATCGCATCATGTAGTATGCACATGCCCAACTTTTGTTTTGTGTAGCACACTATAAATTGAAACATACCAAATGTTAACAAATACAAACAAGAATAGTTCACATAAACAATATATACATTTAACATAGGAAATTACTTTCAAATTCTCCCAATGTAATAGTTTCGTTGTCTTGGCCATGTTTCCTCTAGCTTTTTTGAACGCTTTTAAAGCCCTACATGTTAATGTAATACATTAAATTGCATTGTTAAATAATAATGTAATAATAGATGTTAACAGATAAAAAATATGAAAGATTTCTCATGTAATTAATGGCCTTTTTATTGAGTGTCCATATAATGACTTTAATTCCTTCCGCAAAGGATCTAGATAAAAAATAGTCCATGCCTTGGGGATAATAACTAGTAACTCCCAATGCATAGCACAAGAGGTAAGAAAGTTAAAAATTAATAACTCAAAATCCACAATAAAAATGTAATTTTCTTAAGTCCAAATTATAAGCAAAGTAAACTTACTCAACATTGAATGAAGCTATTATCACTTTCTTCTTTTTTTTACCAAAATATTTAAAAGTGGCAGAGCAGTATTAGGTAAGTGATGTGATCGATCAAATATGGAACTAGAAATCCCACATGGGAAAATGAAAAATCTTTACAGATCTTGTGTAAGCGGCTACAAAACATGTATTACGTATGCATTAATATATAACAAAACATACCACCATATATAAAACAAGGTATATGGATATATAAATAAGATCTCACCATATCCATAGCTCTATCATAGATGTATTTAGCCAATCATTATGAAACAACTCCAAAATATCTTGTATAAATATTTTTTTATTGTATGATTCTCCTGCACGATCCACAAGAATAGAAACATTTATACAAAAATTTGGGTCATGTTCGCCTATCCATACTGTCATTGTACTAATCTTCAGATCCTGCCATCTCGGGACTTAGAAGGCCAGAGAGGGAAAATCTAAAAACGTAAACTAAGTGTATCAAAGTGCAATGCGGAAGCGACATACGCATACATGAACATACAACCATAGGCATACACCATAACATTTCTCAACATTCAACATGTAAATTATTACAAAATAACTTATTACAACACGAGTTACAATTACATATTGAAAGGATATTTTACATAAGTCTGAACATGTCTACTAGGATCTTTACACAATAGGTAAACCTGTACAACTGCTCACATCCCTTTCTTTTATACCATGTTATCTCTGAACCTAAAACATACGTGAAAAAATGAATCAACATACTTGGTCTCGAGTACATGGGTAGAAAGATACATATATTTATTGTTTTCATAATTTAAAAAGATTAGTAGAAATAAAGGAAGTAAATCATAAAAAAACATTTATTGATTAAGCAAAATACACCAATTTTACTCATTTTTCTAGATGAGTTGCATTATCAAGGTGAACTAGTACCAAAACATATATATTGGGCCCATCCCCTTATGCCAAGTACTCTAGGGAAACTCCCCATACACCATGTGCTCTAGGGAGGTGTACTAGTCAACATTAATCCATTCACTTCATAACGGGGATAATGAACACCTTAAATAACTACAAAAAATCTATTCATCATTTATTTTTTCAAGTGATAAAATATCGAGTACTATATAGTTCTACCACATCCAATATTTATAATAAGAAGAGAGCATATATACATATCATGATTACAACCAAGAAAACCATAGTCATATACTTAATAAAATCCCACATACCTGAGTTCAAAGATTCCTATACATCCATGATAATATAGAACCTTGTCCATGACCTGATTAATAACCATTAATCATGATTAATACATGGTTCATATATTCTTGATATTTTAAGTCCAATTTAGGGTTTAGACAAACCTAGGTTCCATCTTATATTAGGATGGTATCTGATATTTTTACAATGATCAGGGGTCATATTAGCATATTAAGTCATATGGACCATTACAAATATAAGGAGGGTTAGAGTAGAGACTAGTTTCATAGGGGGGGTTCATGTTACTACTTTTGAATGTTAGGAGGATGTTGTATGATATTAAGAAGCCAAAAGAACATTTATATCCAGATGCCTCATTAAAACTAAATCAAGCCACACTTTAGGGTATGTTTAGCATCATGAGGTCACAAATAGTGCAAAAGTATGGTCGATAAATATTTTTAGGTTACAAGATAACATAGGTTACTGATATGAGAGGTGGCATGAAGCTTGAGCAACCTTGATACAAGGGTATTCACTAATAATGAGTTAATTTCATTTAAGCATGGTTAAATATTGCAAAACTAGTAGTTTGGAGATAATGTGTTTAGATTAGATCACTTAGATAGTTTCATTGTGTAGGTCTCATCTTCCTGATCATTTTGATATATAAGTTTGTGTAATTATGGCCATCAAAGAATTATTAATGAGGTTTATATGGAAGATAATAAAGTGATGATTAAGGTATTTAATTACCTTAGTAGATGATTGGGTTATGGGGCTCCCATCTTCGGCCCAATTGACGCTGGACGGCCCAAGAGTGGGGTGCCCCCTTTTCCACGATGACCGGTGCACTAATTCGTTGAGGATAATTCATTACAATGTAAGTGGAACGAACTGAGTTGTCTGAGGAAGAATGTTTAGTGAAGGTTCTGACATAATTACTCCCAATCTAATTAGGTGGCAGTGGGGTTGCCTCATTTCACATACCAACTTGGCCAAAGAGATACCTACTACTTGGGAAAACACTAATCTTGAATTTAGTCGACAACAAAGATTTATAAAAAAAACTTTGGATAATTTGCATTGAACTAGCATCATATTGGTGTAAAACCCGCCCCATTGAAAATTGAGAAATAAAATTGAAGTATGTCAAAAAAATTGACCCTATAAAATGTCACATAACAATAAATGACTACAATTTTGAGTAAATTTTGATAAAATTTTAAGCATGTCTATACAATTTTTTGTTACCTACTAATCATTGGAAAACAAAACGTTAATATTCATGGTTTATATTCTAAAACCATAAATGTTTAAATTACCTTTGAGTAATTACGGGGACCAGGCAACCTAAGTTCTCTGGTGACTCTTTACATTGAATAGAAATCTAAATTCCCAAAATGTATCAAATAGTTGGGATGGTGGATTATTAGTAATCAGAATGTAGTGACTTGATTATCACATGGATGTTGGACAATTTTAGTTTTAAATTGAAATATATTTTTCATAGATATTTTATTTTATATAAAATACAAGATGTAAAAAACAAATGATTTCATGAAATTTTATTGAAGATTTATTGAGATAAGTCACAATCAAGGTGTAGGAGAAAATACTTGAGGAGAAACCTAGAGTTGATGAAGGATATTATAATGTAATTGACATGCCTATATATTTCTACATGAACCCTTTTAAGGGGTGGGAATAGTACCTTACTAGACCAGTGATACTACTATTTTGAGGATGAAAGCCTCCTTAAGGGGTGGAGATTTGTGACATACTATATTTTGGGTAATAAATCTATTTTCAGTTATAATACAAGATACTCTCGAAATGTTCACCTATTTACAAATTTGTCTCTCACACTAAATCTCAATTGATTATCTTAGTCAACAATTATTTTCTTTTTTTAAACCCAACAAACTATTTATTATTGATATTTCTCTCTCATGCAAGAAAACATACGACTAAGGTTTACATTAATGGTCACACATAGCCACAGTTTTTTCCATAGTAAAGGAAGTAAAGGAATTAGAACTTGAAGCATTTTAGCTAGGGTATCTGCAACTGTATTCATTGTATAGGGGATGAAAGAAATTCTTCCACCATTGTTGTTACATTGATGTTTCCTTAATATAAGGGCTAAGGCTAGAACTTCATCATGTCTTTATGTTGGTACTTTATCTTTTAAATTGATTGGAGTGAGTCAGATAGGATATCAAAATTTTTCCACCTATTCATATGACAAAGATTAAGGACTTTGAGAATTGTTTGGAACTCATCTTCTAAAGTAGAGGAGGTAGAGACTTTCTATATAATACCCATTCAACACTAACCAAGATGGGTAACCACATGGATAACCATATGGAGAGGCTGTTGGGTTTTGTGGGATAGAATAGGTAGCGGAAATAAAAATTGTATCTAACCACAAACCCATAACTAGAAGATCGCATCAACAACTATGCAATAGGAAAGATGGTTTAACAATATATACCTAGTCCTGAGGCTTTCTCAATTACAATACCTCTCAACTAGTGCATACTTCAACCACGTAGTATTTGATAGTGTCTGTGCAGCTCTTGGTCTTGACCCAGACTGCGGTTGATAGTCATCCTCCTGAGCGGCATAAATCTCCCACCTATATAGATAGTCCACATGGACCACCGGGAACTCTAGTCATCATGAAGGACAAACTAGAAGGAGTCATCCCCTTCTGTTGGCGTACTAGTCACTGACACACACTCCCACCACCAGTCACTTTTTCGTAGTTGTCTTTCCCTCGTTGTTCCTCCCTAGATGGGTAGAGCTAACATGGGCTCTCTCAGTTACCAAAACTAGAGAGGACACCAAATTTGCAGAGCAACTGATATTATGATTTATGTGATCTGAGAAGCCCCTGATACCCCTCTATTTATAGTAGAGGGAAGGGTCAGTGTTCCCAGACTGTGTCGGAGTAGAAGGGTTTGTATTTTCCACGAACTGATTGTACTACGACAGGCGAACCGGTCAGTTCATAACTGAATCGATCGTTTGGGCAGGTGATCCAATCGATTCATAATTGAATCGATAATTTGGGTTAGTGAGCCTATCATTTCACCCAGTGAACCACCCATTTCACTTCCCAATCTTGCCCACAATTGACTTATTCGTTTCTAATTAATGCAAATATTAATTCTTGTCCCAATCAAATTGATCTAGTGAAACAAGGATCTTTTCTCACAAACTAGGAGACCCATCACATTCTCATTTGATCCATGTGAACTGATCAGTTCATTAGAGTGAACCGGTCATCTCATTGATCGTGAGCTGATCGGTTCACCCAATGAACCGGTCAGTTGGTTGTCCAGGTTGTGCATAATTCGGCCAATGTAGTTCTCAATCAATCTGACACTCTAAACAGTTGGTTCAACACTTGAACTTGATGATTTTGAGTCAAGTCTATTGATTGAAAGTTTGATTGAGTACCCAAACACTTTAGTAATCAATCTAAACATCATTCATGGATAAACTCCTATTCTAGTTTAATCCTATGTAGATGACCATATAGGTCCCATTTCACGTTGGCAGTGAATATCCATAATTAACTTATGAGTTCACAAGAAATGAGTGGTGCCTAGTTGCACATCAATGCTACCCAAGAGAAAAGGAAAGTTGGAGAACAACTTTCAACCTACAATCTGTTATTGGTGTTACAGTGAATGCATAGTTCCATTGTCACTGATACCCGAATTGAACTTGAGGCATGGACTTGTCATCCTCTACTATCATTCAATTAATGATTCTAGATTCAGAGTAGACTATCTGAGATATATGTAAGCTCAATATGATATATTGACTTACATGTGCATGGCCATGCATTTCTTAGTCTCACTCCTAAAGTGGCTAGGATATCGCACTCCCTTAGGAGGGACTAATTCCATATGTATCACTCACATTTAAGTCCCCATGTGTCAAAGTCACCCAATCGTCACCGTTATAACAACCCATTTTTTAGGATTGTAGTTGATGATATCAAAGTGTATCCAACCACATGCGATGAGTGTAGTGATTTCAGGTCCAAAAATCACACTCACCACCAATACTATAAGAGATGATCCCGACTAACCAAGTGTTGTTTCCATGCATCACTCTTACGGTGGGTCTGTCTGATACACTGTTCTCTATCATGTATGTGTGAACTTTGTTTGGTATCATATATCATGACTAATGAGATTCTATCATCAGCCAAAGCACACTCTAGTGTTTTTTGTTATTCATGTCTATGGTTGTTTCCACAATAACAACCGACTAGGGACAATAATGAGAATGCACATACTCTTAACATTCCCATGATCTCCTCATTCAAGTCATGTACTTGAATACATATATCATTGAATATTGTTACTCTCTAGAAATTTAACATGTCATACTATTATGTCAAAAATACTTAATACATATAGACGGAAATTGCCTTTATTATTATCAAATCAAGTATCATATGCCTATTAGAATCATCATATGATTGGCTCTCTGGTTATACTATAGCAACATACTCCCACTTGCACTTAGAGTCAATCACCCATGAATAATATTATAAGTGATCTTAACATGTCCATCATGTCTATGCTACATAAGTTCTTTTATAACGGGTAAGCAACGCTTGCTTCAAGTCGTTATATTACACATTTCACATCCCCTCACTGTATAATAGCTCATATGAAATGGAAGTGTCGCAGTATGCTATCTGAAATTCCTTTGCCTAATAAGTAGCTCCATTGTTTTCACAATATTACTACTCAGTCACCAATGGTTGGAAACTCCCATATGTTATCCATATGAACTTTTAGATCCATACAATATCATTTACAATGTTCAGAACACTAAGGTACTCGACTTCTTATTGTATAATTAATCAATTGTCTTATGTTTGGGACATTTCCAACTAACAATTCTTATTCCAAGGTCAAACACAATTTTATCATTTCTGAAGCTTGCATCGGTGTAATCCTTTACACCCACCTCTTCCTTATTTCCATAACTAATGAACTAATCCTTTTAGTACTTCACAAATACATAAAGATGTCCTTCATGGTATTCCAGTAACTCTTACTGGAGTTTGATAGATATCCATTCATCATGTCCAATACATACAAATTAACTGGATATTTATATCATCTTGTCATACAAGATGATGATTTCATATCTTCATGTCATGCCCAATACATAAAAGATGATGAGTTTGTATATTCTTGTCATGTCCACTACATGCAAGATAATGAGTTAATATTTTCTTGTCATGTCCAATACATAGAAGATAATGAGATTAGTTCATACGTGATAGATCCAACTGCAAATGCATATGGAATATATCCATGTGTTCATCATTTTTCATAAGAATTGGGACACTTGGTTCTTGAGAGACTAACTCCATGGAACATGGATCGGTTTTCTCTCATCATGTTGAACCCTTTTAGCATCTTGTCGATGTATGTTCTATTTCTTAGGTAAAGAAGCCCTCTTGATTTGTCTCTTTAAATCTTGATTCCTATTGCGTAGGATGCTTCTTTAAAACTTTAGAATGCACTTTGTTGCCCGGTTTTCATATTTGCATTATAAGGATGTTATTCCCCATCAATATGTGGAATATACAGATGCTCCCACTAAATTCTTGTAATCACACATTACTCCTTTATTTTGACCCAAGTCAAACTCTTTGACTATCTTGTCAAATACAAGATCCCAGTTCTGAGATGCCCACTTCAATCCAAAGATTGATCTATACAACTTCATGGACTTAATTTCCATTAAGCTTCAATAACAAGCATTATCCAGATGTATTTATCCTTGGAAACTACTGAAAAAAATTCATCATGTTCAACACCTTGAACATGTTAGAAACACTCTGCAACAAAATTACCCTCCATGTTAGTCTTCTTCTGGAAGGCCCAAAAGTATCCTATGGGTTTTACCCCTTCAAGTGGATCGACCGAGGTCATACTTTGTCGATGTACATGGAGTCCATCATGGATTTCATGGTTTCAAGCCATATCTCAATTTTTGGCTCTCATTAGCTTCTAGATAGACCGTTGACTCATCATATGATCAACTCACCACCTTCTTATCCATAAGATATCATATATCATTCAAGCTCTAGGCAAGTTCTACCAATACCATGAGTTATGTGTGTCACTTAAGGAACATTAAGATTCCACAACATTTTGAGTTTCTCTTTATTCCCATTGTACCTCTTTAAGTTCAATGTTTTCTTGTTTGTCTCAAACATTTTGAGTTCCACTTTCTCTCCCATTGATTCGTTTAGAATTAGGTTCTCCTCTAGGAATGCAGTCATCCAAAACATCTTTTTTATTGGATTTGGATATCAAAGTAGTATTCAACAAAATAAATTTTATGTGATTTGTGGACAAAACCCTTTAAGAAAGATTTTTTTTTATTTTGGATTTCAATCATAATCTTTATAAAGAGATATCAGGACACTTCCCATTCCATATATCATATGGTGTCTTTTAAACAAATGATACATTATTTTAGTGTTAAGCATGTGAATATAAGGAAATTTGAAGTTTAGCAGGTATTCACACTCTGACTTATTACAGTGTGATTCCTTCTTTCTCATACACTTCTCATGATACACTATCATTGTGTTTCAGATGGAGTCCATCATTATAAAATATCATGATCTTCCAGAAGGTTCTCAAACTCTTGGTTCAAAGTATTTCCATATCGATCATATCAAAATTTAATACTTATACCAAGTTTGTTATGTACTTCATTTATGATCTCCTAGAACACTTCCTGAGATTCATGTTTGTATTTTATTAAATACATACTACCATATCTACTAAGGTCATCAATAAATATATTGAAGTACTATTGATTACCTTTAGCATTTACTCTAAAAGTTCTATATACATCAATATGTATAATCCTAAATAGAATAATCATTCTCCCACTGCATCTAGTGAAGAGCCTTTGTCATATTGCACAATGAATGAGATTAGAATGTCTCTATTGGTTCAATAACAAAAAATGAGTCTAGATGCAATTCTCATTTATGCACTACATATGACTACAATATAGGCATTCAAGTTTGAGTTATCATGTCATTCATCACATGTGTTGCACACATTTGTCTCCTTAACTATCAAGTATAGTTGATGGGACATAGGCATTTCCATCAAAGATCATTTTTTTGAAATGAAATCAGTTCATTACACTCTTGTACATACAAGATGTATGACAATTTCATTGATGGTAGATATATAATAGTAATTCACTAATTCGATTATATGCCCATGAATGTCATATTGTAACTGTAATGGTAGAAACTCTTACTCTGCAAAGTTTCTAGCTTACTTCTTCTTAGGTCCTGAACTAGAGATCTCTATCTCTCATTCATCCTGGATCCTCTATAAAAAGGTTATTTACCTTTCCAACTTACTCCTCTCCATATCTTGAGTGATGAAGACTTGGACCTAAGCTTAGTTTCATAACACATCTTGACCTTGCTTTAGTATATGGACTTCACTCTGTTGATCATTATCATTAGTTTTGTCCTGTCTTCATTCATGCTTTGGCATCGCCATGCCAAGAGCTTCAGACAATAGTTTGGCCAAGTTTGTTAACATTTGATAAATTGGCTATATGATTCACTGAATAATTTATAGAATCATATGTTAGGTCAACTCTTGACCTTTAGGAAATCACATTTAATCTATGTGCACAATCATATTGAGAATATGGGATTATACTTGATATCCATCTGTCTGATTATATTCAAACATTGCTTTGAAGACATTTTACCTTTCACACTTTACATGATTCTTAAGATGTATGATGGATGTTGTTTCATTGATTCCTCTTTCATTGATTCCTCCTAAAGATTTCATTTCAATTGGAATTTGGTTATTCACGAAGTACGATGATCCCTGTTAAGCATCCATGGCTGAATAGTTAAAGCGCCCAACTCATAATTGGCAAATTTGTAGGTTCAATTCCTGTTGGATGCATGTCAATGGGAACGTTCAATAAGTCTATTGGAATTGGCTCTCTCTCAATGGAGTCTCACCATCCAGAATGTCCGTGCTTCAAGCTATTTATACAACTCATAGTTCATATAGCTCATCATAAGGTTCTTGATGTCTTAGGCATCATTGGCATACTTTAAGTATCTAATTTTAGCATTAGGTGCATTTGGAGTGGTTCTACTGGCTCTGGTCTTTCAAGGACTTTAGAGTTTACAGTCACTATTGAGAACACTTCTCAAAGGTGCCAAACCAAATTTAAAGTTTATCTCATTTATGAACTAATCGCAACAATAATGTATTTGTATTTCTCATTTGGATTCTACAAAAGAATTTTGCAACATTTGAAAACATTTTTGATTTTTTTTATTTGATAAGGTTGACAATATTAATTAGGTATTTAATTAATTATTTCTCCCACTCTTTTGATTAAATTTGATATCCCTCACCATTAATCTGGAAGATTGCAGTGTATGACCTTCTAGTGAGCAAGATTTTCCATTAAGTCATGGACCAACTAGGGCTGTCACCCACAACTAGATTCTTTTAGGTAGGCAACTTTTTCCAATTGAATCTTATGCAACTCTTGATAGATGTCATGCAAAACTCTTCGTCATGTACATGCCCATGCCTCACGGTGCTTGATCCGATCAAGGTCACCTAACTAAGTCCAACCCAAATTCCAACACAATGAATATGCACCCTACTAGGGCTGATCCATATATTCACCATCACACTTTCACGAGATAGATGATGCACCACGCTAGGGAGTTCCACACTTAGTCGATTAAGTTTTTCATGTGTTCTACTTTTGGATGGAATCTTAAACTTAATATTTATATTGAGGGGCTTGGTATTTATATATATATACATATCCATTCACCACATATATAGTTTATATCATATACATCCTTTAGCCCACAAGAAAACATGTCAACCGATAAAGTGATGATTATGGCCATTCTATTTGTAATTCCTTGAGCCATAAGGAATTATGGTCATCTAGGTCTACATCACATGCAGCAACCTGTTGTTGATGAAGATATGTGCTTGGGCCGTTCTAGGTTGATCATCTCATCCTATGACTGATCGACTCGCCTCCTGGCCGGTTGGTTGGTTATCACCAACCAATCATCTGGCACCTCTAGACGGTCAGTTTGTCGGGTCATTGTGCTCCTCGTTAGGCCACTAGCTACTCATCTTGCACCATCAACCAGTCATCTCAGTCCTTTAACCGTTTGTATGGGCACCCATTATTCTTTGAAATAATAGGAAATAAAACTATCCCACTTTTACATATATCTTTCAGAAACCCGAGTTACATTTTGGGGGAGAAAAGGTAGAAGAGAAGGCTCGAGTATTCTCATGTTACATTTAGAATAGGAGAAAGGACTTGATATGCACACTGAGTTGTAAACAAGCACAATGAACTAGTAGTGCAGATAACACCGTTAGCGTAAGTTAAGTAAGACTTTTGTCGTCAGTTTTGAAGTGACACCCAAGTGAGTGACACTAAAAATAGACTCCTTCAACATTGGTTACAATATCGAAGACACAAAGCCATTCCCGATTACAACCCAAAAGCGCTGGCAGTCAGACCATAGGCGTCGATTTCTAGCAAACAACTGACACAATTAAGCATTTGTTGTCAATTTTTAGTTTTTAACCAACATAGATGTTTTGGTTTTTTTTCTTATCATCTTTGAGGCCTTCTGTCCAGCTGGTTAGAAGGATGCAAACCTGTAGTTCAGTTCTGAACTGCATGTTTACACAATTCTTTTGATTTCAGCCAACAATAGGCCACAAACCTGCAATATTAACAAGATTATATATTATATGGATCATGTGATTAACACACATGTATAATCACATTTAAAAATATGATTCATCACACACATGAAAAAACCTTTACTAATTTCATTCCATTTCATATTCACACACAATTAGCAACCAACAGTTCCATTCATTCATCTCTTTTCACATTAACACACATGTAGAAACATTCATTCATTACAGCTTTACAAATACATGTATATAGATAAGACAATTCAAAAAAAATCATTCAGACATTATATATAAGTGTGTCTTTTAAAGTTTAACATGTTATCAGCCCATGTTGTTGTTTGTTCCTATACCCCTAAACAAGTGCATGTGACGAGAAAGTAAATTTATTGCTTGGACCTACTTTGTTGATGTTGTTGTGTCAATACGAAATAGTAACTTTGGGGTAGAGGCCCAAACCATTATTCCTACAACAATTTAAAATGTTGAGAAAAAGTAATATAAATGTAAGTACTAACAACAAACAACAACATGGGCTATTTCATGACGGAGAAAATAATTGATGATGAGGATGTTGAGGTTGATTATGATGGTGATGAGGAGGATGATGATGATGACGACAAGGACGATGATGATGATGATGAGGATGATGATGATGATCAGAATCATCTGGAATGATGTCCAACTGTTCTTCAACAAGGAACTCATCATCATCAGAATATTCATCATCATCCTAACCATTATCCTCATCATTATCTGCACATTTATCCTCATCATCAGCCTCGTCATTATCCTCATCATCATCATCATCCTCGTCATCACATCAGGATGATGATAACGATGATGATTGATGATGAGGATAATGATGATGATGATGAGGATGATGATTATGAGGTTGATGATTATGAGGATGATGATGATGATGATGATGATGATGATGATGATGATGATGGTGATGATGATGATGATGATGATGATGATGACAATGATGGATGATGAGAATGATGATGACAATGATTGCGGATGATGATGATAATGATGATGATGATGATGATGATGATGATGATGATGATGATGATGATTCATCCTCATCATCCTCATTATTATCCTCATCATTATCCTCATCCTCATTATCCTCATCATCACCCTCATCCTCATCATCCTCATCCTCATATTCCTCATCATCAACATTGCCATCATCACCATCATCATCATCATCATCATCATCCTCATCATCATCATCATCATCATCATCATCATAATTATAATGAGGATGATGATGGTGATTATGATTGAGGATGATGATGATGACGACGATGAGGATGATGATGATAATGATGATGATGATGATGATGATGATGATGAGGATGATGATGAGGATGAGGATGATAACGATGAGGATGAGGATGACGATGAGGATGAGGATGCTAATGATGGGGATGATGAGGATGATGAGGATCATCTAGAATGATGTCCAACTATTCTTCAATAGGGAACTCATTATCCTCATCATCATCATCCTCCTCCTCATCCTCATAATTATCCTCACCATTATCCTCATCATTATCCACATCATCATCATCATCGTCATCATCATCATCATCCTCGTCCCCCTCATCATCAACATCGCCATCATCCTCATCGTCATCATCATCACATGATGACGATGATGATGATGATGATCATGACGATTATGATGATGATGATGATTATGATGATGATGATGATGATGATGATGAGCATCATCATCATCATCATCATCATCATCATCCTCATCATTATCCTCATTATCATCATCATCGTCATCCTCATCCTCATCATCCTCATCTTCAACAACCTCATCATTATCATCATCATCATCATCATCATCATCATCATGAACTGAATTAATTCATGAGGATGATGATGATGATAATGATGACGATGATAATGATGATGATGATGATGACAAGGATGATGATGATGATGTGGATCATCATCCTCATCCTCATCATCATAATAATAATCATCATCGTCGTCTTCATCATCATCATCATCATCATCATCAATTAATTCAATTCAATTTTCCATTTTGTGTTTATTCATTCATTATTAAACCCTAATTCAATATTAATAAACTACACAATCTTAGAGAAACTAAGTGTGAATCTAATTAATTAAGTTTATTAATGCATAATTAACCCTAATCAATAGTAATTAACTATATTGTGGCATTATTAACCCTAAGTTAAAATATAGTACTGATCAAACCACTCACCACACTGGTGGATCGAGCATGTTGTGGTGGCAGCGCCCGGAGGTGGAGGTGATCGTGCTGGAGGTGAAGGTGGTTGGTGCTGGAGGTGAAGTAGAGGAGGTGCAGATGGTGGTCGGTGGTAGTGACTGGAGAAGATGAAGGCAGCTAGATCAAGGCTCCTCGCTCTGCCTAGAGCAGGTGGTGGTAGTGACAGGAGCATGTGGTGTAGTGACGACCAGTGACTGGATAGCAACAGTAGCTCTAGCGTGAGCAGCTTCAAGCTCATCGTGGCGACACGCGAAGGCGGTGAGCAGCTTAAATAGGGAACTCATCATCATCCTCAACCTCATCATCCACATCATCATCCTCCTCATTATCCTCATCATTATCCTCATCATCATCCTCATCATCATCCTCATCATTATCGTCATCATCATCATCCTCATCATCCTCATCATCAACATTCTCATCATCATCATCATCACATGATGATGATGATGATGATGATGATGATGATGATGATGATGATGATGATGATGATGATGATGATGATGATGATGATGAGGAGGAGGAGGAGGAGGAGGAGGAGGAGGAGGAGGAGGATGATGATGATGATGATGATGATGATGATGATGATGATGATGATGATGATGATGATTATGATGATGATGATGATGATGATGATGATGAGGATCATGATGATGATGAGGATAATCATCATCATCATCATCATCCTCATCGTCATCCTCATCATTATCCTCATCATCATCTAATCATCATCCTTGCCCTCATCATTCTCATCATCAACATCTTCATCATCATCATCATCCTCATCATACTCATCATCACCATCCTCATCATCGTCATCATCATCCTCATCATCATCATCATCATCCTTATCATCATCATCATCATGATCATCATCATAAATTCATTTTTCCAGTTTGTGTTTATTCATTCATCATTAAAGCCTAATTCAATATTAATGAACTACACAATCTTAAGAAACTAAGTGCAAATCTAATTAATTATTAATGAATCGTTAACCCTAATCAATAGTAATCAACTATATGGTAGCATTATTAACCCTTACTTCAAATCTAGTACTGATTAAACCACTCACCACACTGGTGGATCGAGCATGATGTGGTGGCAACGCCCAGAGGTGGAGGTGGTCAGGATAGAGGTGAAGGTGGCCTATGCTGGAGGTGAAGTAGAGGAGGTGCAGGAAGTTGTCGGTGGCGGTGACTAGAGTAGATGAAGGGGGCTATAGGAATGCTCCTCTCTCTTCCTAGAGCAGGTGGTGGCGGTGACGGGAGCAAGTGGTGTGGTGGTGGCCGGTGATTGGATAGTAGCAATAGCTCTGGTGTGAGCAGCTTCAAGCTCGTCATGGCGGTACACAAATGCAGCGAGCACTTCAAGCTCATTGTGGAGGTGTGCAAAGGCAGTGAGCAGAGAAGGGGAGATGGCCTGAATATTCAGAGGAAGTATGAAAATTGCCAAACCTAGCTAGGTGGGAGAAGATCGAGAACTAAACAGTGAAGAGGAAGAGTTTAGCTCGCACGGGTGCTATTTAGTTAACTATTGATGTTGGTTATTCTTCCAAAACTGATGATAAAAAGGGGAATGAATTTTTCCTCATGAAGGGTATTTAATCTTCTATTCTTTAGAAAAAAACTGACGACAAATGGGGGTATAAAAACTTTTGCGGGGCTTAGCGTAGAATATGTGTCTTCGAATTTTACACAACCGACGGCGAATTTAAAAATTTTGGAGGCAAATTGTTTTTGCTAGAAAGTTTTATTTTGCGGGTGATTTTGGATGTCGATTTTGTTTATTAAAAATCGATATTAAAAATAAGCGATACCCATGTCTTTTGTAAATTAACTGGTCTTCTCTTATAGGTGTCAGTTGTCTTTATAATTCGACATCTTAGACTATTGGTGTCAGTGTTTGTGCACCAACCAACAACAACAAATGTGATGTTATATGTCATTTCTGTACGAGTGAACCAATCACATACATAGGGGTTTTTACGCCATAACCAAATACGCTACACATCTACCATCAAAACCATTTTATGGTGACACACATCAATTTCATATATATACCATATCATTTATGTATATAGGGATTTGTGGTGTTTAATTGGATATGCACATTAGTCGATTAAAGTATTAGCATCGCATGCAAGAAAATAACTGGTAAAAATATAAAATCAAATCATATCGATTAATCCTTAAACGTAGTATGCTGACGTGGATCTGATACCACAGTTGGGTTTTATGGGATAGAACAGTCAACAAAAAAAAATTTTATCTAACTACAAACCCATAACCAGTAGATCACATCAACAACTATGCAATGGGAAAGATGGTTTAGTGATATATACATGGTCCTGAGGCTTGCTCAGTGACAATATCTCACAACTAGTGAAACCTTCAACCACCTAGTCTTTAAAAGTGTCTGTGCAGCTCGTAGTCTTGATCCAGACTTCGGTTGATAGTCGTCCTCCTGAGCAGAAAAAATCTCCCACCTCTATAGATAGTCCACACGGACCACCAGAAAGTCTAGTCATCCTTTGTCCTAAAGGATAGACTAGAAGGATTCGTCCCCTACTATCAGCATACTAGTGACTGACACTCTTTCCCACCACCCATCACTTTTTTGTAGTTGTCTTTCTCTCACTTTTCCTCCCTGGATGACTAGAACTTACTTGGGCTCTCTCGGTTACCAAAACGAGAGAGGAAAACAACTTTGCAGAGCATATGATGTTCTGAGTTGTGTATTCTAAGAAGCTCCCTGTACCCCTCTAACTATAGTAGAGGGCAGGGTCAGGGTTCCCAGTCTGTGGAGGAGTAGAAGGGTTCATATTTTCCATGAACTAATTATACTACAGCTGACAAACCGTTCATTTCATAACTGAATCGATCATTTGGGCAGGTGAGCCGATCAGTTCATAACTGAACCGGTAATTTGGGAATGTGAGTTGATTAGTTCCCAGTGAATCAGTCGTTTCACTTCCCAAACTTGCCCACAATTGACTTTTTTTATTCGTTTCTAATTAATGCAAAGATTAATTCTTGTCCCAATCGAATTGAACAACTGAAACGAGGATCTTTTCT
The DNA here is from genome assembly GCA_963693085.1 of Alisma plantago-aquatica. Taxonomy (NCBI): domain Eukaryota; kingdom Viridiplantae; phylum Streptophyta; class Magnoliopsida; order Alismatales; family Alismataceae; genus Alisma; species Alisma plantago-aquatica. Next base: position 383,091,465 of record OY856412.1, read on the forward strand.
CAAAAATTGGGAAACCCAACACATGCTCATTTGATCCATGTGAACCGATCAATTCACTAGAGTGAAGCGGTCATCTCACTAACCATGATCCAATCAGTTCACCCAGTGAACCGGTTGGTTGGTTGGTCCAAGTTGTGTAGAATTCAGCCAATGCAGTTCTCAATCAATCTAACACTCTAATCAGTTGGTTCAACACTTGCACTTGATGATTCTGAGTCAAGTCTATTGATGGAATGTTTAATTGAGTACCAAAAAACTTTAGTAATCAATCTAAACATCATTCACGGATAAACTACTCTTCAAGGTTAATCCTATGTGTGTGACTCTATAGGTCCCATTTCACATTGGCAGTGAATGTCAATAAATTATGACTTCACAAGAAAAGAGCGGTGCTTAGTCACACATCAGTGCTACCCAAGTGAAAAGGAAAGTTGAAGAACAACTTTCAACCTACAATCTATTATTGATGTTACAGTGAATGTATTGTTCCTTTGTCACTGATACCCGAATTGAACTTGAGGTATGGACTTGTCATCATCTACTAACGTTCAATTCATGTTTCTTGATTTAGAGTAGACTATCTAAAATATATGTAAGCTCAATATCATATATTGACTTACATGTGCATTTCCATGCATTTATTAGTCTCACTCCTCAAGTGGTTAAGATATCACACTCCCTTAGGAAGGACAACTTCCATATCTATTACTCATAGTCAAGTCCACATGTGTCAAAGTCAACCAATCAATAACGTTATAGCAACCCATGTTTCAGGATTGTGTTTGATGATGTCAAAGTGTACCCAACCACATGTGACATGTGTAGTGATTTCATATCTAAGAACCACACTCACCACCTATACTATAAGAGATGATCCTGACTAACCAAGTGTGGTGTTCATGCATCACAATTATGATGGGTCTGTCTGATACACTGTTCTCTAACATGTATCTGTGTGCTTGGTTTGATATCATATATCATGACTAATGAGATTATATCGTCAAACAACACACACTCTAGTCTTTTTTGTTATTCATGTCTATGGTTATTTCCAAAATAACAACCAACTAGGGATGATAGTGAGAATGTATATACTCTTAACATCCATATGATCTCATTGTGCAAGTCATGTACTTGAAGACATACATCATTGAGTATTGTCACCCTCTAGACATCTAACATGTTATACTATTATATCAAAAATAGTTAATACATATAGACGGAAATTGCCTTTATTATTATAAAATCAAGTATCGCGTGCCTCATTGCATCATCATATGATTGGCTCTCATACTATACCAACAGAGGTAGGGGCCCAAAAGGAACCATTTTTTGAAATGTAGAAATTGGAATTGAGGTAGATGTCTAGTACATATAGGGGAACTCTTTGTGTGACAACATGTTCAACCTAAACAACTTTGTAGATGGATGAATTATGTGTTTGGATGAAATGGACATTGTCCATAGTAGGTTTAGAGACTCTTGGAAAACATGTTCATTCTGATTAGATGAGATATGCCAACATGAAACCAGTTAGAGAAGAGAGGGCACTGATTGTTGGATTACATTAGTCTGGACCAAAGCAATCCAGTTGTCTTCAAGTAGTACAATATGTTCACTGCCTACACCCAACTCATTCCAAATAAGGTTTATGTAGGAACAACCTCATAAGGATTGTAAAATAGTGTTCCTTGCATTGTTGCATGACAAACATGTTTAATCAACTTTGGTATGTCGACGCCTCCTCTTTGTGTTAGTCAGAAGAGCTCAATGTTGTAGTAGCCATAATAATACTTCAATACTAGCTGGTTGTCCTAATTTCCATATACATATCCATTTTCCTAGCGTGTGGAGTTAATATCGCTCCCACACCCCATGGTAGACTGAACATTAGGTGAAACCCTCATTTACTTCAAAAGGCCATCCCCATTGATCAGGGATTGTAGCAACGTCAGGGATGGTAAATGTAATGACCCCGTCTCCCAGTAACCCCCAATTAAGGGAAACCGAAAGGTCGGTGCCATTATCCAATTAATAGGATCAAAGGTTCGACAAATAATCAACAACAATTATGAAATTCTACTAACTAACTGGAATTTGGTATAAAATTAAAACTTTACTTACCTTTGAAAACCTTGGAAATCTATCTATCCTTGTCTTGAATTATTCTATCTAATCCTCCTTGCACTTTATTTCTTTTTCCACAATGTGTCACTTTACTGTTTTCTCTTTCAATTAATGTTCCTAAAACGCCGAGAAACAAAACGTCGGTCAATATATTGAAATATACTGGTATGTGAGAACAACCAAAATCTTGCAAATATGGCTAACAATTTAATAATCACAATCAAATTAATTTAACAAGCCAATTTACACTTTTCAGTATGACATTCTCCACCGCTATTGCCCTAACCCTGGCATACCCACCTTAGGGTGCCCTTTGCCAATGACTTAAGGCCACCTTCTCAATCCCGAGCTTGGTGCCTGGGGGTCACCTCTCATGGTGCCCACTAGTCATGCAATATCATAGGCCACCTTCTTGGTGCCTGGGGTCACCACTCAAGGTGTCCATTGGTTTACCCATCTAGGCCTGACCTTTGGCATCATCCATCAGGGTGGCATGTAGGTGCGAGAATCCATACTTCTATTTTTTTATGTGATAATCATAGTGACTTTATGATTTGCAAGTATGAACATCCAACAGATAATTTGCATTCAATGCGATTAACCATCTGGAAAATCATCGGGAAACTAAGGCGGTTATTCATGATTAACCACATACCTAATTTGTAGATTCACTATTAATAATTCCAAGCAAGGAAGTAATCCAAGAAGTAGTTCAACAATCACAGAATTCCTGAAAAGCATACGTAGCCTATTTACTACACTTTACCAAGAATATACCTATTTAATTGACTTGGATTCACTTTCTAGGGTTTCTAATCCGAATTGAGTTTCTTCCTCTTTTTAGGGTTTACTTGGCAATTAGGTTTTTATTTCATCTTACTCTTTTAAACCCTAATTTTCTCATCTATCCTTCACAAAAGATGATTAAGGTTATCCTTTAACACATTTAATCTTAATTTCAGATTAAAGCACAGTTAACCATCAATTAAGTTCATTAAGCCTCTTTTACATTAAAGCTACTATTTTTATCCCTTTAATCCATGATAAAATCATTATACATATTTACCATCAATTTATAGTTCATTATGGTCCAAATCACATATGAACTCGATTTACCATTAATTCTATCTTTTATTCATCAGAAAACCCTAATTACTACATTTAGGGTATTTATCCACAAATTAGAAACTTAATGCTCGAAACAGCTTATAACCATGAAAACTCATTTCTATACATGAGATCAAATAATTAAAGCCATTAATAATCTCATTCACTAATATTAGGGTTTCAAGGCCCATCAAAGTATTATTCATGCACATTAAACTCGAAATTAAACTAATTACATGCAAATTCATCCTTTTTGTTCCTAATCTGCCCTTTCATCATTAACAGGTTAATACTAACTCTAATCATCCAATAAACCCTTATAAATATATTATTCATCTCAAAATAGGGTTCTTTAAACATCAATACATTAAAGTTGATATCTTCCATTACTTTTCGAATTTGAAAAGGAATCAGGCTTTAATTATATTTTTATTGGATTCTTCACGTTTTTTTGATCAACTTTCATGCACAACATGTCGTTATTCGACCTACCAATTATTTACTACGAATTTATCAAAAGTCACTTACTTTGGGCCAATCGGATTGCGCCGCGTCGGCCTCCTCCATGCAATGTGCTAGCTTTTAGAATATGACGAATTGACTCTTATACCCCCGGGCCGCGGATTGCTGCTTCAAGCTCAGGAGGGGTATACTTGTCCAAATGACCCACATGTCTTCTTCTTCCCTGTGACGGCGCGTCCAGTCGCCCTAGACGCAGGTGGTGGGGCTTCTTCTCTCCCTCCTGGGTCCCAGCGACCACCGGCGGTGGTGCCTCCACCTCCAGCACTCCGTAGTGCTCCCAAGGATACAAGTTTGACGCAACCAGACCTGCTGGCCCGCGCTGGCCAAGCCTTCTTCTGCGGCTGACCTTGCAACTATCCATAGGTTGATGCACGATCTCTAAGACGCGACCACGATGGCCATGTTATTCCCTAGCTCTGTGGTGCATCCAGCTATCTGTGGAACCCTTCGTTGGCCCCTAGTTGCTCCCTTCGTTCTAAGGATAACTCCTCTTCTCGTGGCTAGGGTTTTCCCCAATATGAAGAAGAAGAAGAAGGAAGAAAGGATATGTGTAACTCCACAAATCTCACCCCTGAGCTCTACCCCTTTTATAGGGGAGGGTTTTTGCACCATGCATCCACCAAGATGCAAGATCTTGTCCAAATAGGAATCCAATTCCTTCTTTACCAAGCTTTCTCTCTCTTCTTTATCCTTTGGATCTTCCTTATTATATGGGTATTATGAATTCGAAATTCCTCTTTCATTTTCATTATACTTTCCCTTTTTAATATATTGGCCACGGATTTCTATATTTCCTTAAGTAGAAAATACCACTCCTTTAACAAAACCACCAAAAAAAACTTTAATAATGTATTACATTATTTTCCTACTTTTCTTTATTGGTATTTTCTCTTTCCTCTTTCTTCATTAGGACTCCTTGGATCCCAAGAAACTCTAATAATTTGAAATTCCTTTTTAAGGAATACTCATTATCCTTAAATGCATCAATATGCATTATTATCTTGTTTATTTCTTATTAAAATATTTCTTTTTGAGGTTTTCTCTTTATTTCTCTTTTATTTTTCTCCTTGGTATTCCTTTCAACATTAGGAATCCTTGGGATACAAAATTCCACCAAGGATTACTCAATTATACCTCTTTTCACTTATTTTCCACATTTCATCAATATCTTCAATATCTTTCTTAATAGAGAAATACATAATTGATCTTTTCTGTTCTTATTGCTCTTTTTATGCAACTTTAGACTCCTTGGAACTCAAGGAACCCAAGAGGCATGGAATTCCTCTTTGGACTTGCCTTCTAGAGGTTACCACATTTTTCTTTTCACTTATTTTCCACATTTCATCAATATCTTCAATATCTTTCTTAATAGAGAAATACATAATTGATCTTTTCTGTTCTTATTGCTCTTTTTATGCAACTTTAGACTCCTTGGAACTCAAGGAACCCAAGAGGCATGGAATTCCTCTTTGGACTTGCCTTCTAGAGGTTACCACATTTTTCTTTTCTTGAATTCTCAATTATTCCTTGATCAATTGAATTTCCTTGTTATCTGGGCCCAATAGCCAATAAAGCCCACAATAATACCATCAAGGCTATTGTAAACGAAAATCATTTATTCAAAACAAATTATATCATTATTTGTTCCACTATCTTTAATGTGAGAAATTACATTTCTCACCAAAGGAACCCAAAATTTGGGGTTGTAACAGGAAACCTCTAGATGGATACCCATGTAGACTCAGGGAGGTAATTTCAGATAAAATCTCTATCTCAAGAGTAAGAGCTCAAAACCATGGAACTGACAATCATCAAAATGATATTAGCTGGAATTAGGAAATTAGGTTGGTATTCATGGAGTGCTTTCCCTAGACATCGAAATCTATGTAGGCATGGGTTGAGTTTACATCATTCACAACTCTTTATCATAAGTTATGTACAGTCGATAAATGCTTCTTTAAGAAACATCAGCTAGAATTGCCACTTTTGTTTCAGATGCGCCCCATTCTAGTATATTTTTTATACTAGTAAGTCTATATTTAATTTTCTTATATATATATATATAAAGATAGAGAGAGAGAGAAAGATAGAGAGAGTTGAGATACAATACACTCCAGTGAATCAAGTTTTATATACATCTTAATTTATTTCCATTGGATCTTATCTAGATCAAATGTAAAAAACACTCAAAAAACACTAAATAGTGATATATATATGTGTATATATATATATATATATATATATATATATATATATATATATTTCTAGCACATTACAAAGGAGCCTAAAGAAATGCCTTTGAAGAGGCACGATGTAGTCTCTCCTCATCACATCACATCACATCGCACTCACAATTTTTATTCTAGTCAAACTATGAACCCTCTCACACCTATTCAAATAGTTCCCATCTATGTCTTTTTCACCTATTTAATGCTCAAAATTATCTCTCCTTCCATTTCTTCTTCCTCTCCTAATTTTCTCTTCTGGAAAATACCTCTTCTCTGTCTCAATGCCTAAACTGGTCTCTTCTTCCTTCAACAACAAATTATTTTTGTAACTTTATTCCATGAATACTAAAATTATGCATACAACCTGGTTACCTTTTCCACCTTAACATGTTGCTTTCCCCTTTCTTCCTATTTTCCTCACCATTTCCTCCAGATTCTGCAAGACTGTCCAAAATGCTCTCCCATTATCCTATTCAATACAACCACAGGCAATAACAAACTATCATGAAGGGGACTTCTCTTCATATTTATTGCCACAGATCGATTTGTGTTCTCTTAATATTCACAAAAAATAAAATGGTACAAAAGTATTATTTCATTTGTGTTTTTCTCCAAAATTGGATACTGGATTAATCACCATCAGTAAAGGTGATGTTAAAAACATCAGTTGTGAGCAAAACACCACATTAAATGCACCCAATTGTGGTGTTGTAGGAGGAGACTAAAATGTAAAAGAGACAAGAGGAAATGACCTAAGCCAGGAATAGGAACGAGTGGAAAAGGAAAAGGAGCAGAAAAATAGAATAAAGAAGTAATTAGTGGAAAAAGAAAAGGAAACAAAGAAGAATTAGTAGTAGATCAAAAAGGCAAGTAAATAATATGATGAGGAAAACTCATGAGCGTGATTTGAGGAGTACAATGAGGGGAAAATCCCAACTGGGGTGAGATAAAACTAGAGAGATGGACATAGATGTTGTGGTGAGTGAAAAATATTGTGAGAGGAGAAATGAATGAGGTGAGAAATAATAGAAATGATCTAATGTGATTGTTGTGTGGGGTTTCTTGCAAAGTGTTTTTCTCTTTTGATCAAGATAAGATCCAACGGTAATAAATAGATGTGTATAGAGAAGGTGATACACTCGGGTGTATTATAACACAACTCTTTCTCTCTCTCTATAATGTATGGGCCCACTAACCTACGCTCTAGTAGAGTTTTTGGAATTATGACTGGCCCCATAGATCACCACTAGCCTTAAGTGTGTGGTATTTCCTCACTTACGTGCAAGTCGAGATCAACTTCCTGACTAGTCACCCATCCTAGTATTACTCTAAGCTGAGCATGCTTAACTATGGAGTTCTTTACTGATGAGGTCCCATAAAAGGAGGTGCACCTTGGTGATATGGGTAGTTCAATCTTTCCTTTTAAGATCATCCTAACTGAGGCCTCAAATCCTGTGATGTTACAATCTCCCCCACTTAGACTCTTAACGTCTGTGTCAAAGCTCAACTATACGGCCTCAGAATCTTATACATTTTAGTGCAGATCTAGAATGGCCCATGGATACCCAGCTCCCATCCACACCTACCAACACAAGGGCGGCTCCATCTCATCTCAGTGGATAGCACTTTCCAACTTGCCTGGACCGCATGGCTTAAGACTGGCATGCCACATGCCCATGTGGGCCCCACCTACTAGAGGGAAATTATCTCTGATACCATTTGTAACTTCTGGGCCCACTTCCCTAGGCTCTAATAGAGTTAAAAGAATGACGACTAGCCCCACAGACCACCACTAGCCTTAACTGTGTGGTATTTCCTCACTGACATGCAAGCATGGATCAACTTCCCGACATGTCACCCATCCTAGTAATACTCCAAGCTGAGCATGCTTAACTATAGAGTTATTTAGTGATGGGATCCCGGAAAAGGAGGTGCACTTTGATGATATGGGTAGTTCAATCATTCCTTTTAAGATCATCCTAACTGAGGCCTCAAATCACGATCCCAATCTCAGAGCCTAGACAGTAACAAAGGGATTGAAGCGCTCGTCCCTGAGTGGCCCGATAGGATCTATGACATCGACATATACAATAGGAAATAATAACTCAAAAACTAGATATTTAAAGAAAAATAAACTCAATATAAGATATTTTTCCAATATATCCTTGTCATCACAGTATATGAGTGCGGAAGCGATATAGTCAAGATTACAATGTTTCCCTAAAATCAAGAAAATCAAGACATAAAGTCAATGCAATTGCACGGTATATTATATAAAAATAAGTGAAATGGTTTAAAAAAATTAATGTACGTGGTAGGAATTATATTTACAAAGTACAACGAGCAATTTGCAAAACCAACATTTATTTGACAAGATGTTTATTTCAAAACAATTCACTTTTTATTAGGAGTTCCCATTTTGTTGTAATGAATAAGCATGCTTATGTATTTTGTGTGACTCCATTACCCCAACGTGATGGGCAGGTCACCAAGCTCCTTCTCACCATAGGATATAGGAGACCAATGTACAAGTCCACCTCCGAATGAGGGGTTACTTGCACTCAATACAAACATTATTAACATTATCAACATCATCATCAACATTATCAATATATGGGAAGTCATAATGAGCATGTCATTTATGTTTTCCAATTTGTCTCAAATAATATAAGAAATACGGAATCCGAATCAATAGGGAACAATATCTCAACCAAGTATATAACAAAGTACACAATAAAGAGATACATAAAAAGTATCTGCATTACAACCAAGGAGAAGGTATAATAGAGTACCTTTCATCGAGGATTTTGAGTAGTCAGATCCTAAATCAAAATGTTTGGATCAAGGGTCAAGAACATGATATTTGAAAATCATGTTTCAATATTCGAGATTAGGGTTACATTTTTCCTATGTCAACCTTAGGGTTGGGCCATTCACTTACAATCAATATTTCAATATGTCTAACATTATTTCAAGTGTACAATATATTCGAGTGTGAATGACTTACCTAGGTTTTCTAGGATCAAATGTGTTAACCCTAATTTATGATCATTATCCAAGTCACAATTCAAGTTTCTAGATCTTCTTCAAGGAAATAAGTTTAAGGGTCTAGATCAGGTAGGTCACAAGATACAATACACTTATATTTGCCATATGACAATTCTAGAGTCAAAATCAAGATTAGTCATCGCTTTTGACCTGCATAATCTTGTATAAATCAAGATCAGGTAGGTCACAAGATACAATAATATCTTGTATAAATAAAGAGCTATCGTATGATTGACCTGCATAGACTGCATCTAAAGAAACAATTATAGGACAATGTATATTATGTTCCCATAGCCAACATGCCATTCCCCTACAAGCAGGACCTAACGGGTATGTTAGGTCAGTTGGAACCCAAGTTGGTAATGCGGGAAGTGGAGGTGGAGGCCTAGGTGCTCCTGGCATCTTCTTTTTAACATGTATATATAATTTCAGATCAGTTGACATCATATATACACATTAACAGTCTAAATCAATGTAAATTTATCTTAAAATTTCAGTCGTGTAGACGACATCTACTTTGGGCCACAATATGGCCCCGCCTTCTTCCTCACCAAGTGTATCAATATCTAGGTGGGCATATGGCAACGCAACTTCCCTCCAATCGGGTAATACATGTATCGGGCTCACAGGAATGTAGCCCTGCGGCATTGGAGTCCCATGAAACGTTGCCCCAGGAAGGGACTGGTAAGCCTGCGCCTCTGCAACAACATAGTCTTGCATTCTTAAGCGGCATGGCTTCAATGCCTACAAATTTACGTAAAGAATGTTATACATATATACATATCATCTAGAAAAGACTAGCTAAAATGTCATAAACAATACTTACAACAGACGTGTTAGGCGATGGGTCTCGAGGATTACTCGCAGTCTGTGCATCAGGAGAAGAGTGGGTTGCCATAGGCTGATTGGAAGCCTGAGATGCCTGCCACCGCAACAATTCTTCCTTGACCTTCTCATCAACTACATCGTTGACCTTCTTAGCAACTATATCCTCGACTCTCTTATTCTCCTATACATGGATAAAAGAAACATTAGCTTCTTATTATTGAATTTCCTTTTGCAGTAACATTCTAAAAAAAGAATAGGTTACCTCTTCTTGAGAAAGTCCCGCTCTGGGTTTGCGCTGGGATGGCCCAAAGAATGCTTTGATGCCCACACCAGCGCCTACACCCCTAACACGTCCAGGATGCTCTGGGTTACCCAGAGCAACTGTCAATTCATCCCTTATGCCCTGAGGGATGAACGTGCCTTGTTTCCTCTTCTCGTGCAGCTCCCGCTAATCACCATCAACAGAAATTGGTAAGTTAACACCACAAATAATCAATATTCAAACGATTGCTCTAAGAGTTGTATTTTACCATTTTCGCAGTCGCCTCAGTAGTTACGGTCTTCTTTATTTCACCCTTCTTGCTTTGCCTCCCATCTATCCAGATATCATGGTGAGGCATGGGTGTGGCAGACTCCTGAGTAGGAGCAGACTCCTGAGTAGCCGCAGACTCCGCATGTAGTCTTTGGTGAACGCTTGCATAGCCTTTTGGACCCATAGTGTGGTCATCACATTCAGTGCACGCCTTGCTTTTTGTGCGTCACTGAGGGCCTAGTTAGTATGCACATTAATGATTTGGTTAGTATCACTAAATGTTAATCTTGAATAGGTGAATACAATGTATATTAATTAAATTGGGAGTGACACCTAATACCTTGAATTCTTCAGATTTTCTTGAAGCAACAAAATTGTCCCAATCTTCTTTGTCCAAGAAGTTCCATTATTCAAGGGCTGACTTCTTTTTCTTATCACCCTCTTTTATGTATTCTCTGTTCAGATTTGTCCTATAATTCCTAAGCATCTTTCCAGCATGTTGCATCACACTTTTATGATGCAACTTCTCATCCAATGCAAACAGATTCTGTAAAATAGAAATGTTATTAACTAGTATCCAAAATAGAATTGCAAATAATAGAATTTGTAATATACAAAATAGAATTGCAAATAATAATAACTCACGCATAAATCCTTCCATATCAAGTCTTTTTTCCCCTTAGAAACTTTATGCCAATTATCATACTTAACACCACAATGGCTCCGAGTGGTACACCCAAGATAGTTTACAAAATTATTGCGGTTCACTCCAATTGCATTTCCTCCATTATCAAACTCCACAACCGATTTGGATCCACTGCCACTAAGTGCTATTAACTTCTTCAACAAAGTGATGCCCCTTTTCTTGTTAAGTGTTTGGTGCTGCGCATCAAGTTGCTCCAGTGCTTCAGTGGGTACATGTGCATCATCAACCTAAAATTTGACAAAAATAAACACACTGAATTAGCCCAATATAGAAATATAAGATATATGACATAACTAGAAGATAATGAATTTGATAGAAATACATGATATGTTTTTAGAACTTACATTGGTATCCTCGCCATGCTCGTCATGGACAACATGCTCATCATGGACTTCATGCTCATCATGGACATCATGCTCATCATGGTCAGCCATCTGAAAATGTCATTAAAAAGGTAAACATTTAGCATTTGTATTAACTAGAAAGGCAAACATTTAGCATTTGTATTAACTAGAAAAAGGCAAACATTTAGCATTTGTATAAACATACATGTCTCTAAAATTGTGATCTTTTATCAATTAACAATCCTTCATTGTGATCTCCGCGCACATATAAGTCATCATTAGCTTCAATATTTTGTGGAGTTGGCAACCCAACTGAGAATGGACTGGAGTCATCATACTTATCATAGTACTCTTCTTCATCTATAGGATCTTCAATGAACTGTCTTTTACCATGAAGAACAACCAACCATTTATCATTTGCAGGATCATCGATATAGAATATTTGTTTCGCCTGTGATGCCAATATGAATGGTTCACCCTTCTCGCCAATCTTTTCAAAGTTCACCAAAGTGAAACCTAATTCATCCACTATAACTCCTTTGGTGTTATCAACCCAATTACATTTAAAGAGCGGAATTTTGAAATCTATGTAGTCAAACTCCCAAATGTCTTCAATGACACCGTAATATGACATTTTAGGTTCATGTGGACTCTTATCCTTTGCACTTGCAAAGTACATAGTCAACGCTTGAAGAGTGAACCCACTATTTTGGATGACACTCTTATCATCTTGGCGCTTTGTGTAATATGTGAATCCATTAATGTCAAACCCTTCATAAGACATAACATTCGGTTTTGGTTTAAAGGCGAGGCATTTGATAGTTTCTGTAATATCATTTGGTGTTTGAGATAGTTGATGTAAGACTTTATCTTCAAACCACTTAGTAAAAGTCCTATTATGCTCTCTAGAAAGCCACATTGAACTTGCTCGAGGATGTTGTCTCTTTATGAAATTGGTATGTTCCTTGATATAAACACTCACTTCGTCCATATTATGTAAAATATACAAGTGAGCTTGTTCCAACTGCTCACGACTGATTACTTTCACCCGTAATCCCAAATTTCTTTTTCCCTCCTCAATATTCTTGTCATTATCAGGAGTGTCATTACCACTGAGAAAGTCATTGCGAAAATCCATAACCTCTCTCGCCACATAACCTTCAATAATACTCCCTTCAGGCCGATAACGGTTTCGAACATCACCTTTAAAAATGCTCATGTATCGTTCAAAGGGATACATCCAATGCAAGAAAACTGGTCCGAACATTTTCACTTCCCTAGTCAAGTGGACAACAAGATGTACCATGATATCAAAGAATGAAGGAGGGAAATACATCTCAAGCTGACATAGTGTAACAACCACTTCTCTTTGCAAATTATCGAGAGTATCAGGGTCAATAACTTTGCTGCATAGACTGTTGAAAAAGAAACAAAGTCTGGTAATTGCAAACATTACATGCTTCGGGAATATAGATCGAATTGCCACGAGCAATATTTGTTGCATTAGAGTGTGACAATCATGAGATTTAAGACCTATCAACTTCAGATCTTCCATTGATACCAATCTACGGATGTTGGATGAGTAACCTTGTGGCACCTTAACATTTACCAAGCATTCACAAAAAGTTTTCTTCTCCTTTCTAGACAACGTGTAACAAGTGGGAGGTAAGTATGTTCTTTTATTACCCATTTCACGTAATTATGTTAATTCCGACCTTATTCCCATTTCACGTAGGTCCAGTCTAGATTTTATCCCATCTTTAGTCTTACCTGGTATATTTAACAGAGTACCACTGATGCTATCACAAACATTTTTCTCAACGTGCATTACATTGATACAATGCATGACTGTCAAAGAACTCCAATAAGTAAGATCCCAAAATATTGACTTCTTCTTGAATGAAGAATTGTCACTCCGTGTGGCCATACTAAATTGTGATTTCTTACCAAATTCATTGACAATGTCTTTTACTCTTGCATAAACAACATCCCCTGGTATAGGTTTAGGTGCACTCCGTTCATCATTCCATCCATTGAATGCTTTGTGCTTCCTACGATACGGATGGAATTTTGAAAGAAACCTTCGATGACCAAGATATACAGTCTTTCCACCATGTTTTGGTCTTATTCAATCAGTGTTTTCTTCACATATAGGACACGCTTTAGCTCCTTTGACACTATATCCAGACAAATTCACATATGCTGGAAAGTCATTAACAGTGCAAAACAACATAGCGTGCAAACGAAATGTCTCTCTTGCTGAAGCATCATAGGTCATCACACCTTCAGCCCAAAGTTTCTTTAAGTCATCAATCAAAGGTTCAAGATAAACATCGATATCATTTCCGGGTTATTTAGGGCCCGATATCAACAACGACAACATAACATACTTATTTTTCATACACATACAGGGAGGAAGATTGTATATAACAAGCATGACTGGCCAAGTGCTATGTTGGCTGCTCAATGTCCTGTACGGATTCATCCCATCTGTATAAAGCCCAAGTCTTAGATTCCTATCTTCTTCACCAAATTTGGGGTACAATAGATCAATCTTCTTCCACTGTGGAGAAACAGACGCATGTCATAGGATCCCATCATTATTTTTCTTAAAATCTGCATGCCACCTCAAATTCTTCACATCTTTTGGATTTGCAAACAAGCGTTGAAACCCTGATATTATAGGTAGATACCACAATACCTTGGCAGGAGAACCAGTTTTGGACTCCCCCGAAGTCGTCAATTTATACCTTGACACACCACATTTTGGACAATCTTTCAAATCTACATAGTCCTTTTGAAATAATACACAATCATTCGGGCATGCATGTATCTTCTTGGCCTCCATTCCCATTGGGCACAACATTTTCTTTACCTGGTATGTTGAGATTGGCAGCTCGTTTCCTTCAGGAAGCATTTCTTTCAACAAAGTCAACAATGAAGTGAAGCTTTTGTTGCTCCATCTATTGTTAGCTTTCAACTTATACAATCTCAACACAGCGCTAAGCTTTGTAAACTTAGCACAGCCTATGTATAATGGTATCTCAGCATCATGCACAATGTTTCTAAAGATAGGAGGTGGATCGGTGTGCTCTACCCTACAACTATCCAGCATCGCATCAACGATGTCTGCTGGAACTGGTTCGTTCACATTTACGTCATTGGAGGCAATTTCTTCTTCCACCCAAGCATTGCTATCGACATCTACTGGTTTCGATTTTGAAATATCTCAATGCCAGTGCCATTCTGTATAGCCTTGTACAATCCCGTTGCACATGACATGACTTTTGATTTCCTCACCAGTGTTGACTTTCAAGTTGTTACTGCAATGCCTACATGGACAGTAGAACCTATCTGTAGGTTTTTTCCTATGTTCCTCAGCAAATATAATAAATTGATCAAGACCAGATATAAACTCTGGGGTGCAACGATTACGAATGGACATCCATGATCTATCCATTCTATGATCAGAGAAAACAAGTATATATTAGGAAACAAGTATATATTAGGAAAAGATTAGGGTATACACTTACATCGTAAGTGTATAATGTGATGTCATTCTTATATATAATAAATGTGTACCACCTATCCCATCCTTGAACACCTAATCTCACTAGTAAGTGTATAATGTGTATTGGGTTTTCAAGAAAATTTCGACATCATTTCCCCGTTGTTCTCTAAGTACATATGTACTTAGAGAACAAATGGGGAAATGCTACTGAAATTTTATCAAAAACCCAATACACATTATACACTTACATCCTAAGTGAGATTAGGTGTTCAAGAATAGTCCCAAACCGGGGACTATCCAAGATTTACTCCTAATCAGTCAATCTTGGACGGGTTTCTAGGCCAACAAACACATTTGATGTCATTATTATATATAATAAATGTGTACCACCTATCCCATCCTTGAACACCTAATCTCACTAGTAAGTGTATAATGTGTATTGGGTTTTCAAGAAAATTTCGGCACCATTTCCCCGTTGTTCTCTAAGTACATATGTACTTAGAGAACAAACGGGGAAATGCTGCCGAAATTTTCTCAAAAACCCAATACACATTATACACTTACATCCTAAGTGAGATTAGGTGTTCAAGAAAAATCCCACCCCGGGGACTATCCAAGATTTACTCCTAATGAGTAAATCTAGGACGGGTTTCTAGGCCAACAAATAAATATGATGTTATTCTTATACCTACAATCCTAGTTCTTCAAGTTAGGGTGATTATTGATGTCTTTAAAAGCATGATTGGAAATTTAGGGAAAAGTTCATTATTTACATTCCAAGCATGTCACATGTCTGCATTACAGTTCATCATTAAGCAAGAAGGGTGATTAGGATTCTCAATATACTCAACAATATTGAAACAAAGACAATCATTTTTTTTTATTAATATATTGCTGCTTCAGTCGTATACCAAACATGAAACATGCATAGAGTAACATCACATTAAAATATTAGAAGTATAACTAGAGATTTCAAAAAAAATCAAGCAATTCACTCATTTGAGCTAAATTTTCACCATTGTGATGTACCCATTATACATGATCCTACTCCCAGTTCTTCAGTTACTTATTCTACATGTTTTGATAAGTTACATTGCAGACAAATGTTACTTCCCCTAGTTGACCACAGTATGAGGCAATGCCACCATGATGAATAGGATGAAGAACCAAAAGTCAGATGGATAATCAGATATCACTGTCAACAAATTGGCTTCCTAACTTACTTCAACATCAATGGATATGAGTTACTTATCAACATAGTAATATGGGGACGATGTACCCCCAGGATCAGTAGAAATAGGAGATCGTTTCCTTGATTTAGGAGTAGATCTTTATAGGGGTGTACGCATGGAGTAGATCGGCGACAGAAGCATACATGGAGGCATCGATGACTCCTTCAAGTGAGAAATAATGGTGGCGGCAACATGGGTGTGGTGAATAGGATAGTGGCGTCTTCATTAGTAGGCAAGGCAGACGGAGGCATGGCGGCCCTTGTAGATCTGAATCTAGTAACTTCATTGGATGATTTGGTTGGTGAAGATGGAGACGAATCCATGGAGTCATCTCCAAAAAGAGGCAGGGATAGGAAAATCCATGTGGATAGTCATCAACAATGCCTAGAGGCAATGACCGTTTGTAAGGGGAGAAAACTCTCTTTTGTGCTCTCTCTCTCTCTTAGGGTTGGGTGCGGTGAATAGGATAGTGCCTTGAGTAATTACACAATGACCAAGGGGTCATCCTAACATCATATTTTGCTAATTATATGGTTTGCATTCAGTAAAGAAATGTCAAATACCATATCAAGTATGGCCAAGTGTTATTAAGAGGCCCATTTATTACATATGGTCAACCTTATTATTGGTGCATTCTCTCCTATGAGACTATTATCTATCACATATATTCAATGCAACAGATAGGTAGTAAATTATTGGTCAACGTTAAAGAGTCAACATTGATGGTTTTAAGAATGACACCCATAAATAGGGAGGTGGATATTGAAGTTTGTCTACAAAATGTCAATATCTGCTTGATAGTCAAATATCAGACAAAATAAGATCATGTTAAGCATAGATTCATTCCATTTCAAAATAGTATACAATCATGAAAAACACAATATAAGTGGACAAGTCAATAAGCGAGTGATGAGACATTATAAGAAGAGAACATATTCAACATAAGGTATTATTGTCTCTAAACTGATGCTCAACAATCAAAATCATAATAAAGTATTAGTAGCCAATGTAATTATGAGTAATACAATCTAATATGTAGGTCCAGAGAATCATCACACTTAGAACCTTGGGAAAGAGGCACCAACACCTCAAACATATGTATATGTATATCAAACATGTAAGAACACCAGCACTCAACATATGGGGATAGGCACCAACACCTAAACTAAAAATATATGGTTTGTGTATTAGGCATCAACAACTAGAATACACCACTAAAATTAGACACTACCAGTGTATCCAATGAATGATGAACTTATTAGAGAAGTCAAGATACTGTATTTGATTTTGGACAACTTCAAGTGATAGAAGGATGTGATGAGAAGATAAAATTATTAATCATGGGTGGAAAGGTTCCATACCAGATATAACAGGAATTCAAATATCAATGAAGAATACATCTGAACGAGTTCATGGTTTCCAAAAGATAATTCAAAGTGCATATCAAAGTTAGGGTTTAGTCTCACCGTTAAGAGTATCCAATTTTAGCGGACATAGATAAATTCCTATTATCCAGACCTGACATGCACATATTCAAACTCTAGATACAAAGAATAGCCTCAAGGACATGGCGGAGGAAGGAAGGAGGAAGAAGGCAGTACCTTGAGGGAAGAGGAAGAATGCCTGGCCTGGAGAGCAGCGGCCTGAGCAGAGACCTACAGGCAGCCGACGCCGGCAAGGACACCACCAAAGAAGCCACCAGTGGCGAGGAGAGCAGCGGCGCAGCGGCGAGGAGAGGAGAAGTGGCGTGGGGGAGCAACAACAGTGGCGGCGCGAGGGAGGGGGGGCAACGACGGCGGGGAGCACCGGCGGTAAGAATCGCCAGACCTAGAAGGAGGTTCACAATGAAACAGAGAAATGAGGAAGAGTTCTCTGTTTCGCGGGGCTATTAAGTTCCCAAATAGCGTCGGTTGTTCCAAACAACCGACACCTATTATCTTCAGCATCCATTGATAGTAAAAAACTGACCCCAAATTAGTTGGCGGGAACTATTATCAGCGTCGGTTATCCAAGGATAACCGACACCTAAAGTGGAACTTTTTGCGCAGAATTTCATTTTAAATAGGCGTCAGCGAATAGTTAAAAACCCGACGTTGTATGTGGCATAAATTTTTTTCGGTCGAAAATTGGATTTCACGGGTGCTTTTAGGCGTCGGTTGGTTATAGTAAGCCGGTGCTAAATACAAAGCGGTACCCGTGTCTGGCAGGTCTTCGAATATAGACGTCGGTTTGCCTAAATAACCGACGCCTGATATTATAGGCGTCGGTTTTTCTTAATAACTGACGCCCAGAAAAGCGACATTGAACGCTATTTCTGTAGTAGTGAGCTCAACTTCTTTGGTGAGTCACTTGTCAAGTGCAGATGCCCGTCCAGTGCAATACGCCACATGTCAACATGGCTTTGGAAGCAGCGGTACTCACAACTGAAAGAGGCATCTTTTTCAGAAGATTTCTCCTATAGGTTTTTGTCCCTTCTTGGGTCCGTGGCGGCAGGTTGACGCCAAGGTTAGACGAAGCTGTCAATATGGCAGGCCGGGATGTGCTGGACATATTGTCCCGGGCACAGAGGATTCCAACTCCTTGGATGGGTCCAAATTTTATGCATCCAACCTATATGTCCACTTCTATACTTACATGATCCGATTCATACACTTGTGGGTCCCATAGAGAAGTATACGGCCGGAATGTACTGGGAACATTGTCTCGGGCAGAGAGGATTCCAACCCCACTTGGATCCGTAGCAGCGCCTCCGTCTACTTTGACTGATCTGGATCTAGTTGTTTCTCAGCTTCTTGGTGGGACAAAAGTCTGCATCCATTAGTGTTGGCTTGTTGTGGGAGTACCAGCTCGCAGATGATGGGTTCTAGTCCTCGGGAACCACAGACGAGAAAACCTTGACCACTTACTCCATCGTCCAGACAACAAGATTGTGATCTCCCTACCAACCTGTAAAAGGGTAAGATCGGGAGAAGAACCGCGAGGGGAGGCACCTTTGTGGCTACTTCAGTCGGTTCTAGGAGTGTCGAGCAGGGGAGAAGGATGGGAAGGACGAATGGGAGAGCTAGTTCCAAAGTGTCCGTTCAGATGTGAAGAATTCGATGCAGCAGTGAGTGGCGAGTAGAAGAAGATCGGCTTATTTGGAATTTGCGGATAGGCAAGACGGGATCGATTCACAAGTTATGCCACCGTGCCTTCTGAAGATGGGTAGCTATTGTTAAATATCGGCGCCGACACACATACACACACACATATATATATATATATATATATATATATATATATATATATATATATATATATATATATATAGGGGAAAGAATACACTCGAGTGTAAAGATCGCTCGAATATACTCAAGTGTATTCATATCAAGACTAATTTTTACAAAATGTAAACTATTGATCTTCACTGTCATACTAAAATTAGGCTACATAAACATTTTGAGACCATTTGGATGAGTGTAAGTCACTTATCCAAGGGCAACAAAATCAACGCGCGAAAATAATTTGAAATACAAATTTTTTGCAGTCCTTCTAACATGACCAATAAATGACCAAATGTTCTCAAAGTTTGCGTATGAGCTATTCACAAGATGTTTACGAAGATCAAAGTATTAGATTTTAGAAAAAAAATATTGCATCATGAAAAATTACTTGAGTGTATTCTGCTCCGAATACACTCAAATATATTCTAGGTTATCTCTCTCTCTCTGTATATATATATATATATATATATATATATATATATATATATATATATATATATATATATATATATATATATGTATGTATATATATATATATATATATATATGGCTAAAAGAATTGTTTACCTGAGTACATGTATCATATGTGTACCCATCTTCATTTATGATGATTCCGCAACTATTCAGAATAATCTAACCTTATGGATGCGTCTGATACTCCTTGGATAACATGTATATACAAAATCACACCAATCTTACATTCCAAAGATCATCTAAATGAAAGATGTACTTTTTCTAATCAATGGTAAGTTGCTGAAATTACTGAAATCATTGGATGATATATTGTTATATCTCATGATATACATGTTATATGGCCATTATATTTTAAGAACATCTAATCTAAACAATTATGATTGAATCTGTATGGTTGGATTTTATTAACATACTCCGCATATGCCACTTTACCGTTCGGTACACATAACTTACATTCACCGACCGGTACACTTTCTAACCTATATATATATATATATATATATATATATATATATATATATATATATATATATATATATATATATATATATGTGTGTGTGTGTGTGTGTGTGTGTGTGTGTGTGTGTGTGTG
Organism: Alisma plantago-aquatica; assembly: GCA_963693085.1. NCBI lineage: Eukaryota > Viridiplantae > Streptophyta > Magnoliopsida > Alismatales > Alismataceae > Alisma > Alisma plantago-aquatica. Next base: position 383,111,979 of record OY856412.1, read on the forward strand.
TGTGTGTGTGTATACATGGGGATTTATTCGCTGCCCCCACAGATAGCCTGGTTTTTCGCTACTCGCACATCCAAAAGTGTAACTATATGTTACACAAATGTAACTCTAAGATCAAAAGAGTAACTATAATGATAAAAAAGTAACAATAGGACTAAAAAAGTGACTGCGCAGAAAATATACAATTAGTAAATTTATGGGCGTATTTTTTTATTTTGGTGGGACAAATTATATTATTTTTGGATCAAATTTTTGGGGAGTAGATAAAATTATCCTCTACAATTGTGAGAATTTAAAAAAAAAACGAAGTGATAGAAAGGGTGTGCGGATATTAAAGATGAGCCATATATATATATATATATATATATATATATATATATATATATATATATATATATATATATATATATATATATATGTATATATATATATATGTATGTATATATATATATATATAGGCTAGTTTACCGAAGGCACCGTACACCTCAGTTATTTTTAAGGATGCAGTAACTTTTTGAAAAATCTAAACCGTTCATCTTTTTTAAATATCATAAGAACATACTATATAACAAATTTCAGCTCATTTGGATATTCATAGGTCGTGCATCTAAAGGAGGCAAAAATCATACATTTCAGATTAATTTTGTGTGTTGATTTTTTTGTCCTTGGATGAGTGACTTACACTCATCCAAATGAGCTCAAATTTTATATGTGGTATATTATTATTATAACCACGAAGATCAATAGATTAGAGCTTAGAAAAGCATAGTCTAGATAAGCAAATACCATTGGAGTGTACAGCGTGATCTGTACTCTCGAATGTATTCTAGGCTGACTCTCTCTCTCTCTCCCTCTCTCTCTCTATATATATATACATATATATATATATATATATATATATATGTATATTTTTATATACATGTATATATGTATATGTATATGCGTATGAGTCAGACTTGTGTACACTCGAGTGTGCCGGAGGCACCGTACACCTCAGTCATCTTTGAAGATGCAATAAACTTTTGAAAAATCTATACCGTTGATCTTCTTAATCACCATAAGAACATACTATATAATAAATTTTAGCTCATTTGGACACTTATAGGTTGTGCATCTAAAGGGAGAAAAAAGCATACATTTCAAATAAGTTTTGTGCGTCGATTTTGTTGTCCTTGGATGAGTGACTTACACTCATCCAATTGAGTTCGAATTTTGTGTGTGACCTATTATTATTGTATCCTTGGAGATCAATGGATTAGATTTTGGAAAAATACGGTCTAGATAGGCAAACACTATTTGGGTGTACAACGTGATCTGTACACTCGAGTGTATTTTAGCCTGACTCTGTATATATATATATATGTTTATATATATATGTGTGTGTATATATGTATATGTATATATGCGTGTGTGTGTATATGTTTATATATCTATACTACTATAAAAAGAGCGAGTTTGATTCTGCGTTCTCCTTGATTCACTCTCTTCTCTCTTTTTTTTACGGAATTTTGCTCCTACAAATATTTATTCTCACACTATCCTATTAACGTTTATTATCTTTAATTCTGTTTTTCTATCTCCATCTCACGGAAATGGTTCCTTGATTCTCTCCTTTCTAACAAACCAACACAAATATCTTTTACCGTAGGGACCCTTTCACGGACGAGTCTTCTCCCCGCATATTTCCAACAAATTTTATATGTCACGTGCATGTGCACATGTACGTTCACTAGTATATATATATGTGTGGGTGTGTGTGTGTATATGTATATATGTATATATATATGTATATATATCTGTGTGTGTATATATATATATATATGTATATATATCTGTGTGTGTGTGTAAATATATGGAATTAAGAGAGAAAGATTCCCCCTCCTATAACCCGTGGCGGAGGCCGGACGTTCGGGAGGGTGATAAATGAAGAGATACTTCTCCGTGTGGTTTCGAACCCGGGTCCCTTCATTGGGGACCAGCGGAATTCTCCAACCGGACTATTTCCTTACCGCTTGTATAAGTATATGTATACATATACATATACTTATACATATGCATATATATATACATACTCACATATATATATATAATTATATGTATAGGTATATATAAAAGAGGGAGTTTTAGCACTAATCACAAGTGTGCCATTCTTTTTTTCTTAAAAAATTACTGATCAGCGTGGCTGGATTTGAAAACACTGCTCCGCGGTTAACTCTCTCTTTTCTCTGCTTGTATCGTAACTTTTTTGTTGAAATTGTTCTTTTTCCCAAAATATATCCACTAAGATCTCTCTGTGGCTAAACTAGAAACATGCCACCATTTTATCACCCAGTCAGCGGAACTCAAACAAACAACAAACCCATGAATCCCTATATATCCAGGTATAGTTCCTAAAATGCAAAACACGAGTGTGGGCTTCCTCTCGGTCGTACAAATACAAGACTGCCATCGTTGTTGTGCTTCCTTTCATTAGCAACTGGTGGATTGTCGTTGAACTCCAGCAGCACGATAGTCATGTCAGTTGTTTCTTTAGTTTCTACTGGAACCTTACTATCTGTTTCTCTCCTTAAAGCTGAAGCAACACACTAAAGTCAAGCAGAGAGGCATGCCCCCAAATGAAACTCTGATGTAAAAGCGGCCTCAAAGATATAAAGGTCTTTGAATTTCAATTCTTCGTCTCCCTACCCAATTCAAGCACTTGCCATCACACCTACATTTAGTAAAAGAAGATATGGTTCGCAATATCATTGGAAACTACATTCTTAACTACTTTCATATCCTTGACAGTCACATGATCTGCCCACAATATTTACAAAACCATGATCCCACTAAGGTTTGGTTACTGAACAATGTGACATACGTGCATGTTTCTTTTAAATAATGGCCACAATCTCCACATTATTTCCATCATCGTCACTCTTTCTCTGTCTTTGTCACTCCACTATTTGACAATTATTTTCTCCTTCATTCCTTTCTCTTCACACAACCCTCCTCTCCCTATGTTCAGTGTGACAACAGATTATTGGAAGCAAACTCTCAGCACAACGACGACATCCTATGACATCCTACCCTAGTGCAGATCAACTTTCGAAACCAAGTATCATATGGTGAGTGTCTCTCCCTTCTCGTGTTTATGGTTTCTATTTGATCTATTACTTTCTTCTCATCTTTATCATTCCTGATTGTATGTATATACGATTACATATTGTAAATAATATTTCCCCTTCAATTGATCCCAATTTAGAATGTCCTATTTTATGAAGCTGGAGTGGCAATGTTCATCACATATTTATGTAGCTTAAATTATTTGGTAATTTCTATCATAGTTTCTCCATAAGTTTGGACTATTTGGGTGATTTGATTCTGATTCATCTATACTCATTCTTTGTACTTTCTTGTACATGTACATGTACTTCTTAATGGAGGACTACTGAATGGAGGATGTTGTTAACCTCCTATATATTGTTGTAATGAGGTAATTTATCTCTAAATGTTTTGGGTTTTGTCTTGATTCTAATTCTTTGTCCCTTTCTGATTTTGAGTATTTTCTATGGAAAATTTTTCCGTTGTGTGCCATTGGTATGGTATTAGTTGTATGTGAAGCAAAATGTATTAGACACCTTCATTCTCTTTCCTTTCATTGTCCAAGCAATGCTCTATCATCGCTCATGCTTGTATATGTACTACTCGCTTACCAGTAGTTGTAGATAGCACATTCCTCAATGGGACTTTGAGGAAAACTACCCATCTACTTTGTCGAATCCACTCTATAAATTACCTTCTGCATTCATATATGAGATGTTCTTGGCAATTATTTATACCAGTAATGACTCACATATAATGCTTTCTAGGCTTGCAGAAGTTCATGTTCGTCTCCTTCTACCGATGCATCAATGGTAGCTTCTATAGGTGCAAGTATAACAGATATAGGCAATATTGTCTCCATGGTTTTGGACAAATGAATGTCGAACAAGCAAAAATCATTCATCATGTTACTAGCATCCTCGCTCTATATTTTTAGGTTATATTGCTTATTGGTTGAAAAAGTATAATTCATTTCAAATTCATAATCTACTTCCACTCAAAATTAACATATGTGTCGACATGTATGACTGACTACAATGTTGCAAACAATAAAATCTTCGGTGCTTAACCAGACACGAGATGTATACTTGGTGCCAACTAGACCATGCACCAACTAAATACCATCAGTACTGTTGGTGATTGCTGCCCATGAATAGTGTCATTTATAACTTGGTACGGAAGCTCCCTTGTTGTTGTACTAGGGATTTATATGCACTTCCACTCTTTGAACTCAGAGACCTTTCATTCTGTCAAATGTGTTGCCACAAATATTTCCTATAATGGGATGATGATCAACCACTATTATTTACTCCTAGATGACTACACCATGCCAGTTACTCATGCATGGGCTATTATAGATACCACTGCAAAAAGATTTGAAAAATTGCTAGTTTTTCATGGCCTAACGAGCTATTCATATGTCAAAATCGACGTCCATGATAAAGACCTATCTGTATCAAGTAATAATTCAGGATGTAATTGTATTGCTACAGTTGACTACCTCAATTCCATAGTATATCAGTAGGAAGTTCATCTGACTTGATAAAAATAATTTGGCTTTTCTCAGATAGAAATTGTTTTGAAGTCTAAGTTTACATGTCTAAGTTCTTGTATCCGTTCTTCACTCAATAAAATGGTATGTACGGGACTCATTGTCATGAAATATTATTAGCTTTGCTATTTTACTTTATCTTAATAAATAAGGTCTTCACTTCATATACCAGAAAAAAATATTGTTCATGACTTTTTAATATACATGGTCAATAATATATTCTTATTGATCGAAACCAAGATCAAGAGCAGAATCTGTCTGAGAATAGACTGATATACCTTCATGTATCGAGAGATATAGAGGATTTTTTCATTCAGCACATGTCTATTGATTTTTGCGGAGCACATTAATTTGTTACAAGTTGTTAAAAATTCACAAAGTGCATGCATTTGAAACATTCTCTTGTTTGCTACGTATTTTTTGGTCAGTCAAAAATGTGTGTTGCTAGTATTTCTAAAAGTTCAGGCACTGAGTACCCCATTACATCAGGCAGAAGAAAACCAAAACTATCTAAAGATCATTACCCCACGTAGGTGGACTTGAGATCTCAAAAGAAGCTAAGAGATTGAGAAAAACAAACAAACTAGAGACTGGATCCTAACACTCCTACCAGCATAAAGGTTGTAACAAGAAATGATTAAATACAATCAACATACCAACAAAAGTAACCACATCTCATCAAAGACTATCACCATCCACCTTGCTAGGATTTAGCCTTAGTGTATCTACTATCTTAGCCAGCTATCACAAGGATCTAGAAGGAGCATACACTCCAATCAGATCCTCCAAACCGTAGAAAGACACAACTGAGATGCAAAGGAGAAGTAGTAGGATCCTTCCTGGCCGCCCATTAATATCCTTGAACTGAGCTCTGCCTATCTTCAACTAGTGTTAGAATCAATCCCTAAAAATGTGAGTTCCAGGTAGAAGTCCATCTCCTCTGCATCAATCAACAACCACCAGATCTCCAGACCCTGTGCAGCTCTACTACACCAAGGAAACAAATCTAGAGGCTCTAACTCAAGATACAAGTATCCAAGTAGAAGCTAGGTTAACTGCAGCAAAACATCAACCATCTTAAAGGTGTTTCTACGCACAACATCATAAATTCTCCTTGTGCCATAGACCAGGACCAGATGTGACTGCCCTCGTGGTGAAGAGCAGAGCACATCCACCAACTTGAACCTTTGCCCTAAGGGTAAACCATCAAACACGTTGTGGTCAGCCTGCGAACAGGCAACCACTGTGTTGGCGAAGAGAAACCAGAGCAGACAAAGATGCAACAGGACAAGTTTACTGCTTGCACGACGAAACCTTAGCGAATCCTTGAGGATGGCGCTGCCTATGAGGGTGACCCATCCAAGCATGCAGTGAAGCATGAGAGGATCACCACCTCCAGCCGTGAACCCCGGTCGGAAGACAACACTGCCATACGAGCAGGGCAAACTCGGGCAAGCCACCCTTCCGCGTCTAGACGTTGAGAATTAGCAGGACAACTGCCTCAACCTCGGTGCCTTACCAGAACTCAGATCTGGGAGGCTTCGTCAAAGTAGGTCTGTCGAAGACGAAGGGGCGGCGTAGCCCTGGGAATCTAGATCTCATCAACAGAAGAGCAGGTGCAAAGGCGAAAGGAGAGAACCCCTAATCATTGTGATGATGGAGCAGCTACACATGAGCTTTAGGACCGGGAGGGCATTGCTCCTCTCAATCTACCGCTCCTAGGAAGGATGGAGTCAACTAGGCTGACTATGTCGAACCGCAAACCCGGCCATTGCTCCAGCGGTGCATCGCGTCTCTACTCATACGCTGACGTGGAGAATCCCAGCGTTGCACCATCCTTTCACCTTAAGACCACAACGAACCGCTCCACGAAGACGTTGTTGAGGCTTTTGAGGCCAGGGGAGGAAGGTGCCGAGAGGCACCCCCTCCCCCCAGCGGTGGCCGCCGAGGAAATTAGAGAGAAGCAGGAGTGTAACCCTTTGCTACGTATTTAACAAATAAAATACACTTAAATAATCGATTGAGGTTAAATGATTAAAAGTTTAGAATATCCATGTGTTTATTTTGTTTATAGATTGTTTTTTCTATTATGAATCTTTACATAAAATTTAAATATGTTAGTAGTTTCATTAATTTTGATGGTTTCCACACAATTGACCTGATTACGTCGGGAGTCTTTATTTAATGTAAATGTAATGATATATTTAGTAGTTAACTTTCAAGACTTTTATTATTGTTAGATGTGCAACGAGTTTATAAGTATTGTAATGAAGATGGTACGCTTTGTTATTTTAGGAAACTTTACTTTGGGATAGAGTTCATTATATACTAAATGAGACTGCTACAGAAATTTCTTATAATGTCACATTTACATGCGTCGGTTGTATACAATAAACTGATGCCTAAAACCTACAATGACGGTTTAATAAACAAACTGACATCTATTTGTGAAGAGTGGCCAGACACGGGTATCGCTTTTTATTTAGCGTCGGTTACTCAATAAGCAACCGACGCCTAAAATTGACCGCCAATCTAAATTTTCCAGTAAAAAAAATTACCTCTAAAATTTAACATAGGGTGTCGGTTGTTGACAAACTAACCGACGAAGCTTTTTGCAAGACAGAAATTTGGCCCATTTTTATCGTCGATTTTCTAGCAATAACTGACGCTGATGTGTTTTCGCGCGCTGTCCCCACGAAAATATTTACCCCCCCTGGCGCCAATTTTTTCCACCAATCGACGACTATGGTCGTAATTCGCGAACATTTTTTTTGTCGGCATATGAAGATAGACATTGGTTTTTCTAGTTGAAACCGACGACTATTGTTGAACATAGGTGTCCCTTTTTTTTATGGTGACACCTTTTATTTTAAGTGTCGGTTGGTTATAATAACTGACATCTATTGTAAACCTTCATAGTACCAGTGCAAACCAAACTCTTCCCCTTTCTTTATTTAATTCTCCACAGTCTTAGGTCAGGCGATTCTTGCGCCACTGCTACCAATACTGTCGTCGACGCCACTGTACTTCTCGCCTGCCGCCGCTGGCGCCTGGTGTCACCACTGCTGCTCGCCGCTGCCTACCGCCGGACTACTACAAGCCACTGCTGCTGCTCGCCGCCGCCTACCGCTCAAAACCTGAGCTCGCCGCCACCGAACATGTACCTTTCTCCACTGGATGAGCTCGCTGCCTCCGCCGACTTCCAACCCCCTTTTTTTCCACCTCATTTCCTTAGAGCATCCTTGGTTTTCTGTGAGAAAAAAAAGAGATGTGTTTGCTCTGTCTCCACCTAGAATAGCTGTGTAGCCCTGTGGGTTAACGCAAACAGGGCCTAACAATAGCCAAATGTGGCTGTTGTATATGAACCAGATGATTATTATTACAAAAAAATATAGTAGTTCAAATCCTCATAAGAGGAAAATGAGGGATTTCACAATTAAGTTCACAATTACATAGATGCGTTGTGTGTTAGTCTTTGATACCAACTGTCATTGAAGTATTATTACATTGATCCAATCCCATTTCTTGGGTAGACAATGTTAAAGTAATTTAGTGTGACTGCCACTAAATAGCTCAAAGTTCACACACAACTTATGTAATAATTAAATATAGAGAAGAAGAAAGAAAGATAGATTAGATTTAATATAGAGAAGCCACATTATCATTTCCATATATTAGTTTATCCTCATGGACTTTATATTCGGTGATTCTTGTACAACAACCAAACATTATAATCATTAAGTAGCAAGTAGTAAAAGGCAATCTAAAACCTTAGTCACTAGATGAAGAATGGCCATAAATGTGTAATGAAAGATGTATGAAAAAAATATTTGGTTGTAAAGTAATGAGTTGATCATTTGTTTATCTTGCAATATATATTATTACTAAGCAATTATTTCATTATGCAGTTCATTTTTATTGATTTGTGTTCATATTGATCCCATCTTGATTTTTCCCTATTATGGGACATGTCAACATTATTCAAGATTGATGAGTTCTTTAAACCTAAGCATGTCAACATTCTAGGGTTATATGGGGCATGTAAAGTTTTGCTTCTATTTAGAATCAAAAAAATATTATGCAAGTCATGAATGAGAACCAACAAGCTATAGTTGAGTTGACTATTCATAAGATTCATTGAGTCATCTTCAAGTGTTTATCTATTTGAAGACTCACTAATACACCAATTTGGTTTTAGTAAAAGGAAAATACTAATGCACTCCTGTGACATTCTTGGAATGTAAGTGATGAACTTTTCGCTAGATTGCCAATCATGCTTTTAAAGACATCAATAATCACCCTAACTTGAAGAATAAGGATATGAATGATGAAGCTAGGATTGTAGGTATAAGAATGACAACACATGTATTTGTTGGCCTAGAAACCCATCGACGATTTACTAATTGAGAGTAAATCTTGGATAGTCTCTGGTTTGGGACTATTCTTGAACACCTAATCTCACTAAGGATGTAAGTGTATAATGTGTATTGGGTTTTCAAGAAAATTTCAGTAGCATTTCCTCGTTTGTTCTCTAAGTACATATGTACTTGGAGAACAATGGGGAAATGCTGCTAAAAAATTCTTGAAAGGGCAATACACACTATAAACTTACTAGTGAGATTAGGGGTTCAAAAATGGGATAGGTGGTACAAATTTATTATATATAAGACCTTAAACCCTAAAGTTTTAACCATAAAATTTAATCTTTTAACCCTAGACCCTAATATTGTTCTAATATATACTTTTTTGCTCTTTGATCATAGAATGGATAGATCACGGATGTCCATTCTACATCGCTGCACCCCAGAGTTTATTTCTGCTCTTGATCATTTTATTAGATTTTCCGAAGAACATAGGAAACAACCTGGACATAGATTCTACTGTTCATGTAGGTGGTGCGGTAACAACTTGAAAGTCAGCACTGGTGACGAAATCAAAAGTCATGTCATGTGCAACGGGACTGTACAAGGCTATACAGAATGACACTGGTGTGGAGAGATTTCAAAGCTAAAATTAGAAGATGTCGATAGCAGTTCTTTTGTGGAAGAAGAAATTGCCTCCGAAGATGTAGATGTGAACGAACGAGTTCCAGTAGACATCGTTGATGTGATGTTGGATAGTTGTGGGGTAGAGCACACCGATGAACCTCCCATGTTTAGAAATATTGTGCATGATGTTGAGATACCATTATACAAAGGTTGTAAGTTTATGAAGCTTAGCGTTGTGTTGAGATTGTATAAGCGGAAAGCTAACAATAGATGGAGCGATAAAAGCTTCACGTCATTGTTGTCTTGTTGAAAGAAATTCTTCCTGAAGGAAACAAGCTGCCAATCTCAACATACCAGTTAAAGAAATTGTTGTGTCCAATAGGAATGGAGGCCAATAATATACATGCTTCCTGAATGATTGTGTATTATTTCAAAAGGACTATGTGGATTTGAAAGATTGTCTGAAATGTGGTGCGTCAATGTATAAATTGACGACTTCGGGGGAGTCCAAAACTGGTTCTCCTTCCAAGGTGATGTGTTATCTACCTATAATACCATAGTTTCAACGCTTGTTTGCCAATCTGATATATGTGAATAATTTGAGGTGGCATGAAGATGTTAAGAAAAATAATGATGGGATCCTACGACATGCGTCTGATTCGCCACAATGGAAGAAGATTGATTTATTATACCCTGAATTCGGTAAAGAAGTCAGGAATCTAAGGCTTGGGCTTTGTATAGATGGGATGAATCCGTATGGGACATTGATCAGCCAACATAGCACTTGGCTAGTGATGCTTGTTATATACAATCTTCCTCCCTGGTTGTGTATGAAAAATACGTATGTTATGTTTTCGTTGTTGATATCGGGCCCTAAACCACCTGGAAATGATATCGACATTTATCTTGAACCTCTGAGTGATGACTTGAAGAAACTATGGGGTGAAGGTGTGATGACCTATGATGCTTCACGAAGAGAGACATTTCATTTGCATGCTATATTGTTTTGTACTGTGAATGAATTTCCAGCATATGGAATTTGTCTGGATATAGTGTCAAAGGATCTAAGGCGTGTCCTATATGTGAAGCAAACACAGATTCAATATGACTAAAACATGGCAAAAAGACTGTATATCTTAGTCATCGAAGGTTTCTTCCCAAAGTCCATCTATATCGTAGGTTGCGCAAAGCATTCAATTGACGGAATGAGGAACGAAGTGTACCTAAACATATACCAGGGGAGGATGTTTATGAAAGAGTAAAAGACATTTTCAATAAATTTTGTAAGAGATCACAATGTATGATGGCCACACAGAGTGACAAATATTTATTCAAGAAGAAGTCAATATTTTGGGATCTTCCTTATTGGAGTTCTTTGGTGGTCAGGCATTTTATCGATGTCATGCACATTGAGAAAAATGTTTGTGATAGCGTCATCAGTACTCTGTTATTTAAAGCAGGTAAGACTAAAGATGGGATAAAACCCAGAATGGACCTACGTGAAATGAGAATAAGGACAGAATTAATAGAAGTAGTTAGTAGCGATCGGAGAACATACTTACCTCCCTCTTGTTACATGTTGTCTAGAAAGAAGAATAAGCTTTTTGTGAATGCTTCGTAAATGTTAAGGTGCCACAGGGTTACTCATCCAACATCCATAGATCGATATCAATGAAAGATTTGAAGTTGATAGGCCTTAAATCTCATGATTGTCACACTCTAATACAACAAATATTGCCCGTGGCAATTCGATCTATATTACCGAAGCATGTAAGGTTTGCAATCACCAGACTTTGTTTCTTTTTCAACATTCTGTGAAGCAAAGTTGTTGACCCTAATACTCTCGATAAATTGCAAAGAGAAGTGGTTGTTACCCTATGTCAGCTTGAGATGTATTTTCCCCCTTCGTTCTTTGATATCATGGTACATCTTGTTGTCCACTTGACTAGGGAAGTGAAAATGTTGGGAGTAGTTTTCTTGCATTGGATGTGTCCCTTTGAATGATACATGAGCGTTTTTAAAGGTGACGTATGAAACCGTTATCGGTCTGAAGGGAGTATTATTGAGGGTTATGTGGTGAGAGAGGTTATGGATTTTTGCAATGAATTTCTGAGTGGCAATGACGCTCCTATTACTGACAAGAATATTGAGGAGAATTATGGCAAAGGAATTTTGGGATCACAGATGGAAGTAATCAGCTGTGAGGAGTTGGAACAAGGTCACTTGTACATTTTACACAACATCGATGAAGTGTGTGTTTATATCGAGGAACATACCAATTTCATCAAGAGACAATATCCTCGAGCCAATTCAATGTGGCTTGCTAGAGAGCATAACTAGACATTTATTAAGTGGTTTGAAGATAACGTCTTACATCAACTATCTCAAACACCAGATAATCTTAATGAAACTATCAAATGCCTCGCCTTTAAACCAAAATTGAATGTTATGTCTTATGAAGGGTTTGACATAAATGGATTCTCATATTACACAAAATGTCAAGATGATAAGAGTGTCGTACAAAATAGTGGGGTCACATTTCAGGCGTCTTCATTGTATTTTGCAAGTGTAAAGGATAAGAGTCCACGTGAAGCTAAAATGTCATATTTTGATGTCATTGAAGACATATGGGAGTTTTACTACATAGATTTCAGAATTCTATTCTTTAAATGTAATTGGGTTGATAACACCAAAGGAGTTAAAGTGGATGAATTGGGTTTCACATTAGTGAACTTTGAAAAGATTGGTGAGAAGGGTGAACCATTCATATTGGCATCACAAGCGAAACAAGTATTTTATATTGATGATCCTATAAATGATAAATGGTCGGTTGTTCTTCATGGTAAAAGATAGTTCATTGAAGATCCTATAGATGAAGAAAAGTACTATGATAAGTATGATGACTCCAGTCCATTCTCAGTTGGGTTGCCAACACCACCAAATATTGAAGCTAATGATGTCTTCCATGTGCACGAAGATCACAATGAAGCATTGTTAATTGATAAAAGATCGCAATATTAGAGGCATGCATGTTTATATTTTTGTATATATTTTATTTTTCTAAATGTGAACTTTACAATGTGAATGTGAACTTTACAATGTGAATTACTTTACAATGTGAATGTGAACTTTACAATGTGAACTTTACAATGTGAATTACTTTACAATGTGAACTTTACAATCTGAATGTGAACTTTTAGATGGCTAAGCATTCATATGATGATCATGCTGATGATTACCATGAGGGTGAGGACGTCAATGTGACACCTTTCAATGTAAGTTTTAAAAATATATCCCTGACGTTTCTATTTATATGTTCATTTATAGTTATATCCTATAAGTGTTTTTTCTATCAAATTTTAGGTTGGTGATGTACCCCCTGAAGTAATTGGGGCACTTGATGAGCAGTAAAAAAAATTGAGAAAGTAAGGGGCATCACAATGAGAAACAAGTTACTACATAAAAGGGGCAATGGACCCAAAATGGATGTGGATTTCGAGCATGTAGGAAATCCAGTTGGCGTGAACTACAACTGATTTTTTTTCATATCTTGGGGTTCTTACTCAGAGCCATTGTAGTCCTAATGTAGAATACTGGCATAAAGTTCCTAAGTGGAAGAAAGACTTAGTAAGGAAGGAACATGCATGTGTTATTATTATTTATAATTCTATTTTTGTAGATTACTAATTTTTAGGATACTAGTTAATAGAAATTCTATTTTGCAGAGTATATTTGATCTGGATGAAAAGTTGCATCGTAAATGTGTGATGAAACAATGTGGGAGGGTCCTAAGGAACTATAGGACAAATATCACCCGAGATTACATACGCAATGCTAAGAAGAGGTTCTTGATTGATTTCCAATTCTAGACATTGATCACTTTTTGACTAACTCTACACTGATAATTTTTGTTTGTATTCTCTTTTAAAAATAAATTTAGGAAGAAGGCAGCCTCTGAGCAATGGAACTACGTGGACCTCAAAGATTGGGAGGAGTTTGTTACCCAAAGAAAAACGGATGAATTCAAGGTATTAAGCGCCACTCCCATTTTAATTAATATACATTCTTATGTATTCACCTATTCAAGATTAACCTTTAGTGTTACAAACCAAATCAATGTGCTTACTAACAAGGATATCAGTGATGCTCAAAGAGCAAGCCGTGCACTGAATGTGCATAACCACACGATGAGTCCAAGAGGCTATGTTGGAATTCACCAAAGACTACAGGCTGAGTCTACTGCTTAGTCTGCTGCTACTCATGAGACTGCAGAGTCCTCTACTATTGGTCTTGCACCTCTGCCTCGCCATGCTATGTGGATAGCTGGGAGGAAAAACAAGAAGGGAGATATAATGAAGCCCACAACTACAGAGGAGGCTACAAAAATGGTAAAATTCAACTCTTAGAGAAATCGATCGATATTGATTATTGTTATGTTTACTTACCAATTTCTATTGATGGCGATTAGCGGGAGCTGCACGAGCAGAGGAAGGAAGGCAAGTTCATCCCTGAAGGCACAAGGGATGAATTGACAGTCGCTCTGGGAAATCCAAAGCATCCTGGACGTGTTAGGGGTGTAGGCGCTGGTGTGGGCATCAAAGCATTCTTTGGGCCATCCCAGTGCAAACCTATCCCAAAAGTAGGACATTCACAAGTTGAGGTAACCTATTCTTTTTTTAGAATGTTATTGGAAAGGGAATTTAATAATCAGAAGCTAGTGTTTCTTTTATCCATGTATAGGTAGATGAGTAATTGATAGGAGAATCCAAGAAGAAATGGTGAAGTGGAAGGTGTCTTAGAATGGAACTCAGACAGTACCTTGGGTGGGCCGCTATTCTCCTACTATATAGTTTGGGAGTAATCATGTAGACCCACCACCTGGCACGTCCACTGTAAGTATTTTTATGACATAGTAGCTAGTCTTTTCAAGTTGATATGTTTATCCCAAACCATGTCTACCAATTTGTTTAGTAGTATGGTCTAGGATTTGATTTAGATTCTTTTTACCAACTAAGAATCTTTGCAAAGAAGATCTAAAACTATCATTATCATGCTTAAGAGAAGTAATAGTAGAAGACAATTGATTAATGTTATCTCTAGCATGTAGAAGATTATTTTCTAAGCAAAGAGTTTTAGTTAAATAAGAATCTCTATCAATATGAAGAGCAGCAACATCATTCTCTCTACTAGTAGAACTTGAACAAGATACATGCCCATTGATTTTAACAAGCAAGGAGGCATTTTCTATTTCTAATTCATGCAAAACAAAATCTTTGTTCTTGTTTTCAGATTTAAGAACATTAATGTCATGCATGAGAGAATCAACAATTAAAGTATGCTCTTCACTAGAATTAGGCATGAGAGTTTGAGCTTCTAGAAATTTAATCTTATCAAGTAAACTAGCATTATCAAGTTTAAGAGAGTCTACTTGGCTAAGACAATCATTTTTATCATTAAGCAAGCAAGAATTTGCGTGTTCAAGATCATTTAATTCTACATACAAATTATCAACAATTTTAGCAAGCTTTTTCTTTTTCTTTTGAGAAGACTTAATAGATGCACAAATATCATGAATGCGATCAATCAAGGATTATTTATCTAAAGAGTCTAGATTTACCTCAATTGAGTCTTCACTTGTTGATGCTACAAGAGCAAAATGACATTCTCCTTCATCACTAGAGCTTGAGCTTGATCCTTCACATGAATCTTCACTTGAGCTTGAGTTGGAGGAGCCACTTGAGCTTGAGTGCCATTTCTCTTTGTGAAGATGGGTCTTTTTGCCTTGTGGGCAATCTTCCTTGTAGTGACCCTTCTTTCCACATGTGAAGCACCGGATGGAGGAGGACTTGCCTTTGTAGAGTCTACCCTTGGAGTACATGGCATCTTCTTTGGCTTGGGAGGATGGAGAGACTTTTTCCATGATAGCTTCAATTTGAGCCTTTATTTCAGCCTTCTTCATTCTCTTTAGCTCTTTCTTCTCTTGTCTTTCTACTTCCTCCCTATTGTCAAGCGTGGCTTCATGTGCTTGTAGATTTCCAATGAGCTCTTCAATAGGAATATCCCTAAGCGACCTTGCTTCTTCAATGGAAGTCACCTTGGATTCCCACCTCTTGGGGAGAGTTCTAAGGATCTTTGAGTTGATCTCTCCACTAGGCATAGGATGTCCTAGAACGGAAAGACCATTCAAGATGGTGTTGAGCCTTGAGTACATGTTGGCTATGCTCTCCTCCTTTCCCATCTTGAAGTTTTCAAACAATCCTTTGAGCATGTAGACTTTGCTTTCCTTCACTTGATCTGTCCCTTCATAAGTGATGGAAAGCTTTCTCCATACCTCATAGGCCGTCTCACAAGAAGAAATCCGGTTGAACTCGGTGGGGGTCATGGCGGCATAAAGAATGTGCATGGCTCTAGCGTTCAAGGTTGCTTTCATCAAGGTGGCTTCATCCCATTCTTCAATATTTGTCTTTGGTAGAATGTATGGGCTGTTCACCATTTGCCACATCTCTATACTTGATCCTTGGATGAAGAATTAAAGTCTTCTTCTCCAATAGAGGAAGTTACTCCCATCAAAGATTGGAAGGCTGCTCGAGAGTCTCCCTCCTAGGTAGTCACCCATCTTCTCCTACTTGTTGAAGTATGCTTGGAGAAGACCCACTCTGATACCACTTGTTGGATCCTAGATGGATGACTTAGGTGCTCTAAAGGGGGGGGGGTGAATAGAGCAGAAAGCACTTAAACAAAAAACATGCCAAGAGAGGTCAACCTCTAGGACTTCAAACAATTGCACTCTTATATTAAATTATAAGACTTATAATATAAGATCAACAAAGGACTTACCTATCCAATACAAAAGAGTCTTCAACCTTACCAAGGACTTACCCACTTTGCAAGAGTCTTCGGCCTTCTCCAAGGACTTACCCACTCTTGCACAAGTCTTCGGCCTTGTAGGAATTACCCACTCTTCTTGGATCTTCCGCCTTTGACTTCACCTTCACTCGGAGAAGCTTTCCACCAAGGTCTTACCCACTTGAGCTTGAGTCTTCTGCATCTCCAAGGGCTTACCCACTCTAGATCCAAGTCTTTAGCCTTGATCTTCACCAAGGGACTCCTTCCCTTGTTCTTCTTCACCTCTCTTGGACAAGAGAGAGAACCTTCATCTTCAATATAGGAAATGAGAGATGGGGAGGTGGTGGAAGTGAGAGCCTCACAAGATATACAAATAAAACTAGCTCTCTTACAAATCTCCTACTCACTCTAATGGATGTAGCAAGTGATTAAGCTCAGAGAGAGAGAGGAGGCTGTAGGAAGCACTCAACTATTGAATAGGAACCTCACAAAGAGTTTGCAATGAATGCTCTCCCACATGGAATGAAACCCAAGGGGTCCTATTTATAGTTGGGGATGCCTCTTAACCTTTGGCAACACTTAAGAATGAAAACTAGCTGTTTTGTGGCTTGCAAAGGATCTATTTTCACTTGTTGCAACTCCACAACGGCTAGAAACACTTTTCCGCACTTTTCCGTACAGTGCATTCGGTCGAGTTTCTATATGTGTAACTCGACCGATCAGGTAGCAGGAAATCCGATATTGAACTGATCGGTCGAGTTTGTTCTGAGGAAACTCGACCGACCATTTCAAATGGAAATGACCTACTACCGAATCGGTCGAGTTCTGTAAGTGCAAAACTCGACCGATGCAATCTTCAAAAAATCGATCAAGGGTTGATCAGTCGAGTTTCAGGGGGTGAAACTGGACCGACCAAGTGCATGTAATTGATTTTCAAAGATGCATTAAAAGTGTTCTAATAATCTATCTAAGTGCTCCTGCATTTTTCTAAGCTTAATTACAAGTCATACAATCATTACAAGTGATTTACAACATGATTCTAATGGATATACATCATATTACAAATGTGTGGACTTGTATGACTTTGACTTGTCTTTTCTCCAATTTGAGATGCACAAGTTGGGGAAATTGGAGTGTGTCTATACCTAATCTGAAATTACTCAAGTAGAAGCATTAGACACCAATATGTGGAATGGTTAGTCATCATCAAAACACGGGTTTAGTCAATTTAGACTTGAGTCAACATTGACCTAATTGACCTTAAGTCAACATTCTCCCCCTTTTTGAAGATGACAAACCATTCCATAAATGTATTGAAAGCATTTAAGTAAATTCATACCTTTGGAGAAACCTAGGGGTTTCAATAGAATGGAGGTCATATGCTCCCCCTCAATTGATACACATGGAGTTTTCATACTCCCCCTCAATTGATGCTATTTCTCCTGCATGGTTAGCTTTCATAACATTTATAGAATACTATGTCTTCTACTCATATATGTTCTACACATATATGTCTTCTCCCCTTTCATGAACTTTCTTCTCCTCTTCATGTAAGGCATGCCTTCTTCCTCTTTTTAAAAGAAGACATACCTTTCTCCCCCTTTGTCATTTCAAAAAGTTGGGGTTATGAAGAAAATAAGAAACATCACTTGTTAAACAAAGGAGATAACACAAATATATGTAAGGAGAGTAGAAGAGCACAGATAGGGGCTTGTCCAAGCATAGAAAGAAAAGCAAGTTAAAGCATATACTTGAAAAACCCAAAAAAACAAGATATGATTAGATGTAGAGATATATCCAAACAAAGAGATATGCAAATTTAGAAGCATGAAAGGATATAACTCATGAGATATGCATCCTTACCATAAGATGATTACTCTTATGAACCTCAAGGTTGTATCAAAACAAGATATACACCTAGATAGGTGTAGCAAGTTAGAGCACAACGGAAGCGATTTAAGACAGAACCAAGAGATCCAAAGAGATCATCATCAAAACCTGCAAAACAACTCAAAGCAAGTAATTGCAACATATAGATATATCAATTTAGAGCAATTAGAGAGATAGAGTTGTAAGCAAGATAGGCAATGGCAATATGCATATATAAAGATACCAAGGGAGTGCCAAAGAATAAGGCTACTGGTTGAAAAAATCTAGTTGAGAGAGAAATTCTCATCCAATAAGCCAACTGTGTATTCTGTGCACAGTGTTATCGGTCGAGTTCTGAGCATTGACAACTGGACCGATGACAGCTGTTGGCAACACTCTTGGTGCCTATCGGTCAAGTTTCAATAGGGCAAACTCGACCGACAGAGCAACTGTCAACAAGCACACCTATTTTATAAAAACATATTTAAAGGCATGCTAAAAATACAAACCATATCCAAACATGTCTAATCAAGTTAGTAATGCACTATAAAAGCATTAGAAATTGTTTTTGAGCAAGAGTGTGAAGAGAAACACAAAATACCACTTTTGACTCAAAAACCATATGTATAGTGCACACCAACTTGACAAAACAAGTTAGGATTTGTTATAAGCAATAAAAACATTACCTTTGTGCTTACCATTGTTTTTCCATTTGTTGTCACCCTCTGCACATCTCACCTTTCTTCTTTTATGTGGATTGAGAAGTCAATTTACAATTCAATAGCTTAAGTCAATCCATTTTCAAGTACCTACAAGAAGAAAGATGAAATGGTCCCCAATCATGTTTTTGGGTCCGGAGGAGTTAGCTTAGCAACCCAAATCCTATTGCTCTTAGGTGCTTTCCTAAAAGGACAACAATTAGAATAATGACCTAGTTCATTGCAATAGTTGCATGTGCCCATAGTCTTGGAACTAGAGGATTCTCCATGGAATATTGGAGGTCCTTTATCTTTGTTGTTCCCTTGACTACTATCATACCCCAAACCATGTCTACCAATTTGTTTAGTAGTATGGTCTAGGATTTGATTAAGATTCTTTTTACCAACTAAGAATCTTTGCAAAGAAGATCTTAAACTATCATTATCATGATTAAGAGAAGCAATAGTAGAAGACAATTGATTAATGTTATCTCTAGCATGTAGAAGATCATTTTCTAAGCAAAGAGTTTTAGTTAAATAAGAATCTCTATCAATATGAAGAGCAGCAACATCATTCTCTCTACTAGTAGAACTAGAACAAGATACATGCCCATTGATTTTAGCAAGCAAGGAGGCATTTTCTATTTCTAATTCATGCAAAACAAAATCTTTGTTCTTGTTTTCAGATTTAAGAACATTAATGTCATGCATGAGAGAATCAACAATTAAAGTATGCTCTTCATTAGAATTAGGCATGAGAGGTTGAGCTTCTAGAAATTTAATCTTATCAAGTAAACTAGCATTATCAAGTTTAATAGAGTCTACTTGGCTAAGACAATCATTTTTCTCATTAAGCAAGCAAGAATTTGCGTGTTTAAGATCATTTAATTCTACATACAAATTATCAACAATTTTAGCAAGCTGTTTCTTTTTCTTTTGAGAAGACTTAATAGATGCACAAATATCACGAATGATATCAATCAAGGATTCTTTATCTAAAGAGTCTAGATTTACCTCATTTGAGTCCTCACTTGTTGATGCTACAAGAGCAAAATGACATTCTCCTTCATCACTAGAGCTTGATCTTGATCCTTCACATGAATCTTCACTTGAGCTTGAGTTGGAGGAGCCACTTGAGCTTGAGTGCCATTTCTCTTTGTGAAGATGGGTCTTTTTTCCTTGTGGGCAATCTTCCTTGTAGTGACCCTTCTTTCCACATGTGAAGCACCGGATGGAGGAGGACTTGCCTTTGTAGAGTCTACCCTTGGAGTACATGGCATCTTCTTTAGCTTGGGAGGATGGAGAGACTTTTTCCATGATATCTTCAATTTGAGCCTTTATTTCAGCCTTCTTCATTCTCTTTAGCTCTTTCTTCTCTTGTCTTTCTACTTCCTCCCTTTTGTCAAGTGTGGCTTCATGTGCTTGTAGATTTCCAATGAGCTCTTCAATAGGAATATCCCTAAGCGACCTTGCTTCTTCAATGGAAGTCACCTTGGATTCCCACCTCTTGGGGAGAGATCTAAGGATCTTTGAGTTGATCTCTCCACTAGACATAGGATGTCCTAGAACAGCAAGACCATTCAAGATGGTGTTGAGCCTTGAGTATATGTTGGCTATGCTCTCCTCCTTTCCCATCTTGAAGTTTTCAAGCAATCCTTTGAGCATGTAGACTTTGCTTTCCTTCACTTGATCTGTCCCTTCATAAGTGATGCAAAGCTTTCTCCATACCTCATAGGCCGTCTCACAAGAAGAAATCCGGTTGAACTCGGTGGGGTTCATGGCGGCATAAAGAATGTGCATGGCTCTGGCATTCAAGGTTGCTTTCATCAAGGTGGCTTCGTCCCATTCTTCAATATTTGTCTTTGGTAGAATGTATGGGCTATTCACCATTTGCCACATCTCTATACATGATCCTTAGATGAAGAATTGAAGTCTTCTTCTCCAATAGAGTAAGTTTCTCCCATCAAAGATTGGAAGGCTGCTCGAGAGTCTCCCTCCTAGGTAGTCAGCCATCTTCTCCTACTTGTTGAAGTATGCTTGGAGAAGACCCGCTCTGATACCACTTGTTGGATCCTAGATGGATGACTTAGGTGCTCTAGAGGGGGGGTGAATAGAGCTGAAAACACTTAAACAAAACTCATCAAAACTTCAAGATATATCAAAAGATAAGGTTGCTAAATAGGTAATTTGAGTGCAACTAAATCATGCATAGAAAGGATAAGAGAGATTGAACATGCACCAATTTAGACAAGCTATTTAGAGTGGTTCCACACTTCAAACTAGAAGTGTGTCAGTCCACTTGCCTTGAGAGGTCAACCTCTAGGACTTCAAACAATTGCACTCTTATATTCAATTATAAGACTTACAATATAAGACCAACAAAGGACTTACCTATCCAATACAAAAGAGTCTTCAACCTTACCAAGGACTTACCCACTTTGCAAGAGTCTTCAGCCTTCTCGAAGGACTTACCCACTCTTGCACAAGTCTTCAGCCTTGTAGGAATTTCCCACTCTTCTTGGATCTTCCGCCTTTGACTTCACCTTCACTCGGAGAAGCTTTCCACCAAGGTCTTACCCACTTGAGCTTGAGTCTTCTACCTTCTCCAAGGGCTTACCCACTCTAGCTCCAAGTCTTTAGCCTTGATCTTCACCAAGGGACTCCTTCCCTTGTTCTTCTTCACCTCTCTTGGACAAGAGAGAGAACCTTCATCTTCAATATAGGAAATGAGAGATGGGGAGGTGGTGGAAGTGAGAGCCTCACAAGATATACAAATAAAACTAGCTCTCTTACAAATCTCCTACTCACTCTAATGGATGTAGCAAGTGATTAAGCTCAGAGAGAGAGAGGAGGCTGTAGGAAACACTCAACTATTGAATAGGAACCTCACAAAGAGTTTGCAATGAATTCTCTCCCACTTGGAATGAAGCGCAAGGGGTCCTATTTATAGTTGGGGATGCCTCTTAACCTTTGGGAACACTTAAGAACGAAAACTAGCCGTTTTGTGGCTTGCAACGGATCTATTTTCACTTGTTGCAACTCCACAACGGCTAGATACACTTTTCTGCACTTTTCCGTACAGTGCATTCGGTCGAGTTTCTATATGTGTAACTCGACCGATCAGGTAGCAGGAAATCCGATATTGAAATGATCGGTCGAGTTTGTTCTGAGGAAACTTGACCAACCATTTCAACTGGAAATGGCCTACTACCCAATCGGTCGAGTTCTGTAAGTGCAAAACTCGACCAATGCAATCTTCAGACAATCGATCAAGGGTTGATCGGTCGAGTTTCAGGGGGTGAAACTGGACCGACCAAGTGCCTGTAATTGATTTTCGAAGTTGCATTAAAAGTGTTCTAATAATCGATCTAAGTGCTCCTGGCATTTTTCTAAGCTTAATTACAAGTCATACAATCATTACAAGTGATTTACAACATGATTCTAATGGATATACATCATATTACAAAAGTGTGCACTTGTATGACTTTGACTTATCTTTTCTCCAATTTGAGATGCGCAAGTTGGGGCAATTGGAGTGTGTCTATACCTAATCTGAAATTACTCAAGTAGAAGCATTAGACACCAATATGTGGAATGGTTAGTCATCATCAAAACACGAGTTTAGTCAATTTAGACTTGAGTCAACATTGACCTAATTGACCTTAAGTCAACACAATGATGTTACAATAATAGTTTCATCTTATTGTCTATTAGATGATACATGTTTGTATTTTGTAAAAAGATGTGTCAGACATGTCAATTGTCTACAAAATTGCAAGAATGTATCCTTTCTCTAATCTTAGATTACTATCTAATTCAATTGTCATTAATAACACGACTTTATTAAAAAATAGTGAGAAATCCATGTTAATTATTAAAAAATAATGATCATCGGTAAACTCAAGAAATCTCATTGTAGTCCTTTATTGGATAGAATGGAAGGAAGGTTGTATGATTGGAAGCTAGCTATCTTTCCATGGCTAAAAGGGTTGAGCTCGTTTAGTCTATCCTCACTTTCATGTATCAACACTGGACCTCTATTTTCCCTCTTCCCCCCTCTATTTGTGATGACATTCAGAGGTTATGTCGTAGTTTTATTTGGGGAATGATTGATAACTAGAATCCCATTCATTTGATTCAGTGGAGTGATATTGTGAAGCCTAAAGAGGAAGGTGGTCTTGGTATCAAGAAAATTAGAGAGGTCATCAGAGCATCTATTTTGTTGAATGACTGCAATCTAGCTAAGAAAAAAGATAATATTGATCAAGTGGATTCACATGTAGTACTATACTCAGAAATCCCTTTTGGTCCTTATCCATTAACGATTCTTATCCTTGGATATTTAGAATAATTCTCTTAGAAAGGAGTTGTTTGAGAAAATTTATTGTCTTCATCATTGGTGAAGGCTCTTATATTTCCATTTGGAATAACCCCTGGGTTCATGATGCCAGATTTGTTATTGAGATTCTGGGACATAAACATGTTATTCACCTGGGTCTATCAAGTGATGGTAAGGTGATTTGCCTAATAAAAGATGGCAACTAGTTCATTGAGAATTCCAGACTTCACAACAGGTTGATTGATCTTCCCAAAATCATACATAAACCTAAGTGTAGTAGAGATGGCATCCTATTTGATGGATGGTCTGATGTGAACTTTAGAGTTTTCTATGATTGCCTTAGATCTAGATCTGAGCCTATTACATTCTTTCAATGGCTATGGAGATATAAGGGTCCCTGCAGCACCACATACTCGTAAAATTTGGTTATATCAAACATCTTGGTATTAGCATGATGTCTATGTGTTTTCTTTGCAAGAGTAATAGAGAGGATGTGGATCATGCCTTCTTTAAATGTGTTTATACCATGAACATTTGGAGGCATGCTTGTGATTACCTTGATTTTCAAAGGCTAGGTTCCTTAGAGGATATATCCAATCGTTGAAGTAAGAATCTTTATTTGACCTGCATGTGCATATTCCACTTGATATGCAATCAGAGAAATTATCAAGTTCATAGAGGTTTTGCACGAGAGGTTTTTAAGCTATGGAAGTTCATCCTGAACAATTTTAATTTTTTCATGAGAAGATAATTTTGTGTTTCTTGGTAAAGATATATAGTTTTCTTTTCTTTTATCTACCTTTGATAGAAACCTTAGTAGAGGATGTTCCCTAAGGTTGTATATATTTACTTGTACATACACACAAACTCAATAGAAAATGAATTGATGAGATGGGTTCAAAAAAAAAATAACTACAGTATGAACATAAGTTGTAATAAATTGTTAAAAAAGCTATTTTTTCATAACACCAATATTGTATTAACTTTTAGAAGATGAAGATAGTTATTTTACATAAAATCATTTTATTTCATCTATATAATATCTAATATCATTTTAATATTTTTGAAGGTTATGTGCACATGCACGTAAGTGTTTACAAGTACATATGCATATATGTATGTATATATATATGTATATGTATATATATATATATATATATATATATATATATATATATATATATATATATATATATATATATATATATATATATATATATATATATATATATATATATATATATATAACACATAGTAGAAGTAGCTCTTTTCTATATATTTTTTGTGTTTTAATATATTAAACAGATAAATTCTTATAAAGGAAAGATGTGAACTTTTATACTTTGAGAAACAAGGGTGTGATATAGAAAGGTTTTACAGTATCCATATGATTATATAGAAAAATTTATATGTATACCTAAGATAGTTTAAATTACCATGTGTCTTTGTCCTCAATATTCTTAAGTTGTAATATATCAAATAAATACATTTTTATACAAAAAGTTAATTTTATTTATAAAGTTTACTTTAAATTAAAATGTGAAAAAAATCATTTGGTTGTATGATATTGTTTCCAAAGTACAATGAATAAAGTCTATGCAAAAAAAATAGTTGAAATCAAAAACTACATGTTTAATAAAATCGTGTACCATATACAATTATCACACTATAATAATAGTTTATTAAACACCCAAAAATCGATAATGTTGTATATTTTCACATAGAAGTCTATCAAATTAGATTCAACAAACATTAGGGAAAGTCAAAGGTTCATTTTATAAAGAAAAAATTAAATATGAATATTTCAAGTATTTTTGTTGCCATCTTCTATTCAAATGGATTGCATGTAATACATGGTCATTATACAAAACTTTTTAAATTACTCAGATTCGTATGCTAACATCCATGTACATTCATTTCACAGCCATACCATATGTTATAACTAACATTGTTCAGTAGTGCTAACTCCCCATTATAGACTCATTCTCTAGAACACTAACTATGTTCAAAAGGTCCATCTATGCATGAAATGATTGGTATCTTGACAAATAAAAGTGTGAACAGACAAAAAATCTATTCCTATTCCAATTTTTTGTGTTTTCTTTATTCTTCTTATATTCAAGATCCATGAAGAGTAACTGTTCAAACAATACATACATAACCAATGATCAATGAATCCCAAATAAATGACCTTATTCTTTTCCAAATAAAGTAAGATAAAAATATAAAGAAAAAAAGAATAATAAGAGAAACTCAAATGACACAAATAAGAAAATTGTAGGAAACTATAAACTGAAAATAGCCATCCACCATTCATTAAATATGTCATTATCAATTCTTTTGTTCTAGGTAAGATCCTCCACAGGCATGGGCAGAGTTTTCCTTAATGAAGGAAGTCACCTCTAGCTATCTATAATGCATGATTTTTAATATACATCTCGGCTTGCTAACCAATGATTTCCCAAGTATAATATGAGTGCCGATAAAAAGTAATATAGTCCAATATTCTATCAATACGCGCAAGTGCCTAAAAACAAATTATAGTCACTCTGCTAATACAACAAGATTATGGCGCAACACTTATTCATCATTCCCACTTACTTGT